>CAMZMU010000014.1:1538995-1979626 GCA_947311845.1 Poa pratensis
TTGCTGCACCGATAGCACCGTAATGATTGGAAGACATGTATACATAATTTTAGAAAGCTTTCGTGCCACATATTCTGAATGTTGATCTCTAACTTTTGTCTTAATAATGCACAGTTGCACCAAATGAGATAACATGGAACAAAAAAAAATTATTGCCAACTCAGTACCACTCATTTGTTATTCAGATTTATGCATTCATCTTGAGTTTGGTCTCATGATATTTACCAACGAGGCAGAACTCCATTCGTTTTATTGACAATCTCTTTTGCTGATGCATGGATGCTTCACATATCATTATTATGTGCTTCTTTTCAATCATCAACCTCTTCCTTGAAGATCGATATACTTTTATGTAGGGATGAAACAAAAAATAATTATTCATAAATATGTTTTTATTTTTGCTGCACGTTTACAGGGCTCTAGAGGTTTTCTTTATTGTAGTGTTCAAACATAGGTTGTTAGTTGTAATTCTGCTACAACGCTGGGGAATGATGAGGATAGCAAGTAAAATATAATGTAGAAATATGAGAATAAAAAAATTATTATTCTAAATAACATGGGAATTAATAAAGGACAACACTAGACGTCCCCCGGGGGATCGGAGCCCCCGATCCCCCGCCTCCCCTGCCTGACACGTGTCCCAACACCTCACCCCGCACCTCTCGGGACGGAAAACAGAAAAATCCTCTCCGCAGAAATTGCAAAGCTCCACTCCGTATCTCTTTCGCTAGATTCAGGGGCAGAGCACCGGCGCCGTCGTCACCCACTACCTGCCCATCGCACGGAACTGCGCCCGTCGTCGGAGCTACGGCCGTCGGTGTCGCCGGAGCTGCGACCTCATGGCATCCCTTCCCACCGCATGCATCCCACATGACTTCAGGGCGTGGAGCATCACCGCCGCTAGCACACCACCCCTCCCATTGTCGAAGCTGCGACCTCATGGCATCCCTTCCCACCGCATGCATCCCACATGACTTCAGGGCGTGGAGCATCACCGCCGCTAGCACCACCACCCCTCCCATCGTCGGAGCTGCGACCATCGCCGGAGAAGCTTCCTCCACCTACTGTAGCACAGCCACACCGCCGTCCACCATTAGTAGCACCACCGCCCTCCTATGGCAGCATCTCCCCGCACCTACGGGAGCACCTCTGCTCGCCGCTGCGCAGCAACGGCGCTCAACGATGGTAGCAATACCGTCCACCATTGGTAGCAGTGTAGCACCAACGCCGTTCCTTGGTAGCACCGCCTCCCCCTTGCGGCACCTCCATACACTTACGGGAGCACATCACCCCACAGCTGGTAGCAATGGCGCCCACGGTACCATGGTCGCCCCGGCGTAGCATCGCCGCCCTTTAGGTAGCATCGTCGTCCCCTTGCGGCAGCACCTCCATACACCTACGGGAGCACATCACCCCACAACTGGTAGCAATGGCGCCCACGGTAGCATGGTCGCCCGGTGCGTAGCATCGCCACCCTTCTTAAGTAGCACCGCCATCCACCATTTGTAGCACCGCGCGTGCCCAATTGTAGCACCGGCATCGGGCGCTTGCATTTTGCAGCACCGCCGGCGGGAGGCGATGCCGCCTTGCAGCACCGTGCATGGCACTTTTGCAGCACCACCACCACAGATAGTTGCAGCAGCACCACCCCCGATCTGGGGCAAAAAGCTTTGCTGTTTGGAAGTAGAGAGAGGGGGGGGGGGCGGGGGTGCTTGGATGGCAGCAACAAATAACAAGAGAAGCCCGCGGCGGCGCGTGGCCAGGCTGGTGGCCAAGACGGCAGCCTCTCGTGGGCATGGTGGAGCGAAGCACCTTGTGCAGTTGTGCATCCCGTCGGGGAAGAAAGGAAAAGGGGATGAAGAAAGAGAAGGCAACGAGTGGTGGAGAAGAAAAAAGGAAGAGATAAGGAGCATGTGCTGGGTCCCCCAACCTGGCTGTCTCCAACATGGTGGACGCGTGGCGCGCGTGCAGTGCGGAGGACGCGAGAGGTGAGATCCCCGGAAGATTAGAAGGGTTTTCCATTAATAAAGCTCGTAGCAACGCACGGGCATGTTTGCTAGTGTAAGTAGTCTTTTCAATAAAAAAAGGTCACCACGAGCGAAAGACAAGGGTACCGACCCTCGCGTCGTCCGCGTCGGATGACTAGAGGGAAGCCTTGCTACCCAGCGACCGGCCACCCCTCCCTTCCCCGGCGACGACGGGGCGCCCCTCCCTGTTTTCTTTTGATAAGCCTCAACAGTCTTCATCGTTCCTCCTCTTTGATTCTTCGATAACTTGTGGTCCGGCCGCCGGCCATGGATCGTCTCTGATCTGAACGTGCATAGGTGTGCATGGGCAGGATACATCGCCCGGGTGCATGTGCACATGTGCAGGATGCATCCAGCCTTGTGCTCCCGACGTGTGTCCAGCTCGAGTCCAAATCGAAGGGATCCGGAGGCCGCGTTGCAGCAAAGCCGTGGCCAGATCCTGAGACCGGCAACTCACCACGGCGGTGACCGGATCGTGAGGCCGACGAGACATGATGGCGGCAATTGTTGCCGCAACACATGGACGCTCGGGTGTCGAACCACTCCGATTTGTCGGCACCGTGAGGTACACCATGGCATATTTAGCTGCGATTATCGTGGTGCTGAAAATGATGAGAATTTCAAGATGGTTGTGCTGAATGACAAGTGAATTTTGATGGCTCATGGCGAGTTCGAGGTTTTAGAGAATGACGGAGGCGAGTTTGGATGTGAAGATTGTGAACCGGATGATCGGCATTTTGCGGCAGTCTCGGCAAGCAGGGGCGGCAACACAGCGGGCTTCTCTTGGTGGTGCTCTTTGGGCACAAAGTCTCGACTTCCGGGGTGAAAATCTTAGGTCTGAGCTTCACTAGTTGTACCTGGCAGTGACAGACCTTTCGTCTCCTTGTTGAAGGCATTGTCCGGTGTGGTGTCGGACTTTCTTTGGGGGTGAAAACCCTTGATCTATGATCCGGTGCCGATGGTGTTTGTGCACGGTTATCTTCTTGGAGGCGTCGTTATTGGAGAACCTTTTTTAAATCCAGGTGTGGCCTTTGGTTGTGGTAGTTAACTGCTGCTTCGATGATCAGTTCGGTGGTTTTTCTTTCTTTCTTTCTTTTTGTTGTGTGCATCCTTAATGTCTCGACTAGCTTTTGACATTATGTTGTTGCAAAGGCTGGATGTAACTGATATTTGTTTGGTATTAACATATTCTCTTTATAAAAAAAAACTGGGTGTTTACACAAGGGGAGATAACAGAGAGGTGATTAAGTTTGTTAGGGGGCTGTACATACAGATCAGATCAAATAGCAATAACGACGCACCTGCGCTTGATTTAACGACGGGCAATATGGTGGTTGCTAAAATTATTCGGCGACCTGGTTCGATGCCACGGGGAGTCCCTCACATTTTTGACAACCACGCATTTTGTGTCGTCATCGTTAATACTCTGTTTTCTAGTAGTGACAGATAGAGTTCATCATTTTTTACATCTAGGGACGTTTTTTCGAATTTTTTGAAACTTAAAATTATCAATTTTGAATCTTTCAAAAACCCGCTCCATGGAGCCCGAGGTCTTGATGTATTGATAGAAAGAATGTGTAGGCATTTGTTTCACAGCAATTTTTGACATACCCCATCCTCCTTTAGTAGCTTAAATATCCAGCGCATCATGTCTGACATACTCCGTAGTTGATTTTAAGGTTCAAAATGTGAATGTGTTTGGTATTTTCGCTTCTCTTTTTCATCTGTTTCTCAAACATGTTCCGGTCTTGTTTATTTCGATGGAACTGAATTTTTTTGAATACTTTGTCTCAATAACAACATCAATTACTGGAAAAAAATGACTGGATTTGGGATGGTACTACTAACATGGGTTTTGTTTTCTACTCCCTCCGTTCCAAATTAGTTGACTTTCATTTGCCCACATGTGCATGTATCTAGACATGTTACAAGTATAGATATATCCATATTTTGATAAATGAAAGTCATTTAATTTGAAACGGAGGGAGTACTTATTACGCTGCATGCCAAATTTGCCTCGATCAAGTTCCTTGATCGATGCTGCTACCATATGTAGTCACTGCTTCGCGTGATATCTCTGCACTCAGTTTCAGTATACTTAGGTTGTTCATTGTACAATGCCTGCAGAATGTTGAACAACAACAATTTCAATGGTCGCATACCACCATCACTTGGTGGGCTCTTAAAGCTAAGCTGGCTTGATTTGTCTGAAAATAATCTGACTGGAGAACTTCCCATATTTGACGGGACAAATCCCGGTTTGGATAATCTGACCAATACCTCACACTTGTGAGTCATTCTCCTTACACTCGATATACGAAGTTTACATCTTCTCATGTATGGGCCATGTTTTCGCAGCCACTTCCAGAACAATCAGTTCTCTGGCACCATACCGAGCCAGATTTTCAACTCCAACATGAAGCTGATACATTTGTAAGACGCAAATCTGTAACTCATATCTGCCTGAATTCTATGGTGAAACTGATTCAGTGATATGTGACATCTTTACCAGGCTCCTTGACAACAACAACTTCTCTGGTAGCATTCCCCCTACTTTGGGCCTTCTTAATACGCTGGAAGTTATGTAAGTGCATTTATCTATCAATTGTATTACTAGTACAACAAGGATAGGTTTGAAAGGTTGGGTCAGCTACCTAAAAGGCTGCGTTGCCCTCCTGAGGTTATTGCATATGCTCTTAACTTTCTAAGGCCAAGGTGTTGCCTAAACAAGTCTGTATGTTAATGTGTGTAAGTTAATGTGTGTGTATTACTGAAACATCCAAGCTGAACAAAGTTTATAATGTGTGTAAGTTAATGTGTGTGTGTGTTTATAATGTGTACTCCGTATGATTTGTGTTTATGATGTGTGCTTATGAGTACCAGTTGCTAGCAGCAAGTTTCAGAAGTTATACTTTCAGGTAGAGCAGTTGTTTTCAGCACCAAAAATATTCCAGGAATTTATAGGAGTACTCGTGGTATTATCAGGCAACTTATAGGCCAAGAACTGAACAAAGCATATTCAGGCATGTTAAATTTAACATGAATTGCGAGGGCATTTTCTTTGGCTCATTGAAATCTATTCGTGAAATAGACTAATCGGTTTTGCTACATCTCAGTTGACTGTAATTTTCTTAAATGTTAGTAAAGTGCAACCTTAACTCATTCCACTTTTTTGGATAAAAAAGTGCAATTGGAATGAGTTACATTTTCCACAATCGACTGAGACTTAAGAAAATCTCAGTCGAGTGAGACTTAGACAAATTCTAATCTAGTAGATACCAGAAACATGGAATTCTAAAGGATTTACAGCTTAGAAAAATATTATGTTAGGTCAAGAAACACATGTGTTGGAAATATGTTGAATCATTTTAATTTGCAGCAAGTAGATATTTTGAAATCTCCAAAAATATCATGTCACATATTTTAGAATGGAATCTATCTTGAAACGTTTGTAGTACTATATATTTTTGATACATTTTTACTCTCTTCCTGCTATCCACTGCTCTCCAATCTATGTGTTCTACTCTCACATTAACATGCTTTTGTGGAGTCATGTTGCTCATGTAACAACGACTACACCGACTTGGAGTGGATATATTTTAATGTAAAGTATTGAAGTTAAAAAGTGGTATTGATAGCACATAATTTCAATATTTGAACTAACACCAAATTAATCTATTGCGTCTCATAATAATACTTATTATCCGGTGCAATACTCCTTCCGTATCATAATCATACAACCTGTTACTTTAGTTCAATTGTTTGATTCACATAATTAAAATACACAAATAATAAAAACTATTATCATATACTGCAATGGTAGTACGTCACATGCATACCTTTCATCAAACTACTTTTCCTCCTATGGACACGTATTTCCATCCAGTTGTTTGCCCAAGGATAATGAAAATGGAAGTCCAAATAATTGAGCTTGAGTAAAAACTTTACATTTTAATTTCACATACTTATGGTCATAGAGTCTATATGTGCAGATTTCTATTAACCACATTAAATTCCACCACGCATATTGGACTCGCGGTCAATATGTATAGATTTTGATTAACCGGATTGATTTCCATCTCTATTAAACTCCCAGTCACTAATTAAACATCTAACTGTCTAAAAACTGCCACATTTGTTGGTGGATATTATGTAATTCCACAAAACATCCTCCCTCGCTCTCTCATGGCCGTGATATTTTTTCTGTCGTGGCAATGTTATTTCTACCCTAAGTTATATTTCTTTAGCAACTAAAAAACTTATTAAATACGTGAATCAGATTGCTTGAATTAATTATATTATCGGGAATAACCGGATTAGTTCTCCATCTCTCTAAAACTCACCCAATCATGGCATATCAATCTATCAAAATAATTGGACGTGGGTTAACGTCATGTCTCCTATAGACTTTTGTATATTGTTAAAAATTTAAAAATTAATATATCTCTTCTTACATTAACGTAACTCTTTCAAGACTTTAGACAAAGAACAATTTTAGTAAAAAAAGATCCCGTTTCAAAAAAAATTACTAAGATGCAATTCAAAAGACGACATATCTACAAAAAGGGTATTAGCAAACATGATAGCTTGTGTTGTAGTATTTGTGAAATCCACTTGTCACTCGGGTGCATATGCACTCGCTTTAAAAAAACACAATTTTGAATGTCCAAAAATTCTCAAAATAAAATTTCGCGGATACATCTTCACAGTCTTTGTGTTTACGAAGTTATATTTCTTTAGCAACTAAAAAACTTATTAAATACGCAAATCAGATTGCTTGAATTAATTATATTACCGGTAATGACCGGATTAGTTCTCCATCTCTCTAAACCTCACCCAATCATTCCATATCAATCTATCAAAATAATTGGACATGGGTTAACGTCGTGTCTCCTATAGACTTTTGTATATTGTTAATACTTTAAAATCAATATATCTCTTCTTACATTAATGTAACTCTTTCAAGACTTTAGACAAAGAACAATTTTAGTAAAAAAAAGTTCCCGTTTGAGAAATAAATTACTAAGATGCAATTCAAAAGACGACATATCTACAAAAAGGGTATTAGCAAACACGATAGCTTGTGTGTAGTATTTTGTGAAATCCACTTGTCACTCGGGTGCATATGCACTCGCTTTAAAAAACACAATTTTGAATGTCCAAAAATTCTCAAAATAAAATTTCACGGATACATCTTCACAGTCTTTGTGTTTACAAAGTTGTTTTTCGGAAAAATTATATTTTTGTGACGTATATATGAAGGGGAAACAATGTCTCGTGAAAAGACTCACTTTAGCACTAAAATTTGTCTTCTTTACACAAATCACAAATAATATTGGGGTTTCGTTAAACGACTTCGTGAACACACAGAATGCTAACATCTATGTGTGAACATTTTCTTGCATTTTTTTAATGCTTCGAAATGGGTTTAAAACACATCTTCTAGTATTTTCTAATACACACCTAGTGTTGTTTTAGGTTGTTTAAGATTCTTCAGTTCATGTTGCCGACAATGTACGCATATGCATGCATCCGGGTCATTGAATATACATATATGCATCCATGTCACTGCATAGATATACATGCACATCCAGGTGCGTGTTTGACTTTACACGTAGATGGAGTGCGTGTCTAGCTACTACTCTAGTCCTTTTCCTTATTCACCTAGCGCTGATCAAATCAAAGTCAGACGTGGAAGGACAGGCCGCAGAGAACAAAATCAATTCATGATGGCGAGTCGTTTTTGCCAACGAAATATCGATCTAGTCTTTTTTTCTTTGGTTGGATCAAATAGTTGCCAAATAAATCTATCTAGCACTCCAGTGTGTGAGGACGGTAGAAGTGAGGTCGTTTTGCCAACGAAATCGATCAATCTAGTATTTTTTCTTTGGTCGGATTGAATAGTTGCCAAATAAATCTATCTAGCACTCCAGTGTGTGAGGACGGTAGAGGTGAGAGAAAATTTAGACAGATTTAACTGTTAGTATTTATACGGCTGAAAAATTATATGACTACCGGCTCGATACTTGCAAGTTGCGACACCGCAGATTGGTTTCTTTTTTCTTTTTCTAACAGACGCAGCTAGGTTGGAGATATAGCTTGACAGAATGTACCCATTAGGTAATTTATTTTTGGTTTTTTTTTTCAGAATGTCAAAACATTTCAGAAAAAAATCCGGATGTACATTACAGCGTGATGTATTAGCACAAAAATTGGCATGGTGAAAAAACGTTTTTAGCAACCTGTACAAAAAAGACAAAATTCGGACACGTATATATACATTTCGGTATGTCCGAATTTGTCTTTTTTGCACAGGTTGCAAAAAAAGTTTTTTCTTCGCGTAACTTTTTGTGCTGACTTGAAATGTGTTGGACTACATGCCAAAAAATTATTTTGAATTTTTTGACATTTGGAAAATTGTTTTTTGGGTGCACCTACTACCCGTTGTGAATATCCGCTTGACAGACTATTATTGAGTTGAACCTCCACGACATGAAAGATTGATTTTCACGTCCGATCAAATATGTGAGTCAAAGGCAGATTAAACGATTAATATTTTCATGAGTATTTTTTTTGGGGGCGTTATAGATAGCATGCGGACGCATATAGGTTAGAGATATATATCTTGACAGACTATTTTTGAGTTAAACGTACATGGCATAAAAGATTGATTTTCACGTCCGATCAAACATGTGAGACGGTGAGCGTACGCCAGCCAGCAATACAGGCCTGGGGCGGCTGACGGACGATTTTTTTTTGTCTGTATGAACTGGCCGAACGGCCGGCCGGATAAATCTCATATCCTTCATGTAGACTCCCTTTTTTACGCTCATATGGACTCGATAGGAACCACTTTCATGCATAGGATTTTCTTTACATGTCCTACGTATACACTATACACGTCAGTCTCATTCGAAAAAAAATATTGATGGAGTTTGCTTACGTATTGGAGACAAACTCCCACATGAATCCCATCAAACAGAGCTCTAATTCTTTTTACGTGAACGGACTTGCAACGTTATAAGAGGACCATATCCAGGAAACGCGAACGTGTCGAACGGAACTACACTGTTACGCAATTAATTATCCTTCATTAAATCCTTACCGCTAATTTTAGATCTAACTGTTAAAAGTAATTTAGATGATGTGGATTAACGTGGTGCCTCGAAAAACTAACTCATTTTGCTTTTAGTATATAATGGATATTGCTGATTCTTATCATAAAATTCTTTTATCCATGCAGACGCCTGGATAAAAATAAGTTGAATGGGCCAGTTCCCACCAACATTAGAAACCTCAACATGCTTTGGGAATTGTGAGTCTCCTATAGACCTATTTTTTTATGTTTTTTTTCAGTATCATTTCCACACGAGGGCATCTATAGAAAACTACACGAGGAGCTTACTCACCTACTATTGCCTTTTCATATGGCACTAGCCAACTAGCAAACAATCATCTCACTGGCCCTTTGCCAGATCTGGCGGGAATGAGTTTACTCATGTTTGTGTAACTACACAAGGAGCTTACTCACCGATAATTTGGTTTGGCTCATAGGTTATGCACTCACTACCCCAAAAGTCGTATTTCCAAATGTCAAAAGTTTGCAAATAAACTTTTTGGGTGTACATTCGGATATTCTATGTTCGCTCATAAAATTTCGTGTTATTTTTTGTGACCACAGTAAAAAAAATCCGGTGCTCCAAAAGTACTTTTCATGAGACAATTTTTTGTCTTTTTTAAACAGACTACATAAAATGTCTTTTTTCAAAACTTTGTGTGCGAACATAAATCCGGATGTACACCCGTATTTTTTTTTGATATTTTGAAATGTATTTAAAATGCATTATCCACGACCGGTGCATCTAGATCCATGAGTCAAAACAATGTGCCCCTTACTCATGTACTATTGTATTTTCATCTCACACTAGCACACTAAGAAACAATCAACTCAGTGGCCCCTTGCCAGATCTGACTGGAATGAGTTCACTCATGGTTGTGTAAGTGATGAGTTCAACTTTCCTTTCTTAAACAAGTATATAGTTTTGATTAAATAACTGGATCCAACTTCTGAATCATCTCCGACTCCGTCACAGGGATATGAGCAACAACAACTTCAGTGCATCTGATGCTCCATCCTGGTTCACTACTCTGTTGACTTTGACTTCGTTGTAAGTTTTAAGCCTGTCTTCTATACTCTCTTGTGCTACTTTATCGGGCTAATTAGTCTTAATTTTAATTGAATGCAGAAGCCTTGAAAATCTAGGCATTGGGGGGCAGCTCCCGAGAGCCCTCTTCAGCCTGCCTGAAATTGAGACACTGTGAGTGCTTACTACTTGCATCGAAATTGGTGAACTCTTTAAAAGGGTAGAAGCAAGACTCAAATCAAAATAAGTATGACAATAAAACTCATGTTAAATTCTGCTATTACTGCCCGACGGTTGCAGGATGTTTCGGGGCAACCACTTCAATGGGACACTAGCAATTGGACCGAACCTCAGTACTAGCCTCCAAATTATTGATTTACGGGATAACCAGATCACAGAGACCACTTCTGGCGTATCCCAGTACATTAAGGAACTCAGGTCAGGGACATTTTGCTTTGTGTCACAACTCACAACTAACAGTTCTCTGACACTATTTTCAAAACAACACAAAACAAAACAAAAACAGATTTATGTTATATTCACGGCTCACATGAATCCTCTTGTCACAGACTATCAGGAAACCCAGGTTGCGGCCAATTGATTGATGAAAAATACTGCACACCACTTAATCTGACAACGCCGTCGTATACTACTGCGGTGAACTGTCCTGAGCTTACACCGACATGCCTCTCAAGCCAGCTCCTGAGCCCAAGCTGCACTTGTGCTACACCATACAGGGGCACACTAGTATTTATAGCATTAAAAATTTCTGACCTGAGAAATCGCTTGTATTATCTTCAGCTAGAGAAGAGCATGAAGGACGCCTTGAATTGCTCAATTGCTCTTCACGATCCTTTCATCGATGTAGACAACAACTTGAGATAAGCTTGGATATGTTCCCCACCAGCAAGCTTCAGTTTGAGGAGGAAGATATTTCGGTGATTGGGTTCATCCTGAATAAGCGGGCATATGAGTCGGTAACTTTCGGTCCATATGTTTTCATAGCCAAGCCGTACTCTTTTCCCAGTGGTAAGATCATTGATTCAAAAGCTGTACTTGGGGCTTTCTTATGAGTAAACCGCATGTTTAGTACACCAACTTGCCGTGAATGTGCGTTTTCGTCACCAAGATGTGAAACGCGAAATAGCCAAATAGGGGTCACCAAGTTGCCAAACGTGAGCGTTTTGGTCACGCCGTGACGGTGGCCGTGAGTTTGCATACGCGCAGACTTTTTTTTTTTGCAAATTGTCCCTTAAATTTTTATTTATTCCAATCGCTAGATCCTTTTCAACTGTTATTTGTTTGCCTTTAGGAACAGATTTGTAAAAAACAAAACTTTAGGGAAATTTGTAAAAAAAAAATTGTCTGCACATATGTAAACTAACTGCCACCGTCACGAAGTGACCAAAACGCTTGCGCGTGGCAACTTGGTGACCCGATTTTTGTGTTTCGCAACTTGATGACCAAAACGCACGGCAAGTTAGTGTACTAAACATGCTTTTTACTCCTTTCTTATAAAGGAAGTTGTCGTACTTCGGATAGCATCCATTTTTATTTTCAAAAGGGCAGTAGGGTCCTGGCCTCTAGCATCCATTTTTATGGTGGCATTAGGTCCGCATTTGCACGCTGATCCATCCATTTTACATGAACACAGAGATGGGAGCATCTAAGCAGAAGACTAATAGGGTCAGGGTGCCGCTTATCGTGGGAACTTCAGTTGGTGGCGCAGTAGCTATGGTGCTTGTTCTTGTTGTTGCCATCACGATCAGGAAGAGAAAAACGAAGCCGAGAGAAGAGAGAAGCCAGACTTTGGGTACGTTTGCGACGATCAACCATCTCACCACATTCCATCTGGATTTTTTTTCAGTGACACGCAAAACCGTTTTGCAGTTTCTTGGACGTCCCGAGCACCTGCAGTAGCGTCCCACAAGTACGAAGCGCACGGATGTTCACATTCCAAGAACTGAAGAAGATGACAGATAACTTTGCGGAGGCGAATAACATCGGAAATGGTGGCTTTGGGAAGGTGATACAGAGATGTTGTTCGTTCCTGCATCACACACAGTATTGGCATGTAGTAACTATATACTTCTCAGAATTTTATCGATAATATATCAGTATTGTCATTCTTGCCTGTTACTGAAGGTCTACAGAGGGACACTTCCCAGTGGGCAAATGGTTGCTATCAAGAGAGCCCAGCAGGACTCGCTGCAGGGCAGCCTCGAGTTCAGAAATGAGATCGAGCTCCTCTCCAGGGTTCACCACAGGAACGTCGTCACCATCCTCGGCTTCTGCCTTGATCAGGGCGAGCAGATGCTGGTCTACGAGTACTTTCCCAATGGCACACTCAAAGAGAGCCTCACGGGTAAATGAATGCAAATTTCACAGTTGATGCATTGTAAGTCAGTCGGGACACATGATTAGCTCATGCATGGGGACATGGAGTTTCTTCATTCAGGCAAGTCCGGCGTCCGGCTGGACTGGAAACGGAGGCTGAGAGTCGTCCTCGGCGTGGCGAAGGGCGTCGCCTACCTGCACGAGCACGCCGACCCTCCGATCGTCCACCGCGACATAAAGTCAAGCAACGTTCTCCTCGGTGAGCAGCTGAACGCCAAGGTCTCCGACTTTGGTCTGTCCAAGCCTCTAGGCGGCGACGGCTGGAGACACGGCACCACTCAAGTGAAGGGCACCATGGTTCGCTTCGCACTACTCGCAGTTCAGAGCACAGCTTCGATCAATCCTGTTCCTATCGTGTTAATTTGTTATGTGCTTACTTGGCAGGGTTACTTGGACCCTGAGTACTACATGACGCAGCAGCTGACGGAGAAGAGCGACGTGTACGGCTTCGGTGTGCTGCTGCTGGAGGTGATCACGGCGAGGAAGCCGCTGGAGCGCGGGAGGTACGTGGTCCGGGAGGTGAGGGCGGCGGTGGGCTCGGGCAAGGACCTGTACGGGCTTCACGAGCTGCTGGACCCGGTGCTGGCGGCGGCGTCACCGTCGCTTGTAGGGCTGGAGCAGTACGTGGACCTGGCGCTGCGCTGCGTGGAGGAGGCCGGGGTCGACCGCCCGCAGATGGCCGAGGCGGTGGGCGAGATCGAGCGGATCATGAAGATGGCCGGCGCAGGGGGTGAGTCAAGGTCCGATACCGTAAGCTACGGCAGCCGGACTGTCCGGCAGCCTGCTGGTGAGTGAGGAGCAACTAGACGTGTGACAGCACAATTTTGCTTCGTGGTGGAACTGGGAGTTGTTGGTAATGTTTCGATTTGTCAAGGAACTTCCTGTAATCGTCTCTACCCAGGATTTTTTATGTGTTTGATTATATTGCATATATGGTTCTGAATATTGTCAAAGCGAATTGCTTTAACAATTCTGAAATAGATAGATTAAGAAAAAATAGTAGGAACTCTTTTACTATACAAACTAAAACAAGAATGCATGCCAGACACAGCTGGAACGTTTTTTCTCCCTTTTGTTGGCGTCTTGAATAGTCCGCCACTCCTCCGTCTGATAAGGACGTGTCACTATATGTATGCATGTATGTATAAGTTGCAAAGTAGGGTGACTGTCACTGTGTCATCATGCACCATCTTTTTAACACCAAGGAGGGAAGTGGGCACATCCATTAATTTTTTTTTGAGGTTAAAAGCGGTCGTATCCACCATCCTATTAGAAAGACTAGAGGTTTATGTATATAATTTTGAGATAGGGAAAATTCCCTTTACAGGCATAAAAACTAAAACTAGTCTCCAGAATCCTACATGTGGGCAAAAGCCCAAAGCGCCAACTCTTACCGCACCAAAGCCGCCACCTCCGTAGGCGAGATCACCGCACTACGGAAGGTCCTTCGGTTCTCCTCCTTCCCCCGCGTCGAGGAGTGCCCAGGCATCAGAGAATTCTGCATCTAGGCCACCCCCGGCGACATCTGCCGCTCCATCCGGGTTCCTGACGTCTTCTTCTTCTTGGGCTTCTTCACGGAAAGGACGAGGTCATCGATGGCCGCCACCGCCTGGTCCGAGAGGGGACCATCGAAGAGGGCAGGTAGTCCTTCCGGCGGCACTCCAAAGGAGTGGCCTCCTCAGGCCACGAGCCGAGACGATGCGCCACGGCCTCCTTGGCCAGCTCCTCGATGTTGGCACCTTCAGGGTGCAGCTCGGCGATCCTGATGCTCCTCAGCGCAGACGGCGCACCACCTCGTTCTCATGGACCAATGCCTTGGCCGGTGTGCACAAAACTGAGGTACCGAGCGGCGTCGAGATCCGAGCGATGAAGCCCGACAAGTCTAGTTGTCCAGAGCTTGCCTGCACCGGCGCGACGATGTCCTTCTTGATCTATTGGCCGGCTTCCTGCTCATCCTGATCGGTCAGCAGGGCGGAGCGCTCTTGGAATAGCACCCCAATCGGATCCGGCGAGGCCGTCACCAGTGGAGCTTCATCATCAATCTGGACCAACTCCCTTGTGTTCTGCTCATCATGGCTGGGTGTGTCAAAACCCACCCGCTCCAGTAGGTTGGGCATGTCAAGATCATCAGCATCAGTTTGGACCATCTTCTCCATAGCTTTGACCTCCGAGCTCAGTTCACCCAAACCTAACAGCTCCTCCAATGCCCCAGGCCCGGAAGACTCCTGCAGGTTTGGCGTGGTCTCTACCACCGTAAAGGCGCGCTGCAAGGCAGCCATCGTCGTCGAAATGGTCACGTCCCTAGAGGAGAAGGACCAAAACTGGAGCCACAGAAACTGTGATTCCAACGCACAAGATTCCACAAACGACGCTAATTGACGTGGGGTTATCATGGCAAATCCCCAGTAAGATAGCTAGGGTTTTGTATGAGGGGAGAAGATGTGCTCGATGGTAGTTCCGTCATCTGACAAGTAAGGATTTACCCAGGTTCGGACCCTTATTGTGAGGTAAAGACCTACTCCTGCTTGTCTGATCTAGTATTGATTTGGTGTTTACATGGTGGCCACAACTGCAATGGCGATGAGATGAGATCTCGCTAGGGTTCTTGTCTATCTGTTGTCTCTCCTTTGTTGTGTCCTCTACATGGGTTTATATATGCAGCCAGGCAGGGTTTACATGAGTCCTAATAAACTACGTCTTGGAGTCCTTGTCTTGTGTTCCAAAAGATTGTCCACAGCTTCTTGGGCCTCGTTGGTCCACGCCAGGTGTGTATTCGGCTGGTCCGCACCGGGTACGCCAATAGTGGGGTGCACGGAGGGTATGCCCACGTCAGGAGGAGTTAGAGCAGCAACAGTTTAAGAAAGATGATGGGACTGAATCAACAGATACTCATTCGGGTGTGAGCAACAACCAACATGGAAGGTGCTTCTGCTGATATATTATGATGAGATAGTGGTGTGGGTTAAATCTCCAGCTGATGATATCGACGCGTTGTGGTGTGGGTTAGTTGGTCTTTTAGTTGTTTTTGGCTTTCCTTTAAGTTCTAGTTGTCCTCCTGCGCGAGGCTGGCGGGTTCTGTAACATGAAGTGATAATTAGCTTGGTTTGTTTTCGTTGTTCTTGCTCTTTTATTGTAATCTGGGCGTCCCCAGGGCTACCTTGTATGAATGTTGCTTTCTTAAAGCAGGGCACTCTTGTTGCCTTTTCTCTAAACACAAAGCCATACTCGGTTACGTGGACGCCACTCAGTTGGACCTCGCTCTGTATTAACGATGACCCCGGGCAGCAGGCTCAGCAACCGTAGCTAGCAAGGCAGTCCGCAGTCAACTCTTTTTCGTACCGGCCCTGGCACCTCCGGCGGCTAGAGGAGTTTCGCTCTTATTTTAACGGCAGCCGGCGTACCTCTGTTCCACACTTCCACCCCGTGCGGCAGCTGCAGTCCGTCCATCTCAGGTGCGCCGCTCTTCTTCTTCTTCTCGAATCCGGATCGACGCGTTAGGTTTTCCTTCCTTGATGTCTGGGGTTACAGGAAACATGAAGGAGACCAAGCTGGGGATGACGACCAAGAAGGACGACAAGTTCGGAGAGTGGTACTCCGAGGTGCGTGTTTCCTCGCCTCCTCCATCCTGTCTAGTCGAGTCTTTGCTATGTGCTAGTTGGATCATTTAATTACTCCGAGTTGTTGTGTGTCCAGGTTATTCTTAACAGTGAGATGATCGAGTACTATGACATTTCTGGCTGTTACATCTTGAGGCCATGGGCGATGGAGATCTGGGAGCTGCTCAAAGTGAGTTATCTATCCTACCAAGTTCGATCAATAAGTCGATCCTTAGTATTTTCCAATTTCCCCTTCTTTGGACTGTCATCCAAGGCTTGTTTTCTCAAGCACATGCCGTACCTTATTTTTTTAGTGATTTTATCGTACGTGGTGGTTAATTTGAACTTCACTTTGTCCAGATCGACATTTGATATTGAGTTACGAACCCTTTACACCCTGAGATATGTGATTGCCATGTTTATTTAGACAGTATTCAGCTATGTGCGTGCTGTCTTGTTTTCAACTGTTGCTATGTCTGCTTTCTAGGTGGAAAGCCTCTACAATCAGTAGCTCCTGACTTAGCTGTGTAGATTAATATTATTTCTTATTATTTCTAACTGGAAAGCCTCTATTATCAGCACCAGTACTCACACTGTTTGTTATTATTTTAAAATTACGGTAGCTCCTGTTCCTGTTAGTAAAGGCTGTGTCTTCTTTTTGCAGGAATTCTTTGATGCAGAAATGAAGAAGCTGAAGATGAAACGTTACTATTTTCCTATGTTTGTTACTGAGAATGTTCTGCAGAAGGAGAAGGACCACATTGAGGGCTTTGCTCCTGAGGTGTGCTTTTTCCTGTTGTCCCTTACATTCAGGTTCAGCTCTGTATTTTGCATATTGTCGTCGAATACTACTCACATGGCAGTGATTCCGTCCGTGTGGTTAACAATTGAAAGAAAAAGAACCTGCATGGCAATGATGCTGGAAAGTGAAATTGTTTTTCATTTCCTTATTTGGGCACAGCTAGCTTGGAATGGTTTTAACTGAAAATATGAGCTTTCAGAATCATGTAAAGGATGCCATGTTTCCTTATTCTGTCTTTTTCTTTTGGTTAGATGTGATGTAACTGGACCTGAGTCACTCATATTCATTCTTGAAAAAACTTGCTGCACAGTTCTCGTAACAAACTCCCAGAGACCCTTAGTTCTTTGTGAAGCTGTTGTCCTAATAACCCTTAGTCTCTGTCTTAAACTTCTGCTCGATACTTTATCTATTATTTTACTGCTCATTTCTCAGTTATGTCACAAAAATATAAGTGACTTATTTGTTTGTTTTCCAGGTAGCATGGGTTACTAAAACAGAAAATCTGAGCTGGAAGCTCCATTGCAATCCGTCCTACTAGTGAGACGATAATGTATCCATACTTCTCTAAATGGATAAGAAGCCATCGAGATTTACCTTTGAAGTGTAACCAGTGGTGCAATGTTGTTCGATGGGAATTTAGCAATCCAACTCCTTTCATAAGGTAGATTATTGTTTGATCGGCTATTAAGTTTGTCTACGCACTTATCCCATTCTGTATATCTTCTGTAGTGCCTGCAAGACTGCCAATTTTATCTCACTAGTGCCACAATGACTGATTGCTTGCGGTGAATGCAAATAGCTGTAGCAAATACTATAGTCAACATTAGGATGTTGTGCCCTGACAGGAATGAAAAGGGCCAAAGGAACATTGGAAAATGAAGCTCATGCAACTTGGAATTTCTCTGAATTGTTACACCGTGGCTACTTTATAAATTCCAACATGGTAGTTAGTATGTGTATGGTATTTGTAACACTCACCAATCATAGCGTTCTTCTGTTATACTAGCAATCTGATGCTAATTAACTCAAAACCATGATGCTTTCATAAATTTTTCTCATCAATATATTAAAGTAATAAAACAAATTCCATCACCTTGTGTTTCTGGAAAGTTGCAGGATGACACATCCATCAGACCTTATTCCCACATAATTGTTTCTCAGTTTCTGCCTGAATTTAACATTCTGCAACTATTCTACTCAGGAGCCGTGAATTTCTTTGGCAAGAAGGTCATACTGCTTTTGCGACTAAAGAGGAGGCAGATGAAGAGGTATTACTACTTATTTCTGCACTTATAGTTGGTTTTCATAAACTTTTTTCTCGTCATTTTCATCAAGAAGAAAGAGCTAAGATAGTGCAAAGGTTTGTTGTAAATAAGTGTATTGAATTTGTATTAATATTAATAGTAATTCTGTTGTGTACTAGTGGCGCTGGGTTGGTTTTATCTAGCTAGTACGAATTATAAAGGGAACATAGTGCTAGTCCGAAGTAGTAGCTGATCTAGAATAGTTTACGAAGTTATAAGATATTAGACGTCTACTGTCGATAAGTTTTTCTCTGTTAATTCATAAACTATATCACTAGAAGGTAGAACTCATAATGTCACTTTTATTCCTCAATTTTTTTTATTGAAGTTGTTTCGCCCAAGAACTACTTGAATGAGTCCTCTGATGTATGGATGACACACTTTAATTATAGTTGTCTTTGATAAAATGATTCTATGCAGACTTACATGTGGAATTTCAAATGAACACAATTTTACCAGGTTCTCCATATATTGGAACTGTACCGAAGGATATATGAAGAATTTTTAGCGGTTCCAGTGTCCAAAGGGAGGAAAAGTGAGATGGAAAAGTTCGCTGGTGGACTTTATACGACCAGTGTTGAGGTACTGATATGAGAATCTTCCTGCACTTTTGCTACGTCTACTTTTCTTAATGCTATCCTAGCAATAAGGCAAGTGATTTCTTTATTTTCAGGCGTTTGTTCCAAACACTGGCCGTGGTATACAAGGCGCAACTTCACATTGTCTTGGTCAAAACTTTGCAAAGATGTTTGATATTAGTTTTGAGAATGAGGATCGTAAAAGGTCTTTGGTGTGGCAGAACTCTTGGGCATACTCGACCCGCTCGGTAATTCTTATTTTTGTCTACTTGAAATGGATTTCTTGCTGGAATTCTCTTCTTGGTTTACCTTTTTTTTCTTGAACTCTGAAGTGTTGGGCATGGCAATGCTCGTGTTGTATACTCGTATTGTCTAACCTGCTTAGACATCTTGCTGGTTAATGTAAATTTATTAAGAAGAGTGTACTATTTAAGACAACATGTGGAAAAATAGTTACATGATATTAATGACATACATGTTGTTTATTCTCTACATGAATAGCTACTATTGTTTTTTTCAAAATTATCATGTTACCATCGCCAAGCATTCACATATGAATATGCCGAAACTGAAAAGGTAGGTAATGCTGGTATACATCTAGGGTGTATTTTTCACAAACAGTATATATATATAGTATATTTATATTATAATTGATCTGATTTTGGACTATTAACCTAAGTTCCGTACTGTTAGCTATTCCCTCCGTTTCTAAATTTAAGATGTTTTACTTTTTCTAGATTCACACACACACACACACACACACACACACACACACACACATATATATATATATATATTTATCTAGACACATTATAATGTGTATGTTCACTCATTTTAGTTTGCATCTAGTTAACATGTGAAACATCTAAAAACATCTTATATTTAGGAACGGAGGAAGTAATAGTTTGGTTCATCATGTTCAGAATTTAGTGCTCTTTCGATGGTTTTTGGGGAGGCTCTTTTGGTGCTAATGAAAAGGGTTGGCAACAATCATCTACGGTAGTTTGACAATATCATTCGGTGCTATATACTTTGTAGAAACTATTGCACTGTACATTGTTATGTGTCTGGAATACACCGTCTGATGGTTCCACCTAAATTACGTTCTCATGTGTAATATATTTAGCACTTGTGCTCTTGCAGATTGGGGTGATGGTGATGACCCATGGCGATGATAAGGGTTTAGTGCTACCACCAAAGGTGGCCCCTATCCAGGTCATTGTCATTCCTGTTCCATTCAGAATAGCAACGGCCTTGCAGCTATTTTGTTATATCATTTATTTTGTCTTGCCTAAGTAGTAACAAAATTAGTGCACCCACCTACTGGCGTATCTTCTCTAGTTACTAAATGTGCCCCTTTCAGATTTGTACAGAGTTAACAAGGATTTACTTCATCTCGAGTTTAATTCAGTGACCGTAGATTGAAATATAATCTTTTGTCCTTCCAGGTGCGCATTGTTCGGAGAGACAATGGCGCCAAGGTTGATATCCCTTCGACTGATTTGGTTGAGCATGTAAGAGTGCTACTGGACGGAATTCAAGACAGCTTGTTTGAAAAAGCCAAAGAAAGGAGAGATGCTTGCACTGTAGTCATCAACACTTGGGATGAATTCGCAGCAGCTTTGAATGACAAGAAGTTGATCTTGGCTCCATGGTGTGACGAAGAGGTATCGGAAGGCCTTTTCTGCATCTATCTATTACATTCCTTTCGCGGACTGAACTTTCTTAGCAACAAGTGTTAGCTAACAAGAGTGAACAATGACTATGGCGCACAAGTTTGTGTCCCATGCGCTTTCTGTACACAAACTCCATGATATATCGCAAAACTAACAATTAGAAACATTAGTACTTCAAATTTTCAAAAACAAACGTTCAGTTTCTGAAACTGAGCGATTAACTAATTGTTAGTTTATCTGTTTGTATGTAGCATTTGACTCCTGTGTTGGTTGCCACCTCGCATGTTTCTCATACAGTTTCATAATTTTGCTGCAGGAAGTCGAGAAGGACGTGAATGCCCGGACGAAAGGCGATCTCGGAGCCGCCAAAACATTGTGTACTCCATTCGACCAACCAGATCTTCTAGAAGGTACGGTATCAGACACCTGGCATGCATGTGAAGGCTTTTATATATTTTGCTATATGCTTTTGTTGCATGCTCGTGGCTCTCACCTATACGTGATGTTGAAATTCAGGAACTGTGTGCTTTGCTTCTGGAAAGCCTGCGAAGACGTGGTCGTTTTGGGGTCGCAGCTATTGATCTAGCTGGTAACACTGCGGTTTTCGCCATCCATCTCTTTTGGCAAAGCCATTGGTATTCTGGGAGTTGAAACCTGCGGAGATGACACGTATGGATGATTTTAATTAGCATGTGGTGTTTTACTTCTCATGTAAATTCTCACATCCTACATGTCAACAGATCTACCATGATGAATTTATTCACATAATTCAAAAAAGATGAACGGTTTGCTCTCAGAGTGAAGGAAAAAAAAGGTGAATTCTTGCATCTGAACGTTGACCATTGGATCTTGCAAAAAAAAAAAAAAAAAAAATTTAACAAGTGCAAAACTTCTTGGTCAAATCAGGACTACATAATAAGCCCAATTTGAAATTATATAGGGGACCTTTAGTTTGTGTAAAATGTTTTAGGGAAAGAATTGGTGACTGAAAAACTAGCATCTTTGAACCAATCATAGGGAGGAACGTTTCGTGTGGTACGTCATTAAAACTGCCCACGAAGTTAGCAACAATTACCCATCACTGCCACTGTTAAGTGAAAAAAAAAGGATCAGCCCCGAAGCAACGAAATCCTCACGCGGACCTCTGCTCCTTGGCTCCTTGCACGCTGCCTCCTCCCCTGATGTCTCGCCCTTCCTCGCCAACGCCTAGCTAGCTCACGGACCGCTAGGAGATTCATATAGGTTTATATGAATCTTGCACTAAAACATGTCTAGATACATGTGTGCAGAAAGTAACTAGAAAGACTTTTTTTATACGGAGGTAGTAGCTTACTTGTCTGCAGTTCACAGTTACAATTGAGTGTATGCAAAAGAAAGGAATCATGGATCCTGACAACTCCACAATGTTTAGATTTCCTGGACATTTTTCCTACTGCATTAAACTTATGGGTTTATGTCTTTTCTGCTTGCTTGAAAATTCAAGGAATTGTAAGTTTATCTCTGTTCAAACTTTGATGTGATCTAGGAAGTATGATGTATCTCCCTAAACATGAGAAATATGTACTTCTTATGCGTATTTCAAATAATTCGTACACACACAACATTAGAAATAGGGTCGGTTAATTAAGAGACCACTTGAATATGAGAAATTCTTTCACATTGACTCTCTGATTGTTCCACTGGAAGAACGAAGTCATGATATTGCTAATGGTAGAAGGTTCACGAAACCAAATTACAGTGACTGGAAAATTGGGTCACACTATATGGGCAATCGGTTTTAAACGGCTAAACAAAATAATGTGTTAAAAAAGATTCAGATACAATAGATAAGAAGACCTGATCTGTCCACTCAGTTTGTAGTCTTAAGATATATTTTTTCTATTCCGTTACAACGCACGGGCACGTTTGCTAACAAATACTAACACCTCATGTCGAAGTTCATGTAATTTATGTGTTGACATATGAAGGGGTCTTCTATTCACCTAGTTTTGCATATGGTCAAGAAATCTAGCCCCGTCTTTAAGTTTTTTATGGTCTTACATTTTCACTCCATATATTTAGAAAGGAACTACGAATAGAATAAATAAAAATCTAGGCGAGCCAATCCATATACGAGCTTTGAAACAATGATGTAAAAATTAGAAATCAACCAAAAGATTTCCAAATAAAAGCATCACATACTAAATGACTAATCTATTCCTATCACTATATTGCGGTGGCGATGTGGCTTTTTGCACGCATGGTCGCTGAACCATGGAACATTTTTTTTTTGGGAGGAACCATGTATTCATTAATCGAAAATCAAGTTACATGAAGCAACACACATGGAAACTAAAAGACAGAACGGGATAAACTGATTATCCTGAATTTGCAGATAAAATCCAAAGAGATCGAGAAATACAAATGATCCCTAGGTCTAAAACCATAGGACAACGGGCCAAGTTACACAACCGAGTGGGCGATGGCGGAGATTATGCGTAGCCCATCTGACCTCCATCAACTACGGCAGGAGCTCGACGACGTGGTGGGGATTGACCAGATGGTTATCTAATCAGACCTCAACAAGCTCTCATTTCCTCAAGTGTGTTGTCAAGGAGGCGCTCCACATGCACTCACCCTCCCATTACTCCTCCACGAGGCTGGCAAAGACTACGTCGGCGGCTACTCGATCGGTTCCCAGAGCTCCCGTGTCTGGGTCAATGCATGTGTGATCAATAAGGACCGAGCTGCATCGAAGAACCCTGATACCTTCCGTCCGACGCGGTTTATGCTTGTGGAGGAAGAGGCCTAAGGTCTGGACCTCAAGGGGTGGATGCTATGAGTTCTTACCGTTTGGGTCCGGTCGGTGCTCTTGCCCAGCACAGGGCCTCGGCCAGCTTGTGCACGGGTTCAACTGAGAGCTGCCCGATGGCATGAAGCCGGCGGAGCTCGACATGAGCAACTTTTTCGGCCTTACCACACCGCATCGCCACAAGGCTCTATGTCGTGCCCATGACCTTCTTACCTGCCCCTTCTGAGTAATATACCGCCGTGGATCTAGCATACACACATTGTAATTTGACGTGCAAAAACATTGTGTAACCTATTTGGTTTGTTTCTAACTTGAGCTCAACATGGTCTTTTTCCAATAACTAGTACACATGTACGTGCAACGCACGTCTACAAATCGATCAAAGACAATTGGTGTCAGCTGATATAAATCAACAAAAATATTTAGACCTTTGATATATACCAATAATAGAAAATCCAAAATGGAGCTCTTTTGATCCGATAAAATTTTAGATCACAACAAGAACTGATTGAGCTAGACTAATTCGACACACTTCAATACACGGACCACTGAATAATCGAAAATTCAGAGGAAAAATGAGACAATCTGAGTCTGACCTAATTGCAGTGGTCTCGTGGACGTCGGCAGCTGGTAGTCACACATTATTAACAACAAAAGTGAAATTTCACAATTAACAACATGAGTGAGACGAAGACATATCGGTGTTTCATTCACATTTGTTTATCGAATATACTTCTGATGCAAAAGTGCAAAGCAAAACCTATCTGTTTTCAATTTATTTGTGTAATCAAACGACCTCCGAAATATTTGCTAATTTGGCACAAACGATTTATTACTATTGTTGACATACTGTTAAATTTTCAGCTCAATCGTAGTTGATTTGAATTGTTGATAAATTCGAGAACAATTTGGTCAGAATTTTGACAAAATCTGAAAACTGAATCTCCCGTGTTCTTATAAAGCACAAGGTGCACTGATGGTGGTTTTGGAAGTCAGCTAAAGGCTAGATAGGTAAAGATTAAATTCATTATTCACCATCTAGACAGTTTAATGCACATAGAAATTCAGAAAAGAGGCTCAACATCCTTAAGGGAAAACCAAAATCCAATTCGGGTGGTTCAGCTACAGGTTGAACACTTGAAGTCGAGAATCCAATGTTACATGAAGACTGACAGGGTTCGTGCGGGTTGGAGGAAGGAAGAGTTGTACCTGTACCTCGGGTCCACGAGACTGTCGATCTTGGACGGATCTTATGCAGTTGGTGTTGAGAAGTACTCCGCATGGCATAAAAAACTGCAGCTAAAGCATCTCTAAAAAAGTAAAAAAACGCCCCTGAAAGTGCCAGATAACGCACCGTGGTCTGAATTTAAACCTGTTCATAACAGAAACCAGATACAGACGGGAGAGGACGCGATCAGGGGAGTGAGCACGATAGGGGAAATTTTTCTCCCCGCTTGTACCTTGACGGAGAGCGGAAGGACGGCAAGGAGGCAACCGAGGCAGCATGATCTTTACGTCCCATACACAGCTCTTGCCGCGGTGGTCGACTCGTCGTGGAGGCGCCCGTCTGTGCGGGCGGATGCCTGCATCGCTGCTGTTCTGGGGAGTGGGGATTACCGAGGAGGGCGCTGACGAGGCCACCGGCGCTGATCACCAGGGACCACTGGTCCTCGCCGCGGCGATTGGCGGAGACCGAGGCTGCGGAAGCCGCTGCGCAGGCCAGAGAGCGGCGGCGCGCGCCGGCGGCAGCAACGCGGCAATCGCCGCCGGGCTGCAGTACGCGTTCGGCCGCTGCTGCTTCGCGTCGGCGAAGCAGTTCCCCGCGACAAGAACCATGCGCGCAGAGGAGCCGGACCTCATGCACGCCGGGCGCGACCCGACGAGCAGGTTGGCGGAGACGTCGACGAACAGGAGCTTGTCCGCGCAAGCCATGGTCGCAGGCAGCTGGCCCGAGAGCTGGTTGTGCGACAGGTCGACGTGCCGCAACGCGTGGAGCGCGAAGACGGAGGAAGGGATCCACCCCTGCAGCCGGTTCCGGGACGCGTCGAGGTACCGGAGCTGGCCCAACGAGCTCGCCGGTGCGGGGATCTTCCCGGTGAAGTTGTTGTCGGCCAGGACCAGCTTTGCCATCGCCTTGCCCGCTGATCAAAACGCATAAAAGGTACCGTTTCGTGATTTGATCTGGGTCGTTGATCAAATGAACATCTCAGATTTAATGTATCAACATAGCACAACACATGTTTGCTCTTTTATTACTAGAAGTATAGATAACGTTGGCCAACTGTCTGTTTTGTAGTACCTAACTGCATGTTGATTGTGCTTGGGGACATACTAGTATAGAGCGACCCGGACACAGGTCAAAACCCTAATCAGCAAAGGAAAAAGTTTCTCTTGCCCGTTGAGTGTACTAAGTCTTTCGTTCACCAGCTACCCAAAGCCAAGTACCCCCAGCTACCAAGTCTGAAACAAGAACCTGTATTTACGCAGTGGCTGATCGTCTCCCGAACACAGGAGAAGAGGTGTGTGGTCGGACCATATACTCGTGACTGCCGCAAGCGAGTATGGTGGATACATCACCTCCCACGAGGGAGAGATGAATACACTATCTAGCTAGTACGTTGCGCACTGGATTGCGCTGCTTATTCGTCCCGGTGAAACAGGCCCTACACTAGGAGGAATAATCATTTACATTTTCTGACTCTATGGTACAACAGGCCGCAGAAATAGAGAACTCTCCTTTTTTTTTTCCATTCTCCCACCTCAGTTTTTTTTCTTTTTGAGGGTGGGGTGGCCACCGATTATTAGAATTCAGCAACTAAAGGAATACACATGCCCTCCGGCGGCCCAATAAGCCACACACGGCGGCCTTGATCATTACGGACAGCACTCCTCGCTAGGTTGTGTGCCTCCTTGTTCATGTTCCTGCATTCATGGCAGAACGCCAGCACTTCAAAATCCTTCCTCGACTCCAGGATCTCCCGAACCACATGGGCGTAGCTGCCCATCGTCCCCTGTTCCAGACTGCGGACCACATTCGAGCAGTCGCTGGCAACCCGTATCCGCCGTGCCTGTATATCCCTGGCGAGCGCACAGGCTTCCCGGCAGGCGAGCGCTTCCAACGTCTCCGCATCAGTCTTTCCTGGAAACACTAGCACCGATGCTCCCAAAAATCTGCCCGCATCGCCCCGTGCTATAGCAGCCACCGAGCCTCGACCATCATTCTTCCCGACAGCCGCATCCACGTTGATCTTCACCATCCCCTGGGGAGGCGGGATCCACCCTGCTTCGCGCTGAGCCATGTCCGGGG
The DNA here is from genome assembly GCA_947311845.1 of Poa pratensis. Taxonomy (NCBI): domain Eukaryota; kingdom Viridiplantae; phylum Streptophyta; class Magnoliopsida; order Poales; family Poaceae; genus Poa; species Poa pratensis. Next base: position 1,565,618 of record CAMZMU010000014.1, read on the forward strand.
TTTGCTTCTTCTGCCCCTTGACTTCAGTTTGCTTGAGGTCTTCTAAAAACTTCTCCACGAACAGATGAACCGAGAGCGGACTTTGGAAAACCTGCTCATGGATCGCCTTCCACCTCGCGTGCCAGATCGCCCAAAGGGTCACAAGAACCGTCGTCAGTTCCTCATGTTTCAGGGAGTCAATCATCCCTGCTAGCCACTTCCGTGCGTCTCCCTCGTTGGAGCAGCTCACGTGCTCTGTTATTCCCTCGTCAACGAGGGCCCAGACACATCTTGACATAGAGCAGTCAAGCAGGGCATGCCGCCAAGAATCCTCAGCCCCACACAACGAGCATCTCGCATTCTCGGCCAAGCCGTTCTCCCACCTCAATTAAGTGTCTCTTCTTTGAAACATAGCAACATGCCACTGGAATGTGCTGAAATTGGGTGGGCTTTAGGGCCCATTAGCATTTCCAGAAAAAATCCTAAAGGCCCATGCTGTGGCAAATGGTGGGAGTTTAGTCCCACATGGCTAGTTTAGAGAGATGTACACCAACTTATAAGGTGAGCTCTTCTCCACCATGTATGAGGTGTTGGGTGTGAAGTGAAGGGAGGCGTTCCACACGCGCTCCTCCTGCTTGGATTAATTTAATCGAACAGTTGCTTAAATACTCAACAGAATGGCCTCTAGCCGGTAGCCACTTCCATGCGTACCGAGGCCATTAAGCTTCTCAAGGGTGAAATCGAATGGTTTCTTGTATGTCCACAAATTAAGTCAACTCTCTCTTGCCGCATGTAGTTTTTGAGTTGTGTCCAACCGCCGGGTCATCCAATGAAATTGCTTACTTTCCATGGGCGTGAATTCATACATTGATTAGATAGTTTCCATGCTTTTGATAAAAAGATGAGTTGATATCTGAATGAAAGTCGGTAAGCAATCAATCTAGTGTTGTCCTCGGCAGACCAGGAAATGTAATAAACCTTGGATTTGGAACTTCATGAAGCTAAGTCACCGAGCGGCTTAGCCTCATCATCTGCCGTCCATTTTAGATCCAACATACACTATCGCATTGAATTTTAAAGGCAAAAATTAAACTGTTCAAATAAATGAAAAAATTCCACTAGAGGAAAATAGGTTCTTTGTGTATTCTGGGAACATTTCATCCCTTTTCGATTAGTGGTTTGTGAATAAATAGGTTTTACGTTTTATACTTAAAAAGCTATGTATTCACAATCCATTGGCCCAAATGAGTTGAAACTTTTCTAAAATAGACAACGAAAGTATTTAGATTTATTGATTTTTTTCAATTATTGGATTTTTTTCATTTTTCTGAACTGTTTTAGTTTTAAGTTTCAAATTTAAGATAATCTTATACGTAGGATCTAAACTGGACGGTAAATGAGGGGACTAAGTGGCTCGGTGATTTAGCTTCTTTAAGTCACCGAAGCAGCATCCCGTCCAAACCCCAAGGTTTTGTTTACCGGTAGAAAAAAAATCCCGAGGGTGGTCGGGATTTTCGGTTACCGCGGTTACCAGAAAATCCCGACCGGTTACCGGAAAAATTTGAAATCTAAAATTCAAAAATTAAATTTTTTGGTTCCCAGTTTAACCATTTACCGAAAGTATTCGTTAAAATTCAAAATTTCGGGATTTTTTGTCCGGTATGACCATTTCCCGAGGGTGCTCGGAATATCCGGTTACCGACGGGTATCCGGATTTCCCGACCGGTAACCAAAACCATGCCAAACCCTCGTATGTTCGAGGCACATGAGCGCTTGCTTTTCCCCTTAGGAAAACGAAGGTAGTAAATAACAAAGTAATATTTATTTCATGCAAAAATAATAAAACATGGATTAATTAATAGTGTTTCCCGCGCAACTGGGACAACTTGCTAGCAGTTTCACGAAAAAAGAAAACGAAGGTGTCCTGTCAATCTGTCACAGCCTCCTGTTTTTTCTATATCTGCTAGAAACAAACCAAAAAATGATATAGAAACAGCCACAGTCACGTATGATCAATGTAATGCATCATCAAAATCAATAATTCTACGTCCAGCCATCACTTTTCGATCGAGACGATCGATCTCCACCGTTGTTTCCATGAGTTGTTTGACATCAGACGAACTCCAGAACAGAAAATTTGCACATCCGGAAGGAGAATCTTCGTGTGCTCCTTTTTTCCATTTCCTGGAGCTGGTCTGCTTGTTCCTCACCCGGCATACAGGAATGGAATCGCCGGACTGTCGTAAGCGCGCTGTCATGTATAAATAACCCCATCGCCTTGGTCCCTCCTATCGCGTCGCACACCCGCCCAGTTCAAGAACAGCTTCAAAACCCAAGCTTCATCACCACGACCACTTCCGCCCTTCACTGGCGATGGGTAGGCTGGGGTCGAAGAGGAGGGTGGAGAAGGATGAGCAGGTGGAAGAGTACGAGGTGGACGTGGTGCACGACCGGCTCCACTCGTCTAGCAACAGCCGCCTCGCGCTCCTCGACCGCTTCCGCCGTCGCCGGGCCGCCGTCGATGGAGAGAAAGGCTTCTTCCACGACCATATCATCCATCCCGATAACAGGTACCTGATCCGACTGACACCCCCTTCCCCCATCGAAGCTTCAAGTAACTAAACAAGATGCAGCTAGCACAACAAAGGAATATTACCATATTATTATCGATCGCAAAGAGATGGTAGCAGTATTGTTTTTCTCTCCCAGTCATTATTATATTAGCAGTCTCATTTGGATAATAATTAGATCGGATCCTTTTCACTATCTGCTTTGTTTTTCCCGTGGATGATCGAGTACTGAAAACAATCTAAGGACTATTTCTTGAATGCGAAACACATGCATGGACATGGTCACATGGGCACTCCTGATCCCAAGCTTCAGAACATGCAAAAGAAAAAGCTTCCAAAAGTTTTGAAATAAAGCATGCACATATATATTGAATTGAAACTTATTCCTGCAATGTTTCGAGAACAATACGATTGTATGCCACATGGAAGGAGCTTGCACTGCTCCCTCGCGTATTTTTTCCCAAGTTACACACTTTCATGTTTATGTTTCAAATTTTGCATGAAATTTTCATATATTTTTAATTTATCTAGTAATCTTACCGAAATCACTATTCGTTCAGATACATGGTACTCAGGTTATGAAAATTCGCTCTATCGTGACTCGTCTTTCTAGCACTCATTTTATTTTGCTGCTTTTTTTTATCTTCTCCAAGGCAGCATCAAAACAGTTGTATGCCTTCAACTTGTGGTATGCACATGGTTTTTGTTACCGGTCGGTAACCGGACATCCCGATCACCCTCGGAAAATGGTCATACCGGACGAAAAATCCCGAAATTTTGAATTTTAACGAAAACTTTTGGTAAATGGTTAAATTGGGAATCAAAAAAATTGAATTTTCGAATTTCGCATTTCAAATTCGTCCGGTAACCAGTCGGGATTTTCCGGCAACCACAGTAACGGAAATCCCGACCACCCTCGGATTTTTTTTTCTACCGGTAACCAAAACCTTGGGTATGCATAAGTTTAATATATTGCGCAAAAAACTGAATCAAATACGTTTTACTATTTTAAGTCAAACATGCGTGATGGGGGTTTAGATTTTTGAACTGGCTACATGCACAAGTAGCTGTCTCTGCCGACTTTCCAATCAATAGTCTTATCACAGTGTGCAGATGTCTCTGCTTATCAAAATATGACAGATAAGCAGCTCGTAATTGTATAAGCAGCCTTCCTCAGTTCCTCTTCCAGGCCAACCAGGTGCGCGTACGTACGGCTACTTGTGAGGTTTCGATAACGTCATGCTCCCCAAATTCCCTTTCGTTGCTTCGCTGACTTTGCTAGGTTGATAGTTACTGCTAGATTCATAGCTTTGATCGACAGCATAAATTAAGTGTTAATCAGAGATTCTCGGGCGAATATTAACTGTCCTGGAAAATATCCAAGTGGATGCGTAGACTATGAATCAGTGCGGTCATGTCTTTTGAAAGCTAACTCTCAGACCTCCACTCGAACACGATCGACATGGAGGGATCAAACAGATGACACCAATCCATAAACTCCTCTCACACATCACCAGGCGAGAGCAACTCATGTCCTAGAAGCTATATTAAGTGGAAGAGAGTGTCAAGGGGAGTCAACAAATGAATCTTGGGGAAGCAACCATCTCCTCACCACACCCAAGGGGGATATCTTTAGTTAAAACCATGGCCATCCCCTTCCAAGGTTTCGTGCTGTCAACCCTCTTCTAGGGTATAGTGCGGCTAGCCCTTTTAATGGCCTTGTGCCATTGCAGTTTGGACTGTGTGCGGTTTGCCCTGTGCAGTTTGGATTGCGGGCGGCCGGGGTGTGCGGCGTTGCAGTTCGAGCGCGAGTAGTGGTACGTCGGGACGGCGGTCCAGAAGCTGGTGTTGGTGGTCCGCTCGGCATAGGTGGGCGACGGGTTGCCCTTGATATTGTGTCGTCGGCGTCGCGATGGCGCAGCTGTCCTGGTGGGTTTACTTCTTCATCTTTGTTGGAGAATCCCGTGCCCGCTCCTCCCATGCATAGTAGTCATGGCGTCTTCTTTTCGGTTTTGGTGGGAGGTCCATTGGTCTTGTTGGTGTTGTGTTTGGGGCTTATCCCTGGTGTGGTGAGCACGCCCCAGTTGTGTCGGTTTTCGTCGGGTTTTTCGTTAATTAACGGGACAACCCTCTTCTTCTTAAGCAATAGAGTAGGAAAAGCTTTTTTTTTTGCTAAACACAGTACAACGCTGACGCTCACAAACACGCGTATACACTCACCCCTATGAACGCACACACGCACACCCTACCCCTATGAGCACCTCCGAAAGATTGAGTCGGCGGATTGGGTCTTGAAATTGACGAAGTCACCACGGGCGCCTCGCTGTCGACGGGAACGTCGCCTCCCACTAAAGAATATTCCGCCTTAAATGAGAAACACCAGCGTCAAACCTGGGGTTTGAACTCTGGTGGGATAGGGGTACAACCACCCTCCTAACCATCTTGCCACAGGCAAGTTCTCGAGTAGGAAAAACTTTTGTCATGTGTCCATGCGACTAAGGGGAGGGTTGCTCGAGAACATCTTATGGCCTTTTCCCTTTATCTCTTTTCGAATATAATTCATGTTTTGTTAAGTGTGTGATCCTATAGATTCATACATTTACGCTATACCCGACAACTCCTTCTCGATCAATAGTCAATAGACGACTCTAGCTAGTAATATTGACTCCCGTACATACACGAAAATCATATCGAATGAAGCGTGTACATGTCGTATGCGGTCCATTTACCTCACGATATGTTTTGACCTCAAGACGAGGTTGTGGTCCTTGTTCAGGTCCACCCCTTTCTCTTTCTATGTACCTCTGTAATATGATTAACACATTAAATTTAAATTATATGAATGGTCGTGCGTTTTTTAACAACCCAACGCTAGAGAGGGCCTAGAGAAATATCTCTTCATCACCAAAAGGGTAAATCATCTTGATCAGTCTACGACCTATGACTTGCTTTCCGTAAGCCCGTAAGTGAAAATTCATGACTGATAAAAATGATAATAATGTGTATGGCCAAAATAGAGAGCAAATATTGCTTTGAGCTTGGTTCGAGCACAAACAGGCGTGGGCAAGGCGGGCACGGAGGAGGAGCATCCCGTGTGTATGTTTCTTCTTTTCATACTACTAGTTGGCATGTACATATATTTGACTACACAATTTCGTATTGACTACATAGAGTTGAAATCCTGGCTCTGCCACTGTGTGCGTGATCGTCACCTCCCCTACTCCACCCCTACTCCACGATGCGCGCAACTACTGCACCGGCAGCTGGAAAAGCTCAACAACGGCTTCTCCACCCTGAGCTTCCTCCGAGTGCCGCCACGGCCTCCTTTTTTCCGATCAATTTGATCAAAAAAGCAAGTCTACAACCTTGTCCGGGTCTCTCTTTCTTATCTCACACCATTTCATTATGTTTGTTGCTTCAAAATTGGTGCTAACATTTTGCAAAAACATCCACCCACATAATCAAATTCGTACCAAGAGGTTTTTCGAACTTTTGTAACACGCACCTTACATTTCAAAACAAATTCATTTCTCATTTTGAAGAACAGTTAACTTTTTAATTACCTTCTAATTGAGAATAAACCGCTTTGGAAATTGAAGTAAGCAATTTCTGCAAACAAAATCAAACAAAGATGATCAATGGACAGATGGTTTGTTGTTTGGAAATTAGAAAAATCATAGCAATGGGACCAATGGATTCATGTACGTACATACTGTTTGGTTAAGCCGTGATCTGCGCTGCACGTACGTATCGACTATTCCGGCTAGCTAGCTAGTGCTGACAATCTTCAGATATTAAGACAATCAATTAGATGAAGGAAAGGTTAGGTACGTATATATCCTCACCGCGTGCCGAAGCGCCCCGGAGCGTTGCCACCCGGCCTCCACCGCCGTGGCGCCGTTCGTTAGAGCAAGTCGCAAGCTCCCCCGCCTGCACCGTCCGCAAGAGCAAATTGCGAACGACTCCTTCCCGAAGGGCCCAAGGCGGCTAGGCGACGCTGCTCCCGGCCACCAGCGCCCGTGGCAGCCATGCGAAGCTGCTGCCGGCGTCAACGCCGTCTTTCAGCCTCCTGAACACGCGCCTTAATCGATGCCACAACACGCACCTTCAGCGATGCCACTACCTATGGCCAGACATCGCCATCATGCAGCCCGACGGACTGCGTACTCGACTTGGAGAGCTGGATGTGCAACCGGGCCAGCCGAACTCGACGCCGGGACGACATCCTCGTCTGTGAACGGGAGAAAGTCGAAGTGTTTCTTTTTAGAGGTGCCAATCTGTGTAATTACCATCAAAACGAAAATGTGTGTTGAGTTGTCAAACATTGGAGTGATATAGAGCATTAGTCAGATATTGAACGGATCAAATTTAACGTATCCCAACATATTTGCTCTTTTAATAGTACTATAGATAGATAAGATAATGTGTTGGAAACAGAGTCCCTTATAAGGTGATCTGAACTTTTCTTGCGGGGCTAAACATTTGGCCATGTCATGCAATGTATAATGGGTCTCCGAGATTTTTCTGAAACTAAAAGTTTAAATAGGCCCGAACCCATAATTTCTGCTCCGTAACATCTATGAGTGCACCGCATGTAAAAGAAATTTGTACAAACCTAAAATTATTACAACCTTCGTTTCTAAAATAGAAAATGTAGCTCAAATTGACACCGAAAAAAATGTCTGGATACTGAAACAACACTTTTCGATACCGATTGAAGAAAAAAAAAAGGCTAGAACCCACCTGTCAGTAGGTCTTTTTTTCCCTCTCTTCTTCCCCACCTGGTCCGCCCGATCCCAGCCGCGCCTCCCCTCGTCGGCACCGTGCCCCCGCCCTCGTCCGCGTCTGGCCCCAACCAGCCCGACTTCTGCAGCCCAGCCCTGGCCCGGCACTCCATGGTGCTGCTCGGCCGAAGCCTTCCATGGCCGCGACCATGGCCTCGCCCCGCTGTTTCCCGGGCACATAGCCCCCGTCGTGCTTGCGAGCGACGATCCCTGAGCCAGGCGACCTGGGTCTTGATCTAATGCTTCGACGCAACATTTTCCCCATGAGGCCCCTTCTCGTTAACAGGCAACGCCTCCTTGAATGGTCGGCGGCGACAGAGCAGCCAACCTGATGTTACTCTACCAGTTTCGATTTGTATGTTTCACCGAATCTACTATTCTATTCGAGTGTTTGGATTTCAGATATCTTCTGCTTACTAAAGATACGCGGTATTCTGAACATACGTTTGCGTTTGGGTTACATTTTTGCAGCCAAACACACACACCTCCTTAATCTATTAATTTCATTCCAAGTGGTTCCATCCCAATTAGTTCACTAGTACTATATATACTCTCTCAAACTGTTTGACTTTCAATCAATAACTGTGCTAAATTATAGCCGATAGGGTTTTTGCGACCTTTTGCTCATCCATATTTGAAGACAAATGGCAAGAATAATAAACAGTGTTAATTTCCTTATTTGACTAATATTTTCTGATGGTTTCCTTGCAGATTCTATCTTTTATGGACCAAGTTCATACTGGTTTGGGCAGTGTATAGTTCCTTCGCTACGCCCTTCGAATTTGGCTTCTTCAGGGGGCTCCCACCGAGGCTGTTCGTCTTGGACATAGTTGGGCAGACTGCCTTCCTTGTTGATATTGTTCTCAACTTTTTTGTGGCCTACCGCGACCTCGACACGTATCGTGTCGTATGCAATCCGACCTCCATTGCCCTCAGGTAAAAAAAAACTCATCTTATGATTGATGAACAGGGTGAACTAGAATAATGGGAACTTGCCTGCATTTCTCTACATTTGCATCTTTCTTGGTACCTCTATGTTTGCACGCCATCCTCTATAAACTCTCAAAGTCGTCAAAACGGGTGGATCTGAAGAGTAATGTGTTGGAACTCTCAATCTTTTTGATGTTGCTAAACTGAAAAATGATGTTGCAGATTTATGAAAGAAAATGCTTTTCTACAAGAGCATTTGCATGTTTTACATTTAAACTTTATCCTTGAAATCGTATAAGTGGGCTCATGTTTAGGCGACTGTACTTTCTGAAATATGGTCTGCGATTTTCAACCACTGACCTTTTGCCCTTGAATCCAGATATTGCAAATCAAGTTTCATTTTTGATCTCCTTGCTTGCTTCCCATGGGATGTTATCTACAAGGTTCTTTTGCTAACGATATTAATCTCACTGGTTAACATATGGTGTGGAGTTTAGTCTGGTTAACATTTCGATTGTTACGTCTTGTTTTTTATATTATCGTGATCTCCAAAACAGGCATGTGGCAGTGAAGAGGGGGTAAGATACCTATTGTGGATTCGCTTAACACGATCTCTGAAGATCGTAGAATTCTTTCGGGATTTAGAAAAAGACATCCGTGTGAATTATCTGTTCACGAGGATAGTGAAGCTTATAGTTGTGGAGCTCTACTGTACACACGTAGCAGCCTGTATCTTCTATTACCTGGCCACAACGCTACCTGAATCAATGGAAGGATATACATGGATAGGGAGTTTGAAGTTAGGAGATCACAGCTATGATCATTTCAGGGAACTTGATCTTGTCAAGCTTTATACGACATCGTTCTACTTTGCTATCGTCACCATGGCAACTGTTGGTAAGTTGTGCTGTCATGCTCAACACAAACTTTTTTCCTTTCTGTCTCTGTTTTCTTAGAAACATAAAATGTGCCCATATCCTAAAATAGTGAGACGTTTTTCCTCCGCAGGATATGGTGACATTCATGCTGTAAATGTCAGAGAAATGATATTTGTTATGATATATGTTTCCCTTGATATGATTCTTGGAGCTTACCTCATCGGTAACATGACTGCACTTATTGTCAAAGGCTCGAGAACTGAGCGATTTAGGGACGAAATGAAAGAAGTTATCAGGTATATGAACAGGAATAAACTTGGGAAGGACATAAGAGAACAGATCAAGGGGCATTTAAGGTTGCAGTATGAGAGCAGCTACACAGAAGCTTCTGTACTTCGGGACATCCCAATTTCTATTCGTGCAAAGGTGATGAGTTATATTTTGGCTATGTTGCTACCCTTCTGTCATATTCTGTTTTAAGAACTTCCTTTTCAATAACTTTCAGCTTGCAGTACTAATTGTTTTCGTGTCTTTGCATATCAATTGTGTACCTGACTCGTGAACTGTACTTACACAATATTTTCAGGTTTCACAAACACTGTACAAGCAGTACATTGAAAGCACTCCACTACTCAAAGGATGTTCAGCGGAATTCATTCAACAGATTGTACATACTCTTCTTTTCTGATGTCAAATTATATATGTTGTTCTATGCATATCAACAGATTGTTCAAGATTTGTCTTCATGTTCTTGCCCTTGGCAGGTGATCCGTCTGCAAGAAGAATTCTTTTTACCAGGAGAGGTTATCTTGGAGCAAGGGAGCGCAGTTGATCAGATATACTTTGTCTGTCATGGTGCACTGGTGTGTTCAAGCCTAGGGATAATTGCTTGATTCTTGTATTCTTTGGTATTGTGTACCTTATGAGTGGTATGATATCTAGTTATTTGATACTGAGTTATGATATGTTTCTATACATCCAGGAAGGTGTAGGCATTGGCGAAGATGGTCAAGAAGAGACTATTTTGATGCTGGAGCCTGAGAGTTCTTTTGGAGAAATCGCTATTATTTGCAATATTCCACAGCCCTATAGTGTTCGTGTTTGTGAGCTTTGCAGACTCTTGCGCCTCGATAAGCAGTCCTTCAAAAACATATTGGAGATCTATTTCATTGATGGAAGAAAAGTTTTGAGCAACCTCACGAGGTACACAAGACAACAGATACAATCATCATGAGTTCATGACAGTTTGTTACTTCGCCAAATTGCATAATTGGAGGATATTGCTTATTTTCTTGATGTGCTTCCTCTAACCGCAGAACAATGAATACGGTGGGCGTGTCAAACAACTAGAATCAGATATCACATTCCATATAGGGAAACAAGAGGCAGAACTGACATTAAGAGTAATTAGCGCCGCCTTTTACGGGGACCTTCATCAGCTGAAGAGTTTAGTCCGAGCAGGAGCTGATCCAAAGAACACGGATTATGATGGACGATCTCCTTGGTATGAAACTCTAGGAATAGTTTTAAAGTTCCCATCTAATCCATAGGTGGTGTGAGTCACTCGATGCAGTGGCCAGGGTCTTCCCCTTTTAGAAAACAAATCTAATCCAGAACGTTGTACCTTTCAGATAAATAATGTAACCATTATCTTTTTTCTTCACAGCATCTCGCAGCTTCAAAAGGGTATGATGATGTTGCGCAGTTCCTAATCCATGAAGGCGCCGATATCGATGTTATAGGTATGCTCACTCAGTTCAATGCAACTCTGCTGCCATTTCTAGATTCTTGCATATATCGATGTTTTATGCACTTTCCTTTCATTCTAAAACCAGATAAGTTTGGGAACACGCCGTTGCTGGAGGCAGTGAAGGAGGGGCATGACCGGGTGGCCACATTGCTCTTCAGCGCGGGAGCCAAGCTGAACCTCAAGAACGGCGGCAGCCATCTCTGCACGGCAGTATCGAAGGGGGACTCTGATTTCGTTCGGAGGGCTCTAGCTTACGGCGCCGATCCAGACTCGAAAGACTATGACCACCGCACTCCTCTCCACATAGCCGCCGCGGAAGGCTTGTACCTGATGGCAAAAATGCTGGTAGACGCAGGTGCAAGTGTATTCGCAACTGATAGGTACGTACCACTGAAAAATGTTTCATCCTTCAAGTTTGTAACTTTGTAAATATGCTTGAGCTTGACATTGCCATGTATGCAGATGGGGCACTACTCCACTAGACGAAGGGCGCAAGTATGGTCGTAGGCCGCTTATGATGATCTGGAACAAGCAAAAGCCGACGAGCTATCCAAGTACCCGCCCGTGGTGAAGAAGTGAGAGGCAAGTTCAGAGTTCAGACGCTCAAACCCTCCCTCTCAAATTACTTGGGTGTTTACAGATTCAGTGCACCCTCCTGTCGAACACGGGGCGCAGCCGGCGTCCCATGGATGCTTGTTTCTGACCCCCACAAAAATTATTATGTTTACAGATTCAGTGCACCCGCGACGATGCTCCGTGTTCCCTAACCATCCATGGGACGCTGACGCCGAGCGCAAAGAGGGGGTGGTGTTGTGGATTCCTCACACGACCGATGGACTCATCAGGTCAGCGCAGGAGAAGCTGACCTTGTTGGCTCAGGCATGCGCTTGCTCAACGAGGATGGTGCTAGGGTGGAGGACGCCGACATGGTTCATGATGGCCAGAAGCTCTATCTGGTCAGATGCGAGGGCACAGAACAGGCGAGTAGAAGGTGCGCCATGGGAGCAAACTAGGGATGGCCTCCTTAGATATGCATGCTATTTTCGCAAGCTGGTTGTTTGTACCGATGTAGATAGAAAAAAGAATACAACCCTTTCTCAATGATGTAAAGATTATAAGTGACATAAATGAATGTAAGTGGAAATGAAATGTGAATGGAGATCTGCAAAAACTGAGCTACTGTTAATTGTTTCATTTTGCTGGAGACAAAGCGTCTTCGGGTACTGAGTTTGTGAAGTTAAAATATGAAGACTTCTTTTATACTCAACAACTATGATTTTTTGTGGTTCATTTTCGCTAGTGCAGAACTACACACAGCTGACTGGCCCATAAACCCCACCGCTGACCGGTTTTGTGCCCGTGAGAGGTTTTTCTTTTGGGTTGGGGCGGGGGGGGGGGGGTAGTCAGGAGCTGCTCGGGGTTGACGTTGACCACCTTGGTTGCCGGCTACGAAGTCTGCCTCTTACTTGAAGGTGCCTCGTCAACCACCCTAGCCTTGGCGGGCTTAAGGCCTCCGGCATCTTGAGCTTGTGGTAAGCATAACTGGGGACATACATGAACTTGATGTTGCTGGAGCACCTCACGATGGTGTGGTGCTTGCCCGTGAGGCCTGAAGTCGACCTCTTCGAAGGTGATTTTGTTCGTCCAGTAGGGTTCTGCTATGCCGAATGTGATGAGTAGTGTTATTTTCCCGAGTGGGAGCGCCTTTTTTGGGTGACTATCCCATGGAATGGCATGACAGTCGGCTTGATCTCAGTGCGGAGGATCTTCATCTTCTCAAAGGTTTTGGCGTATAGGATGTTGAGGTCGCTGGACCTGTCCATGAGGACCTTGGTGAACCGAACGCCACGGATGATAGATCCACAGACAGCGGGCTGCGCCCTTGCTAAGGGATGTAGTCCGGATGGTCCTTGCAAGCAAAGGTGATCGGCGTCTTCGACCACCGAAGATACTCGGGATCCGCAGGCGTGGCCTCTCCCTCCTTCATAGGTGAAAGAATCGGTATGGTCGACTAGAGTTAGGAGGGGGCTTGAATATGCGACTGGCAATTTTTACTTTTCTTTGCAATTTTAGGGATACGAGCAAGTAATAGATTGTCTAGATATTCAACCAGGTGGACAAACTATATGAAAAGCACAAGATAGAAAAGATATATAAGACACATAGTTAAGCAAGATAGCAACAAGTAAGTAAAGGATAGAAATAACATAAAGTGGAGGCGGTGATAACATAAAGTGGAGACACATAGTCCGGATGGTCCTTGCAAGCAAAGGCGGTGAAATAACATAAAGCTCCTGCCATTGGAGGAAGTACATCTTTGTTGGATAGGTGTGGCGACACAAAACCCGCCACCAAGCGCCACAAAGACTCACCTTATTCTGTTCATCCCCTCGAACAATGCAAAGGTGCCACGATCCACTAAGGGAACGTTTGGTAGCTAGCAGCCAGTGGGGCTGGTTCTAGGGAATCTATGGCACATTGTCTGGTTGACTGAAAACGGTGCAAAATATAGCTACCCTGCAGGCCTAGGACTAGCCACGGTCGTTTACCGCAAACGGGAACCGGTCCCGATCCGGCGGTTGCTGGGCCGAAGCGGCGCGCCGCTGGCTCTGGTTCCAAGTCCCAATGCCACGGTCACGGGCGGCGACGGTGGTTTTGGTTCGGTTTGGCTTGGCACGCATGCGCGTCCCCGGGGCCGGTGCCACTCGGCGCAGCGGCAGCGTCAACCCGGAAAGCGGCCATGCGGTGGTGGTGGCATGACATGCATATATGGCCAGTGCCTGCTCACCAATCTTGCGTTTGGGCTGGACTTGTTTCGCACGTATAGAAAGAATTATGGCCTGGGCCTATTCGACTGACAGAGTTCATAGCGGCCACGTATGTATCATTGTCACTCAGCAGGCCTATCTCTACAACCCTCAAAAAACAAAAACAAAAAAAGCAGGCCTATCTCTACACTTGGGCTAATATTCAGTTTCCAGCCACTAGGCCTAGAGAATTTCACATGGGCAGCATTTCGAAACACCCCTTATTAGCAGGCCCTACTATTTTGCTGTATGCTTCTTCTGTTTTGCACATCTCGACATTTCATAGTAACTTTCTGAATCAGTTTAATACAGTCATAGGTTCATAATTTACAGATATCAAAGTTGTCCGTGTATTTAGAAAAAAATGTTCATGTCTTTATCGAAAGCTGCGTAGGCTACATGTGCTATAAAATGTTCGTACAATTTTAAAGAGGTGTTATGATATGAAAGTGAAACCTTCTAAATTTTAGAATAAGAGTTTATGTACCAAAACACATATGCATGGTCTCACAACAGAATTAAAACAAATGCTCACGTATAGTAACTAATTTGATGTACAAACATAATGTTTATGTGTTTCGGAAAATATTCAAGCACTAATAACTTTTATAGAAATAAAAGCAAAATAAATTGAAGAAACATAAATGTCAACGAAACAAGAAAAAAAAGGAGAATCTGGAAATATAAACTACAAGAGAATTTCTTTTTTGAGGATTTATAAAACTACAAGAGATGGAAAATAAATGGATAAGCTTTTTAAAACAATCAGCCCAATTTGGCCACTAAACCACTATGGGCTAGTGGGTTGGGGCGTTTGGCAACAAATGAGAGGAATATGACAGGGGCATCCACTAGGAAAAAAAAGTTAGTAAAAAATATCAAAGAGGAGCATAAGTGAAATAGTAGAATGGTGCAAATTTATCTCTAAGACAGTGCTCATGCCGGTTTCAGCAAAAGAAAATAATGCAAATTATACAGTGGTGCATACATCAGTCTCGACGCAGGCCCGCTCTGTCGACGTTATAGAGAAGCGTCCTGTTGCAGGCGTCTGGAGTCTGGACGGACATGTAGTGATATTTTCTTTTTCGTTTCATTAAATTGGTAGGACGTTTTCTCGAAAAAAAATTAGAAAATAAAAGGAAAAGGTTTTTAAAAAATCGACTCTTTTTGGCTACCAAACCACTATGGCTAGTGGGTTGGGGCGTTTGGCAACAAATGAGAGGAATATGATAGGGGGCATCCACAACAAAAAAGTTAGTAAAAAAAATCAAAGAAGAGCATAAGTGAAAGAGTAGAATGGTTCAAATTTATCTCCAAGACCGTGCTCGTGCCGGTTTCTCAAAAATAAAATACTGCATACATGTGCGAGTGAAGATTTCGTACTCCCGAGTTCCATTGATCTCTTTATTTTAAAAATTCAAAAGTTCAATTTAATAGTTTTATTAAAATCCGAAAAAAAAATCAGGGTTGTTCTCAATGTTGTCTCCCACAAACCTGTAACCTTTAAATTTGAAATACTTTGTATTTTGAGCTACACAAAATGATAAATTTACAGATCTGAGTATAATGCACATTTTGAAATGTTCAGATTTTATCATTTTTTATGTAGTCCATAATTAAAAAAAAAATCACGTTGCGATTTTGCATGCTTATAAGATACATCATTGTCTACATGCAATTTTTTTCCATAATTTTTTGAAACTTATAAATATTGTTTTTGATTTTTTTTTTAAACACCCGTTCACTGGAGCTCGAGAGCCAAAATGGTTTTTTTTTTTTTTTTGAGAGCAACCACATATTTCATTAATCAAAAATCAAGTTACAATAAGCAACACATATGGAAACTAAAAGACAGACCGGGATAAAATGATTATCCTGAATTTCTAGATGAAATCCTAAGAGATCGAGAACAAAACGATCCCTAGGGTTTCCTACACCCACCGTAGCGAGCGGCCGCCGCCCAACTCCAACGTCGTCTAGACGAATGCCAGAAGAGACGCCGAGCCTCCACCATCGCAAGATCCGAGAAAGCACCATCGCCAACGAGGCTTTGCGAGTCGATGAACAAGCCTGCTGCAAGCAGCAAGGCACATGTCGTTGTGGCACGTCGACCAGGGGACGTCCCCGTGCTGTCTTGGACCAAGATCTGTCGCCTCCCGACGACGAAGTTGGAGAGCAACGACAGATCCACCACCTCCGGACCAACATCCTTGCTCCAGAAGAACCACCTCGGCCCGGCCGCCAGCGCCGTCGCGAATAACCACGAACGCCAGCGACACACCGAGAAACTGATCTCGCCAGATCTGAAGAACAGCGAGAAGACCAAGCTGCCGATCTGAAGGACCGAGCAGCACACGTTGCCATCAACTCCGAGGCGCCGCCGTGAAGGACGTCGCCAGTGTGGGAGTAGAGTTGAGGCAGATTTATTTGCCCGGGCGCCCACCCCAACGGCGCACCACAGCAGACAGATCCAAACCCTAACTACTAGACCAGAACGGAGGGATGAGGTCCCCTCTCCCTCCTGCCGCCGGGCGGCGAGCGGAGGGAGAGGGGCCAGTGATCTGGCCGGTGGAGCTCGGGGAAGTTTTCCGCCGCCGCCTGGCTCCTAGGAGAAAAGAGGCGAAACCGGGCGTTTCGAGAGCCAAAATGGTTTTCCGGGTGCGTGCATCACTATCTAGACGCAGGCCCGTTGGATCGACGTTGTGAGAGAAGCGTCGTGTTGCAGGCGGGCTGCAGTGTGGACGAACATGCTAGTGATATTTTCGTTTTCTTTTCATTAAATGGTAGGAGAAGCTAAATCCACCTCATCGAAACACATCGAGTCGGCCACCAATCCAGCAAGCCGCGTGATCACTGACTGGTGCATTTTTCACTAAATTTAGCTACGTACATTTATGAAAATCCGTGTCCAGACATAACACTAATTTTTTTCGCTCGGTGGATCTGAGCGAATATGCTTGGAGCGAACATGCGCAGCAAGCCACACGTGGAGCTCTCAGCAGCTCTGGTGTCCCTCTCAGGCTCTCACAAATCGCCATCAGGTGATTAAGTGACTGCTCTTATCATTCTGCCTCCAAAGTCCTCCAGACCCAACGAAAACGCCCTGCTACTCGAACATCAGCCACAAAACGACGGCAATCGACTGAGCTTAATTAAGATTCCACGTGACACATCAAACATCAATCACAGTTGGCGCCCTCTCCTGAAAACGCCGGGACGGTTTGGCAAAATGTGGCCAGCGAGCCGCGTGACACGGCGGCATGGCACGCACGAGGTGGATGGAGGGTGTGGTATCCATGGCCAGCGCGGTTGACGCGGCAGGATATACTCCCTCTGTTTCATATTAGTTGACTTGGTTTTGTCAAAATATGGATGTATCTATACTTGTTTAGTGTCTAGATATATCCGTTTCTAGAAAAATGTGTGTCAAGTAATTTAGAACGGAGGGAGTATAATGTGTGGCCCGGCCCGTCTGTATCTGTATCGTGATTGAAGATGATACACTGACCTGAAGAGTGGTGGTTGGATTGGCCTACCCCGCTGCCTGCATTATTGATCAGCGCCATGATTACCTGATATTCCCCGCCCCGTCCGCTCCGGTATCGGCGACACTTGTCAGGCCGGTCTTGTTCTAACAAGCAATAATCTGTAGATTACATGCGCGAATACGATCTAGAGAGCAGAGACGTAGGCGTCGAAAGCGTTGGGGCGGAGGACACACCATCCATCCGGAGCCATGAAGCCCAACTACCCGTCTCCAACAAGGGAAATAAATTGGGTCCCGCCCTATCCAGCCAACGAGAGCGGAGGGAGAGGGGAGGCCACGCCACACCCGCCACCTGCCGCGCTGCGCTGCGCCTACCTACCCCATGAATGAATGAATGTGCACCGTTGGTCCGCGCCCGCGTGTCCATACCCAGCACCACCCGATCCGTAGTAGCGCTCTCTTCATTCTAATCTCCGGTCGAGTAGTTCGCGCAGGTGCAGCAGCCTCTACCCTCCCCTGATCCTGCACAGGAGTATATATAAAAGAGGAGAGGATGTGGAGTCGGAGACCGGATCGGGGGACAGATACGGAGGATCACGTGAGGTGAGCCGGAGTCGACCCGAGACAAGGATACGTATCAGACTTCAGACATCGGGTAGTAGTAGTCGTCGTCGTGGAGGCACCCCCGATCCATAAAGCCCGACCGGCACGCGCGCCCTGCAGTCGTTCGTTCGTTCGTTCGACCATCGAGGAGGGCGAAAGAGCTCGGAGATCGTCGTCTTCGTCGGGACTCGACGATTTGAAAGGAGCAAAGCTGTAAGCATTAAGCACTACGGTGTTGTCTTTTTTTTTTTTTTTTTTTGCTTCTTCTGAATTCTGAACTCTCCAGGAAGGCGTTGTTGGTGTGTTGTTACTAGTACTACTATTGGTTAGCGGTATCGTTTACGCATCGGGGTGCTCCTACCTACTACCTGGGGTTGGTCGTCGTGTCCGTCAAGCTGGTGATGATGTCTCATCTCAAAAAGGCGCCGTGCTTTTCTTCAGAACAACAATAACAGGAATAGTAGGCCAACCTGTATCTATCTCAACACCTGCAATATAGTACTACTGTCCTACTAGCAGCAAGTACCAGTCTTCCACGGTTGTGCTTGTGGGATCTTGGATCTCACACTCGTCGGGTTCACGTCCTCCCAGTGTAGTACGTAGTGTTTCTTCGATCGAAACAGAGATCAACCGCACCCGCAAAATAAAAATAAAAATAAAAATGATCTCAACCATCTCTATGGGTAGGTGATAGTTGTGCAGTTTATTACTAGTTAGTTAGTTTAACAATGGTACTGTAGTAAGTAAGATGGAGCGAGCGAGCAGGAAACGTCGCCGTCGCCGGCATGATGGTGCTGCTGGGGGTTTAGGAGTAGTTAGTTGATCCACCTCCCAACTAATTCCTTCCATCCATCCCCCCACCCCGCCTCTGTCCGCTAAAACAGAATCCAACTCCCTCGCTCGCTGAGGAGCAGCACACTCACGCCTTCCGGCCTCCCTCTCCGAGCCTCCCCTCCCCCGCGACCGCGAGCGAGAGAGAGAGGGAGCAGCGTAGCGCCCTGCGCACCCTCCCGCTGGCTCTCCCGACCACGACTGTGCGCTCTACAGTACTACCTCCTCTGCAGTGGGTGGGGGAAGGGAGGTGCGCATTTCAATACGATTACAGAGCAACTACAGGGCGGGGACGGGAGCTGGCTGGAGCGGCGACGGGGCGCCATGTCTGCCGTCTTCCCGAGGGTGAGAGCGAGAGGACAGGGAGCGAGTGGGGAACGCGTGCGTCCTGTCTGCGCGAGGGCATTTCCGGAAAACAGGAATATTTCGTTACGTGACAGAAGTTGTACATGGAAAGCCTTATATTCCGGAACGGAGCGAGTACTACGCAAACACACACACCCCCCCTATGGGAGTTACCCTTCCCCGTTTAATAAGTGTAACGGATGGAGTTTGTTATGTTTAGATCGTGTGTGACATTAATGCCACGATTTAACCATTTTGCTCGGCACGACCTGACTGTGCTCTGGAGCTTCGCGTGGGTTGTTGCCTATCCTGTGTTGACTGGGTTGTGGTGGCGTGGCCCATCCCGATAGATCGGCTCCGTGTCACATGGTGACGTCCACGTCGAAACCATATGTGTGTGCGTCTGTTCCATGGTGTGTTCGCAATAGAGGAGAAGACAATGCTTTACCGTCCGTGATGCTTATGCAATGTTGTTTGTGTGCCGATGTTCATGTCAAAACCCTGCACAGGATGGCAAGTGGGGGACGGTAATACATGCATGAGAACTTCGATTTTTGGTGGTGCATTTTGAGCATTGTGTCTCGATCTCCGGGGTGAAAACCCAATATCTGAACTTCATAGGTTGTACATAACATGGATAGATATCTAGCGACTTCCTTGTTGAAGACCTTGTTTGAAAATTTCATGGACTTTCTCTAGGGTGAAGACTCAAGATCTAGATTTGGCTCGGATCAGGTGATGACGGTGCTTATGCTATGTTTTTTTTTTCATGGAGAAGTCGCTTTTCGAGAACCTTTTCAAAGTCTGGGTGATTCCAATGGCGTGGATGTTCTTATGCCGCAAGTCATCGTTCGCCTCCACGGAGCCTTTTTCTTTTTGTTTTTTGTTCATTTGGCTATGAAAATCCTTAACGTCACGACTAGGTCTTAGCATTATGTTGTTGCAGAGGTCGGGTGTAGTTGTCATCTGCTTACTATTAATATCTTCCCTTTATGACAAAAACGACTTCTTCTATGAGCCACACGTCGTTCTTCCTCAGGGCGACTCGGGCAGATCGCTCTGTTGCCGGCCTCCGGCCCTCTCCACGCCCCTCCACCCTGCCACCGCTGGTGCCTTTTAGTGCGCTCACGTGTTACAGACGGCCATGCTCCCCTCTGCGCCGGTGCCTTCTTTAGGTGGCGGGGTGGATGGCGGTGGTGGGCGCGGGAGTGGTTGTCTATGGTGGCCGCGTCCAACGTGGTGGTGGGCTTGATCGAGGCCAGAGCAAGTCGCGGCCATGGCAGGCGGCTGGGCTGATGTGTGTGCGCGGTTGTGGCCAAGGCCTCTCCCGTGGGCGGTGTACCGGTGGCGCGACTCTGCCTGGCAAGCGGTGCATGTGGTTGCGAGCGGCGGAGGAAGGTGGTGGTTGTTTTTGGTACCGAGTGCAGTGGCCGCTGCACGGGTTCAATCTGTTCACTTTAGCGACAATGTCGCGCACAATGGTGGGTATCTAGATGGTAGCAGTTCTTCACGGCGACTGGGAGCCTAGGCGTGGCGACGTGAGGGGTTATGCCCGGTTGCCCACTTTCTACGGTTTCGACGACATACGTCGTGATCCTTTTGTTTTAAAAAACTACTCTCTTTATAAAAAGTGCTACCAATTTCTGGGAAATCTGCACACATAGTGGTGTTTTCGGAGTTAGGATTAGGAGTACGGGCGTACAGCATGGTATGGCGGGATTTGTATGCGGGTTTATTTGAAACAAATTCGGCGAAACTTTGCATTTTAGCCCAAAAGGGAAATTTTCATCGCCGTTGGCCAGCGGCGCCGACAAGTCGAGCCAATGCTCGCCATCCACCTCCAACATTTCTTGTAGAAAGCTGCAGTAAAACCGTCCGGGCCTGGTGCCTTCCCGGATGGCATGCCAAAAACAGCCTCCTTTAGCTCGACCATGGAGAAGGGCTGCTCTAGGGAGGAAAGATCATGCAAAGGCACTGCCAAAGCATCCCAATTCAAAGTTTGAGGCCTAGCAAGCGGCTGACCAAGAAGCTGCTTGAAGTGCTTGAACAATTCTGCATGTTTTTCTTCTTCAGTGGACAGCTGCCCATCTGCTGAATTCAGTACAGGTATGAAGTTCTTGCGACGACGACCATTGGCGCGCAAATGAAACAACTTTGTATTTGCGTCAAGCCGTCAACCCACTTCACCCTTGACCGCTGCCGCATGCGAGAGTGCGCTATCGCCGCCAGCCCAATGATTTTCTGCTTGAGAAAAGCTCGAAGGGCAATCTCAGCAATAGAAAGATCCCTACCCTCCTGAGCCATGTCCAGTCCCAAAATTACTTGATCTATCTGGAGTTTGCATCATCTGATTGTAAGCTAGCACTTGATCCCATCAATCTAAACGCAACAATTGCAATTGCATTCACCAGTAAATAGGAAAATCACAAAATTAAACTTTTAAATTTCTGACACAATTCCCCTACTCTGCTCTTCCACGCGCACCGCCTTCAATCCTGGCCGTAAGCGCTCCACGCCGCCTCCCATGCCGCCGCCATGAGCTGCAGTGTTGTCGCGGCCGCTGCGGTCGCTCTCCGTGTCAAGGCCTCCTCAGCCGGTCCGCAGCGTCTGTGCAAGCACCACGACGATGCGGACTCAACCGATTAATCGGGTGACGTCTTGTCTTGTGCGAGAACGTATCGTGTGAAATGGGCGAAATGGTGCACCCGATTTTAGTTGAGCACCTAAATTGTTTTCAAAAAAAAATCCGGAAAAAGATTTGGACATTGTTAGTACTCACATGTAACATGTCACAAAATTTAAATCAAAATTCATAACACGGATCAAAAAATAAAATAGGCAAATCCGATAGTGAATAGTGCCAAAATGCGAGTTGAGTTTTGAATTTGGCCAATTGTCAGTATTGATAAAAAAAATCTTGTGCACCGAGCCGCCCACATCGGGCCGTCTTCCCCGCCAACGTCGTCCATACCCGCCTCCATGTGCGCTCAACGCGTCTAGTACTGTACATCTGATTAACAGGTCCTCGCACTGACTCTGGACTACGTACCTTTCAGCCTCAGATAATGCACTCCCCGGTAAGAATTCAGAGAATGACATCCCTCCTACTTATGATTCGGTTGATACAACCATCTGTATTCCGCTATGCCGGGCTGCGTACGCTGAATGGAAGTCATGGAGTTGACTGGCGTAAAATCTAGACAAGTGCTTCTGTCAACCAGGTAATGCACTCCCCGGTAAGAATTCAGAGGATGACGCACCTCCTACTTATGATTCGGTGGATACAACCATTCGTATTCGACTATGCCGGGCTGTGTACGAGAAAATGAAAATCTAGACAAGTGCTTCCATCAATCAGGTAAGCACTGAACCCACTAGGAGGCAGGCATCTTCTTGCAAATGGGCTTTTTATGAGTTGGTATATGGTAGAATGAGCTCATGTCTGTGAAAAACAACCGAAATGTCCTACATCAAGGACCAACCCAAGCATCTAAAGGTGAGAGCAGCAGCTACGAATGCAGATAATCCTCCCAAGAATGCACCTAGTTTTATGATTCTTTTCTGCGGTTCGGGTCAAAGACTTGGTATGCACACGCTCTTCAACCATAGCTCTGGGGTTATCTGTAACGCTAAGAAATTGTGGGGTGAGAACGAAATCATTGAAATTAAGAGATGCCGTCATTTTTCTAATGCAAATTGGACACCCACTATCACCTTCTGTTAAACTCCCCTTCTATTTTGCTCAAACTGTTCCTCAGGTTACTTGTTATATAACAATATTTTGACCATGCAACTTCTTGATGAATACTCAGTTGATGTCTCCTGTCCTACCCTACATAACAACTGGGCTACTGGAATGCAACAAGAGCTTCAGAAACTGAAAGCATTTCTGGGACACCGAAGAAACTCTGAAAACATGGAGCTTTCTCCATGGCTCACTCTCTTGTTCTTTGTTAAAGTGCAGGCTTATGACACTTGGACTAATCCGCAAGACAGTATGTATTGTGTATGTTCTCCTTTCAGTCTTTGTTACTGCAGTGTTAATTTCTAACTTTGTTGCTGTTGTTGTCCATGTTTGCAGCTACCGTCCTCACGGACATCGCAGATTCCTGGGGCAAAAGACCATCAAATTGGGCTGGCGATAATCCATGCGGTGACCACTGGACTGGGATATTTTGCACCGGGAGTCGGGTCACTTCTATGTTAGAATCAGCATCAGAAATTAAATATGTTGCTCCATTGGCAATGAGATGATGAACTATGATTACTCACGTTACCTTGCTAATACTCTAAGATCCTTTGATGGATGTCTTTTCAGAAAACTGTCCGGTATTCCTTCAGCGCTTTCAGAGGAACATTGGACTCTTTCGGAGGAGATTCAGTCTTTGACGGAACTGAAGGAATTGTATGGCATTTATATATGCGCATTTTCTTTTCACAGCATTCAAAACATACATTATTTTATACCAACTGCAAGTACACGTAGTATATTTATATATGTGTGCTGGTTTTATGGAGTGTCGGGTGCATGCACGTCAGCTCAAGCTCAATTTTGATATTTTCAGAACTTATATGTGTTTTTCCCTACTGTAAATGATCACCTTTGGGGAAGATGCCCCCACGGCATTTGCAGGAGTCCCTAGTATAGCTTGAGCACTTAGATTTCAGAAAAGATAAAATAAGAAACAAAAGAACACTATGGGAAAAAGTGTACTACTCACCCATGAAATTCACCTTCAAGACAAGATTAGTATTTCCACTGAAGTTTAAACATGAATATTATTTGAATTTCACATGGTATGCAAACATTAGAGATAGTCGTCTCTTTCTGTTGCAGGGACTTATCCCAGAACACGAACTTGATTGGTCCACTTCCTCCATCGATTGGAACCTTAAGCAGCCTCCAATACTTGTTAGTCGTTTTAATCAAGTACTTCATGATTCTAGTGCATGAATTAGTTTTGACTTACTCTCTTATTTCTCTGCAGGATTCTTAGTAGCTGTAGCTTTTCTGGTGAAATTCCTAAAGTGATTGGCCAACTCTCGGAATTAAGCATGCTGTAAGTCATGTTTTGCCCAAATTAACTACTCCCTCTGATCCCTTTTAAGTTGCGTGAGGACTTTAGAAGTTTGTACGTATCTAGCTCACTTTCCGCGACACATATTTACGATCGGAGGGAGTAGACAACCTTTTCCTTATTGAATGGTAGAATTTTTTTTTTTTGAAAGTTAGCAGGAGCGCTGCTAAATTTATTGATTAGAAGGAGAGTACCACAAAAACCGAACAAAAAGGCAAAAAGGAACAAGAAAAAAGAAGGCGAGACAGGCCTCAACCAGGATCAAAGGGGATGTTTGCCCCGGCCATATTCCACAGAATGGCCTCATCCCTAATTCTAGAGACGAGAGCATCTACGGACAGTTGTTCCTTTTGGAAAATCCGCCTATTTCGCTCGCGCCAAATCTCCCAGGATGCCAGCATGAGTAGAGATTGAGCTCATTTCCATTGGTTGTGCGTTTAGTCAGTAGCACAAAGCTGTAGCCAATCGGTGATAGATACGGTCCCGGCCCAAGATTGGGGAAGGAGAGAATTCAGCTGTGTTTGTCGAGCAAGCTTTTCCCAGACCAAGTGCGACCAGGGCATTCGACAAGAAGGTGCAGCGGCGTTTCCAGGCTTCGCATACAGAGAGGGCAGAAGTAGTCAACTGAAGGAAAAAATATCAGCTGCGACTGAAAGTTTTAGAAGATGGACTGCGAGGGCCACCAAGTGGCTCTAGTCGGCCGCCTACAGAATTAAAGAGTTTTAGCAATGGTCCTTCCCGTCGGTTATCACTTGGTGGAGCCGATAAGAATGGTACTCCCTCCGTTCCAAATTACTTGAATTGGTTTTGTCCAAATACGGATATATCTAGACACTAAACAAGTATAGGTACGTCCGTATTTGGACAAACCAAAGTCAAGTAATTGGAATGGAGGGAGTAGAATTTGTTTGCTTGGCACACACTTTTCTCTGCATGCATGCGTAGCTAGAGACACGTGGGTGGAGCCCACTCCGGGGCCTTGGGCACACACTTTTCTCTGCATGCATGCGTAGCTAGAGACACGCAAGTACCGCTACTCGCTAGCCGTTGTTTTTAATGCAAAGAACGAAAAGAGACGTGACTTTGAATCCTAGCTAGCCTTGCTGCAGGTTGCTGCCTGCCATGCATGCGTGTCAGCCCTAGCTGCCGCTAGCTAATGTACACAGAAATATTACTGTGTAACATGTTACGAACAAATGCAACAAATAAAATTTAAAAATAAATTCAAGTCTCAGCGCGCATACGTGCACCCTATTATTGCTGCAAAACTATTAGTTAATGTTGCAAGAAAAATGTATCGTAGCTTGTTTTTTGTGTGTATATAGCATTATAAGAAAATAGACATTGTTTTGCAACATTTATGTGCGAAATGTGAAAAGTTGCGACACGTAGTAATAATGTTGTAATATTTTGGACACACCAATGTAGCAAAAAATAGCCACACATCCAAAATTAAATGTAGCATTTTACCAGCGGTTAGACTACAAAAATGATAGTCGTATGTAGCATTTTGAAACAACTTTTGCAACTTGGAAAATTTCTCAAACTTAATCACCCCATGGAGGCACCATGGAGCATAACTACACGGTAAATCAATGGATGTGGTGATCCTATCTCCTCCCACTACATGTAGCAAATAGTTTCCTAGGATGTGACCATAAATAGGAGGGCGTGACATGCACTGTCGCCGGTGACACTCACATCGTAGGTACTGTAGCAAACAGTATGGTTGCATGTCATCTAGTTGCGTGAGAAATTTTATATTTTTTTCGAAACTTTCAATTCCTGATTGATTAAGCCGAAAAAGAGTTGGACAGTTTATAAAGAAAACCGGCCAAAAACCGTACAACACAACGCACCGCTCGCCGGCCAAACCCGGCGAAAACCAACACAACCGCTGAGCGGCACCAAACAAAGAAAACCCCACACGCCACTCAAGAGAGGGCCTCGCCGAGACCGCACGAAGGCGTCATCGTCATCGTCATCACATCTCCCCTGGGGGCCACTCCGCCAACCCGAAACTCCGAGCATGCGACTCCGACTCCGCCGCAGGCAGCCATCGAGCCAACCCACACTGTCGTGGCAGTGTGGAGCCAAAAGAAGATCCGTGCCACTCAGCCCCTGCGACAAGACAGCGCAGCTCCGAGTCCGAAGACATCGTCGCCACAGAAGCCTCAACGCGAACCACACGCCGTGCGCAAACCACTGCTGCGCCCTGCGGAGCCCACCAAACACCACCTTCCGGGGCCGCCGCCCCGACATAGCACCGCTCAACCTCGAGCTGCAACGTCGCACGACCTGACTCCTCCGCAGCCCAAACTGCACAGAGCAATCACCCGCAGACCACGACCGCCGCACCACATCCGGGGCCGCCGCCCCGACGTAACGTCCAACCGTCCAAACTGGGACGCGTCGACCGAGCCGACGACCCTGCAACCCAAGTTGCACAAAGCCGCCACCCAAGTGGTGCAAGACCGCATCCCTCCACCATAGAGATGCGACTGGGCCACAACCCGAGGCCGCCGCCTCGGCGCACACCAACCATCCCGGAGCCGCCGCCCCGGCTTCCTCCACGCTCGCCGGCAGCACAGCCCCGCAAAAGAACACAGACCTCAACATCCGACGAAGGTCAGGGCCTCCAAAGGCGATGCCCCCAAGGGGGAGCGACGAAAACGACGCCATCGCCCGCTCAAGCAAAGCCGGAGCTAGGGCTTTCACCCGGAGGACCCAGACACAAGGTAGAAACGGAGTTTCCAAACGACGCCTCCAACGAGGGGAACGCCGCCCGAAGGCGTCGTCGTCGCCGGCGACGACCCAAGCCGTCGCTAGGATTTCTCCTGAAACTCCATCACACCCGCCACCCCTGCACAGCGCCAAACCGCCCGGAGCCGGCCGGCCGTCGAAGCCGAGAGCTTGCACACACAGACAACGGCAGAGCCACCGCCCACCACACTGGCCGCAGAGCACCGAGCTCACCGCCGCGGCGCTGCCAACCCCTGGCCCCCAACACGCCGCCACCAGAACCACCGCCGCCACGCCCAGCACGCACGCGGCGACCACTCCTGGCCGCCGACCCGCCCCAAGGACGACGGGCCCGCCAGAGCCCATCCGGCCCGCCTGGGCCCATCGCGCCAGCGCCGAGCGCCCGCCCGCCGTCCTGCCACCCGCGAGGCCAAGACGACGCGCCCCACCAGTCCCGGAGCCGCCGCTCCGGCGTGCCTGCGTCTGCGGCCCGCCATCGCCGTCCCAGGCGGGCCCGACGTCCGCCTCAGCGAAGGGGAACCACCCCCGCCCACCAATTGTATGGCGGCGGGGAGGCCGCCGCCACCGCGGCGCCGAGGCCGGCGGCAGCAGCGGCGAGGGGGGGCAGAGGAGGGCGAGCCTGGCGGCGGGGCGGGGATCGCCTCCGGTGCCGCCCTGGGAGCGGCACGGGAGTCAGGTTGTTTTGTATGATGCGCTACTACAGGTTTCATTTAAAAGAGAGAACACGTTTGATCAGAGAGCAGCAACGCAGTCCCATGGTGGGAGCAAAGAAAATAGCATAGATGTGACCTCTGGTTTGGGGACCACTCGCATGCAGTGTGAACGCGAAAATTCCCTCCACGTCTGGCGCGCCGCGAGACGCAGGACACGCACGTCGACAAAACCGGCTGTAGTAAGTTAGCTTTTTCCAAAAATAAAAGCATATGTTCATACACCATACATTCTGGAATATTTCCGGTTAGTTTTCCAAATGCCAAGGATTATTTTAATTTTGTAAGCATTTCTCCAAGGAAAAAAACGTGGCACATATGTCCACCATGAGACATTCCAACTGTCATATAGGATGTATTTGTTTCCATTTATCTTTCTTTTCCATGAAGGGGTGATCCCAAGCCTTTACATTGGTTGATGGACATAGTCATATTTATTGCAAAGTTATGTCGGTATAAAAAGGACGAAAATTGCAGTTCAAAGGCTAGTGATTTTACTCTTGTCAACCCTCCCAAAAGGGCGAGTCAGTGCTGAAAGTCCAAAGGGAGCTCAAGCTCCATGAAACATGACTTTTTGAAAAGAAATCAAAATCTCTTTTTAAATGTTTCAAAAATTTCTGCAAAAATTCTAGATGTAGATAATGTCGAACTGTACCGGTGTGCAAAAAACCAACATGAAATAATTTATATTCTAGACTACACAAAAATGACAAATCTGATAGTGTTCACCGTACCAGATCCACACTTTAGTCATTTTTTCACAGCCTAGAATACAAATTATTTCGTATTGATCTTTTGCACACTTACTACTAGGAAAATGGTTTTTAACGACAAGTTAAGTGGTCGTTGACGACCATATACTTTTTTCAGTCGTTATTTTTGCACGACGATACAACGTGAAGTCATTAATTGTGAGGAAATAACGACCACAATTATGGTATTAACGACCACCTTTTTAATCGCTAAATGACCATCCACAATTATCGTGAGACTGGATCGTGAGGCCAACGAGACATGATGGCGGCGGTCAGATCATCTGAACATCGGCAGCCGCTCACGGACGGATCGAGTTCGTGGCTGCAGTGAAGTTCTGATATTGCCGGCAATTGTCGCCGCAACACAAGGACGGTCGGGTGCCGAGCCACTCCGATTTGTCGGCACCATGAGGTACGTCATGGGATATTTAGCTGCGATTACCGTGGTGCTGATAATGATGGGAATTTCAAGATGGTTCTGTTGAATGACAAGTGAATCTCGATGGCTCATGGCGAGTTCGAGTTTTCAGATGATTGCGGAGGTGAGTTTGGATGTGAAGATTGTGAACCGGATGATCGGCATTTTGCGGCAGTCTCGGCAAGCGGGGGCGGCAACACAGCGGGCTTCTCTTGGTGGTGCTCTTTGGGCCAAAGTCTCGACTTCCGGGGTGAAAACTTTAGGTCTGAGCTTCACTGGTTACCTGGCAGTGACAGACCTCTATTCGTCTCCTTGTTGAAGGCATTGTCTGGTGTAGAGTCGGACTTTCTTCAGGAGTGAAAACCCTTGATCTATGATCTGGCGACGACGGTGTTTGTGCACGGTTATCTTCTTGGAGGCGTCGTTATTGGAGAACCTTTTTTAAGTCCAGGTGTGGCCTTTGGTGGTTGTAGTTAACTGCTGCTTCGATGATCAGTTCGGTGGTTTTTTTTCTTTCTTTCTTTTTGTTGCGTGCATCCTTAATGTCTTGACTGGCTCTTGACATTATGTTGTTGCAAAAGCTGGGTGTAACTGATATCTGTTTGGTATTAACATATTCTCTTTATCAAAAAAAACTGGGTGTTTACATAAGGGGAGATAAGAGAGAGGTGATTAAGTTTGTTAGGGGGATGTACATGTAGATCAGATCAAATAGCAATAACGACCGCACCTGCTCTTGATTTAACGACGGGCAATATGGTGGTTGCTAAAAGTATTCGGCGGCATGGTTCGATGCCACGGGGAGTCCCTCAGATTTTTAACGACCACGCGTTTTGTGTCATCGTCGTTAATACTCTGTTTTCTAGTAGTGACGGATAGAGTTCATCATTTTCTACATCTAGGGATGTTTTTTCTGAATTTTTTGAAACTTAAAATTATCAATTTTGAATCTTTCAAAATTGGGCTCCATGGAGCCCGAGGTCTTGATGTATTGATAGAAAGAATGTGTAGGCATTTGTTTCAAAGCAATTCTTGACATACCCAATCCTCCTTTAGTAGCTTAAATATCCAGGGCATCATGTCTGACATACTCCGTAGTTGATTCTAAGGTTCAAAATGTGAATGTGTTTGGTATTTTCGCTTCTTTTTTTCATCTGTTTCTCAAACATGTTCCAGTCTTGTTTATTTCAATGGAACTGAACAATTTTGAATACTTTGTCTCAATAACAACATCAATAACTGGAAAAAAATTACTGGATTTGGGATGGTATTCTACTAACATGGGTTTTGTTTTCTACTTATTACGCTGCCTGCTAAATTTGCCTCGATCAAGTTCCTTGATCAATGCTGCTTTCATATGTAGTCACTGCTTCGCGTGATATCTCTGCACTCAGTTTCAGTATACTTAGGTTGTTCATTGTACAATGCCTGCAGAATGTTGAACAACAACAATTTCAATGGTCGCATACCACCATCACTTGGTGGGCTCTTAAAGCTAAGCTGGCTTGATTTGTCTGAAAATAAGCTGACTGGAGAACTTCCCATATTTGACGGGACAAATCCCGGTTTGGATAACCTGACCAATACCTCACACTTGTGAGTCATTCTCCTTACACTCGATATACGAAGTTTACATCTTCTCATGTATGTGCCATGTTTTCGCAGCCACTTCCAGAACAATCAGCTCTCTGGCACCATACCGAGCCAGATTTTCAACTCTAACATGAAGCTGATACATCTGTAAGACACAAATCTGTAACTCATAACTGCCTGAATTCTAAGGTGAAGCTGATTCAGTGATATGTAACATCTTTACCAGGCTTCTTCAAAACAACAACTTCTCTGGTGGCATCCCCCGCACTTTGGGCCTTCTTAATAAGCTGGAACATATGTATGTGCATTTATCTTTATATGGATATATATATATATATATAATATTACTATCACAGAATTGTTGATTTTGTGGCATGAAATTTATTTTATGCATGCAGGCGTCTCGATAACAATAAGTTGACTGGGCCAGTTCCCGCCGACATTAGCAACCTCGTCACACTTGTTGTATTGTGAGTCACTGTAGTCCTATGTGTCTTTTCAGTATCATTTCAACATGAGGACATCTTAAAAGCAACTACACAAGGAGCTTACTCACCGATAATTTGGTTTGGCTCATAGGTTATGCACTCACTACCCCAAAAGTCGTATTTCAAAATGTCAAAAGTTTGCAAATAAACTTTTTGGGTGTACATTCGGATATTCTATGTTCGCTCATAAACTTTCGTGTTATTTTTTGTGACCACAGTAAAACAAATCCGGTGCTCCGAAATAACTTTTCATGAGACAATTTTTTGTCTTTTTTAAACAGACGACATAAAATGTCTTTTTTTCAAAACTTTGTGTGCGAACATAAATCCGGATGTACACCCGTATTTTTTTTTATATTTTGAAATATATTTAAAATGCATTATCCACGACCGGTGCATCTAGATTCATGAGTCAAAACAATGTGTCCCTTACTCATATACTATTGTATTTTCATCTCACACTAGCACACTAAGAAACAATGAACTCAGTGGCCCCTTGCCAGATCTGACGGGAATGAGTTCACTCATGGTTATGTAAGTGATGAGTTCAACTTTCCTTTCTTAAACAAGTATATAGTTTTGATTAAATAACTGGATCCAACTTCTGAATCATCTGCGACTCCGTCACAGGGATATGAGCAACAACAACTTCAGTGCATCTGATGCTCCATCCTGGTTCACTACTCTGTTGACTTTGACTTCGTTGTAAGTTTTAAGCCTGTCTTCTATACTCTCTTGTGCTACTTTATCGGGCTAATTAGTCTTAATTTTAATTGAATGCAGAAGCCTTGAAAATCTAGGCATTGGGGGGCAACTCCCGAGAGCCCTGTTCAGCCTGCCTGAAATTGAGACACTGTGAGTGCTTACTACTTGCATTGAAATTGGTGAACTCTTTAAAAGGGTAGAAGCAAGGCTCAAATCAAAATAAGTACTACTTGTTAAATTCATGTTAAATTCTGCTATTACTGCCCGACGGTTGCAGGAGGTTTCGGGGCAACAACTTCAATGGGATACTAGCAATTGGACCGAACCTCAGTACTAGCCTCCAAATTATTGATTTACAGGATAACCAGATCACAGAGACCACTTCTGGCGTATCCCAGTACATTAAGGAACTCAGGTCAGGGACATTTTGCTTTGTGTCACAACTCACAACTAACAGTTCTCTGACACTATTTTCAAAACAACACAAAACAAAACAAAAACAGATTTATGTTATATTCACGGCTCACATGAATCCTCTTGTCACAGACTATCAGGAAACCCAGGTTGCGGCCAATTGATTGATGAAAAATACTGCACACCACATAATCTGACAACGCCGTCGTATACTACTGCGGTGAACTGTCCTGAGCTTACACCGACATGCCTCTCAAGCCAGCTCCTGAGCCCAAGCTGCACTTGTGCTACACCATACAGGGGCACACTAGTATTTATAGCATTACAAATTTCTGACCTGAGAAATCGCTTGTACTATCTTCTGCTAGAGAAGAGCTTGAAGGACGCCTTGAATTGCTCAATTGCTCTTCACGATCCTTTCATCGATGTAGACAACAACTTGGAGATAATCTTGGATATGTTCCCCACCAGCAAGCTTCAGTTTGAGGAGGAAGATATTTCTGTGATTGGGTTCATCCTGAATAAGCGGGCATATGAGTCGGTAACTTTCGGTCCATATGTTTTCATAGCCAAGCCGTACTCTTTTCCCAGTGGTAAGATCATTGATTCAAAAGCTATAGTTGGGGCTTTCTTATGAGTAAACCGCATGTTTAGTACATCAACTTGCCGTGAATGTGCGTTTTCGTCACCAAGATGTGAAACGCGAAATAGGGGTCACCAAGTTGCCAAACGGGAGCGTTTTGGTCACGCCGTGACGGTGGCCGTGAGTTTGCATACGCGACAGACATTTTTTTTTTTGCAAATTGTCCCTTAAATTTTTGTTTATTCCAATCGCTAGATCCTTTTCAACTGTTATTTGTTTGCCTTTAGGAACGGATTTGTAAAAAACAAAACTTTAGTAGGAATTTGTAAAAAAAACTGTCTGCACATATGTAAACTAACTGCCACCGTCACGAAGTGACCAAACGCTTGCGTGTGGCAACTTGGTGACCCGATTTTTGTGTTTCGCAACTTGATGACCAAACCGACATTCACGGCAAGTTAGTGTACTAAACCTGTTTTTTACTCCTTCTTATAAAGGAAGTTGTCGTACTTCGGATAGCATCCATTTTTATTTTCCAAAAGGGCAGTAGAGCCCTGGCATCTAGCATCCATTTTTATGGTGGCATTAGGTCCGCATTTGCACGCTGATCCATCCATTTTACATGAACACAGAGATGGGAGCATCTAAGCAGAAGACTAATAGGGTGCCGCTTATCGTGGGAACTTCAGTTGGTGGCGCAGTAGCTATGGTGCTTGTTCTTGTTGTTGCCATCACGATCAGGAAGAGAAAAACGAAGCAGAGAGAAGAGAGAAGCCAGACTTTGGGTACATTTGCGACGATCAACCATCTCACCACATTCCATCTGGATTTTTTTTCAGTTACACGCAAAACCGTTTTGCAGTTTCTTGTGACGTCCCGAGCACCTGCAGTAGCGTCCCACAAGTACGAAGCGCACGGATGTTCACATTCCAAGAACTGAAGAAGATGACAGATAACTTTGCGGAGGCGAATAACATCGGAAATGGTGGCTTTGGGAAGGTGATACAGAGATGTTGTTCGTTCCTGCATCACACACAGTATTGGCATGTAGTAACTATATACTTGTCAGAATTTTATCGATAATATATCAGTATTGTCAT
Organism: Poa pratensis; assembly: GCA_947311845.1. NCBI lineage: Eukaryota > Viridiplantae > Streptophyta > Magnoliopsida > Poales > Poaceae > Poa > Poa pratensis. The sequence goes on from CAMZMU010000014.1 coordinate 1,599,189, forward strand.
TCTTGCCTGTTACTGAAGGTCTACAGAGGGACACTTCCCAGTGGGCAAATGGTTGCTATCAAGAGAGCCCAGCAGGACTCCCTGCAGGGCAGCCTCGAGTTCAGAAATGAGATCCAGCTCCTCTCCAGGGTTCACCACAGGAACGTCGTCACCATCCTCGGCTTCTGCCTTGATCAGGGCGAGCAGATGCTGGTCTACGAGTACATCCCCAATGGCACACTCAAAGAGAGCCTCACGGGTAAATGAATGCAAATTTCACAGTTGATGCATTGTAAGTCAGTCAGGACACATGATTAGCTCATGCATGGGGACATGGAGTTTCTTCATTCAGGCAAGTCCGGCGTCCGGCTGGACTGGAAACGGAGGCTGAGAGTCGTCCTCGGCGTGGCGAAGGGCGTGGCCTACCTGCACGAGCACGCCGACCCTCCGATCGTCCACCGCGACATAAAGTCAAGCAACGTCCTCCTCGGTGAGCAGCTGAACGCCAAGGTCTCCGACTTTGGTCTCTCCAAGCCTCTAGGCGGCGACGGCTGGAGACACGGCACCACTCAAGTGAAGGGCACCATGGTTTGCTTCGCACTACTACTGTCCTGCCGGCAGTTCAGAGCACAGCTTCGATCAATCCTGTGCCTATCGTGTTAATTTGTTATGTGCTTACTTGGCAGGGTTACTTGGACCCTGAGTACTACTTGACGCAGCAGCTGACGGAGAAGAGCGACGTGTACGGCTTTGGCGTGCTGCTGCTGGAGGTGATCACGGCGAGGACGCCGCTGGAGCGCGGGCGGTACGTGGTCCGGGAGGTGAGGGCGGCGGTGGACTCGGGCAAGGACCTGTACGGGCTTCACGAGCTGCTGGATCCGGTGCTGGCGGCGGCGTCACCGTCGCTTGTAGGGCTGGAGCAGTACGTGGACCTGGCGCTGCGCTGCGTGGAGGAGGCCGGGGTCGACCGCCCGCCGATGGCCGAGGCGGTGGGCGAGATCGAGCGGATCATGAAGATGGCCGGCGCAGGGGGTGACTCAAGGTCCGATACCGTAAGCTACGGCAGCCGGATGCCGAGCCACCCGTACGGCGGCGCAAGCTCGTCCGACTACAGCGGGCGTGGGCTGCCATTGACGAGTGTAGGACCCAAATGAAGCGACAAATACGCAACATATGTTGTGCATATGCTGATAGACAGTGTTGGTTTTGAGATCTGTATAAAATCTGGATCATGTTGGGAGGTCTCTGGTTTTGGGATTTGGTATAGACAATGTACGTGTGGAACAAATGCGAACGATGTGTGCAGCAAAAAATGCAAAAGAAGTACAATACTGGAAATTCAGTTGAAAAACATCTTCCACTCATAATTTGTTTTCCAACATGTTCTGGTACCTTATAATCCGTGTAACACTCCACCTTACTAACAAAATGGAATGCTGCAAAACAACTACAACACTGTTGGTTTTGTAGGGATGGCAATGGGTACCCATGACCCGTGTACCCTGTGAGTAAAAACTCTATTAGGTTAAGGGTATGGAATAAAAAATTATCCATATGTACGTAAATGGAAAAATATCATACCCATCGGGTAGAAACGGAATGGGTATGTGATCGTATAACCCATACCCGCATACCCATGTACCCTCTAATATTTTGACATGTGAGACTGAATTTCCATGAGTAGTGTTTATGCATTATGCCACTATTGTAATTTACGGGTATGTTATGTTACGGCAGAGATTGCTCGCTTCACCCTCCATGGATAGTGGACCACCCGGTGACGGTCATACTATACTGATAGATTAAATATCCATAATATTGTATCTAATCTATATTTTATTCACATGATCACGTCTCAACTTCAGATGGAGCAAATAACAAATAGATCTCTTTAGGATGAGTTATGTGTTGTTTCTTACGACTATTTTCCGCTCAATTTAATGTGTTTTAAAGCGGGTATTTTAACCCGTGTGTACCCTTTTACCCTGTTGGGTGCCGGGTATGGGAAAAAGTTATACACGTTGACGGGTATGGGTACGGGTGACGGGCAAACTTGGCGTCAGCGGGTAAGGGTATGGGGTGGCTTCACCCTTACCCATACCCTGTGGGTGCCATCCCTATTTAAGATCTGTATAAAATCTTGATCATGTTGGGAGGTCTATGGTTTTGCGATTTGGTATAGATAATGTACGTGTGGAATAAATGTGAACGATGTGAGCAGCAAAAAATGCAAAAGAGCTCGGTTGGAAAACATCTTGCCACTCGTAATTTGTTTTCCAACATGTTCTGGCCCCATAATCCGTGTAACAATCCACCTACTAATAAGATGGAATGCTACAACAACTACAACACAAGCTGGATGATACAAGACCATTAAAGAAATCCGGGGGAGTTTCCCATGTACTGAAAGACATCCATGACAAGCAGTTGAAAAGACTAACAAAAATATGAACCCCCATGATAATAATCAAATTAACCAATGGTTTCAAAGGACCATTCTCAACCCAACAACTCGATGAATCAACACTAGAGGGTAGAGGCTCCACAAGAGGATACAACAAGCTATACAAGAACCTAACATCAAGGACCAGCGAAGTGGATTTTATAGGTTCACGTGAATGACTAAATACGTGAAGTCAATGGAACAAGTTCTACTCAATGAGTGTTCACCTGTCTTTTTTATACAAAGAGAAATAGTCATCTTGATAGGGCAAAGGTGTCCGATCTTTCGATGAGATGTAGATACGTCGATTCTGGTGGAGTTCGACCTTGGCGATCCGACTACTACGCACACGTACGCAGCGCCAATGCAATCGCTAAACCAATCTCCCGAGGTTACCAATCCTGCAGAAGCACGATTAGCCTGACCAAAAGGTCTAGTTCTACCTGCGATCGAGAAACAAGTAAGAACTAATAATGCAATCGAGAATTGCGGATGAAAATAAGCTTTATTGAAGAGGTGGGATTCCGTAAGCGGTCTTGAACAGGCTGTTGAGCACTGGACGAGTACACGAAGATGCAGCGGTACGCTAGGCAGTCTTTTAGCTAAACAAAATCCGAGTCTAAACGAAACCCTAGACAAGGTATATAAGGAGGAAAGGAGGGGGTTTCGGCCAACCCCAACCCTTGTGGACCTTCCTTCCTCAATACGGACTCTAAAAACGCACTAAAACTCTTGGTTCGAAATTACATGGGCCCTGGCCCATAAATAAAAGGTAACGCAGCACCATACGTGACTATGGACGAATATATGAAGTGTAGACTTGAGTATTTTGTCCAAGCCTTCAGGTATCCTTATGGTGGCTTCAAGTTGCGGTAGTCTCCATTGGTGGTGTCCTCTTCTCCCTTGTTCCCACTCCTGCGGCTATCTCCTTCCACGTACATGCTCCATAGCTTGTCCCTCTCGTCCATGCTTGGTCCATTATTCCTAAGAGAGACAAACACATCTACTTTTAGGCAGCGTCATATTCTCATGTATATTGGGAGTAGCTTGTAGAAACGAAAGTATATGTTGTTGTAGTTGACGTGCACGAGCTCTAGTCAACGGTCCTTGTAATTGAGGTGGTGTAGTAGTTGTGGTTGCGTCTATAGTAGGGATGTCCTCATCATGCTCCCCTTCTTGAATTGAAGTCGTCCTCGACGTCATGTCATCATTTTCTCCCAAGTATGGCTTCAAATCTGCAATGTTAAATGTGGGACTAACCCCAAACTCTGCAGGCAGCTCAAGTTTATATGCATTATCATTTATTTTCTCTAACACTTTAAAAGGACCATCAGCTCGTGGCATGAGTTTAGACTTGCGCAAATCAGGAAAACGATCCTTGCGCAAATGCAACCAAACAAGATCTCCTGGGGTAAACACAATATGCTTTCTTCCTTTATCCCCATACATTTTATACTTAGCATTCAAACGTCAATGTTCTCTTTAGTAGATTCATGCAACTTAACAATCATTTCCGCACGTTGTGTAGCATCAAAATTATTTTGCACCGTAGTTGGAAGAGGCAACAAATCAATAGGTGCACGAGGAACAAAACCATACACAATTTCAAATGGGCACAATTTAGTAGTAGAATGCAGCGAGCGATTATAAGCAAATTCTACATGAGGCAAGCATTTTTCCCACTTTTTAAAATTTTGTTTCAACACAGCCCTTAACATAGTAGATAAAGTTCTATTCACTACCTCAGTTTGTCCATCAGTTTGGGGGTGACATGTAGTACTAAACAATAATTTCGTCCCCAACTTAGCCCATAAACATCTCCAAAAATGGCTAACAAACTTAGTATCACGATCAGAAACAATAGTATTTGGCACACCATGCAAACGAATAATTTCACGGAAGAACAAATCAGCAGCATGTGTAGCATCATCAGTCTTGTGACAAGGAATAAAGTGTGTCATCTTAGAAAATCTATCCACAACAACAAAAATGATATCCCTCCCCTTCTGAGTACGAGGCAATCCCAGAACGAAGTCCATAGAAATATCCTCCCAAGGAACACTAGGAATGGGTAGAGGCATATATAAACCATGTGGATTAAGGCGTGACTTAGCTTTTTGACATGTAGTGCAGCGAGCAATGAACCTCTCAACATCCCGACGCATGCATGGCCAAAAGAAGTGTGCAGCAAGCACGTCCTCCTTTTCTTGACGCCAAAGTGGCCCATCAATCCTCCTCCATGCGCCTCCTGCAACAACAAAAGACGAACGGAACTATCTGGGATGCATAGCTTGTTAGCACGGAACACAAATCCATCATTCAAGACGAATTTATTCCATGTCCTGCCTTCTTTACAATTGTGCAGTACATCTTTAAATTCAGCATCATGCACATATTGTTCTTTGATGGTTTCCAAACCGAAAATTTTGAAGTCAAGCTGAGATAACATGGTATAACGACGTGACAACGCATCAGCAATAACATTATCTTTACCCTTTTTGTATTTAATGATATAAGGAAAAGACTCAATAAAATCAACCCACTTAGCATGTCGACGATTCAGTTTAGCTTGACTATGAATATGCTTCAAAGATTCATGATCAGAATATATAACAAACTCTTTTGCCCATAAATAATGTTGCCAAGTTTCTAAAGTCCGAACAAGAGCATATAATTCCTTATCATAAGTAGAATAGTTCAGACTAGCCCCACTCAATTTTTCACTAAAATATGCAACAGGTTTGCCCTCTTGTAATAACCCAATTCCACTAGCATCACATTCAAGCTCAAAGGTCTTATTAAAATCAGGAAGTTGGAGTAATGGTGCGTGTGTTAACTTATCTTTTAATATCATGAAAGCCTCCTGTTGTGCATCACCCCAAACAAAGGGCACATCCTTCTTTGTAAGCTCATTCAGCGGCGCTGCAATAGAACCGAAATCCTTGACAAAGCACCGGTAGAACCCAGCAAGGCAAGGAAGCTCCGCACTTGGGTTACCGTTGTAGGAGACGGCCAACTCGAAATTGCTTCAATTTTTGCGGGATCCACTTCAATGCCCTGCGCTGTAACAACATGCCAAGAAACACAACTCGATCGGTGCAAAAGGTGTACTTCTCAAGATTACCAAACAAATGTGCAGCACGCAAAGCATCAAAAACAGCACGCAAATGAGTGAGATGATCCTCTAAAGACTTGCTGTATATCAAGATATCATCAAAGTAAATCACCACAAAACGTCCAATGAAACCACGTAAAACTTCATGCATCAATCTCATGAAAGTACTAGGAGCATTGGTTAACCCAAAAGGCATAACTAACCACTCATAGAGGCCAAATTTAGTTTTAAAAGCAGTTTTCCATTCATCACCCAATTTCATACGAATTTGGTGGTAACCACTACGCAAATCAACCTTAGAGAATATGGTAGAACCACTCAACTCATCAAGCATATCATCCAAACGTGGTATAGGGTGTCTATAACGAATTGTAATATGATTTGTAGCCCTACAATCAGTACACATGCGTGATGCACCATCTTTCTTAGGTACCAATAAAATCGGAACAGCACAAGGACTAAGAGACTCACGAATATAACCTTTATCGAGTAGTTCCTGAATTTGTCGTTCAATCTCTTTAGTCTCTTCTGGATTGGTACAGTAGGCTGCACGATTAGGAAGTGAAGCTCCTGCAATCAAATCAATTTGATGTTCGATTCCTCGAATTGGTGGCAGCCCCGGCGGCAACTCTTGTGGAAAAACATCCACACACTAGTACAGAACGACACATCGGAAACGGGCCAAAAACCCCTTCGGCAACGGAGAAAGGGTCCGTGTCCCCGCTTCCGATACTGATGTGGGGGCCCTCATCGGTAACGGTGGCAGAACACCGTTTCCGATGTGAGAAAATTTCGGCATCGGAGCCTCCGGCTCTCCGTTACCAATGTGTGACCATTTCGGCAACGGAGGGTTTTGTCCTCCGTTACCAGTGTGGTATCATGTCGGCAACGGCTATTTCTGTTTGCCCGTTTCCTATGTCTAATTGCAAGCTAATAGTAATTAGCTGCGCTTGCACGCCGTGCTACAGCAATTATTTAGCAGACATTCAGCAATACAAGTTTACAACAATCATATGAACACAAAGTTTACAGCAAATGTTGGAATACAAGTTCACAGCTATTGCTATTGCTACAAATACAAAGTTTTCAGCCATTGTTCGGAAAAAAATGGACACAATTTAAAGAAGTTACACCACAATGGTGACAACAATTGTTTTGGAAAAATCTATAGTCTCACCAGCGAGAATGCCGGTATGGACAGGTGAACAAATGCCGAATAGGATCTCATGATCATGGATTAGGGTCGTGTAGTTTTCCCTCCTTGCTTACGATGTGTTTAAGGACGAACGCAGCAAACGTGCCTCTCACCATCGTAAGAACATCCTTCTTCAAAGGTGCACGTCCCATTCCACCTATAAGCTGCAGGCAGATTCTTAGTTAGGTATCTTTCGTCATGTATGTCTGCAAATATTGTTAGGAAACATGAATTGTTGATGATGTCGTGGATTACTAACCGAATCGAGGCTTGGCAGACTTCTCGAGGTGGGAACGACTTTCAATATTGCATTGCACACATAATACCCACAAAGATTTGTACCAGGTGGTTGCTGAGGGCACTGTAATGTTGGTGACAAAATCGCTCACTTAGTTTGGTTTGCTAGCAGGTATTTGTGAAAACTAGGAATAAAGTAGCAACTGTTACCGGGTTAACTTACGTGACTCAATATGGCCTCCTGTTCTCCTCTCTTGGCCAACGGTCTCTTGATTATCGTCAAGTACTTTTCGAACACACTACAAAAGTAATGAGTTGGCGGATTGAGAAAACAACACGTGAAAGTTAAATCATAAAGTAAACTAGGGAACGATGTAATACCTGTTCAAGAATTTCTCCAAGGGTGTATAATTTGTACTTCCAAGTAGGGAATCTATATACAATACCTTGTTCTGTTTAGGAATGATGACAGCTAAGAACCAGTGAGAACTGCAAAGGAAAATAACAAACTTACGCCTGATGGTAAGGAAGCAGGATGTACAGATAATTTTTGATAACAAACTTACGCCTGATTGTAAGGAAGCAGGATCAACTCTTTGTCTTGATAATGAGTCAACGCTTTCACAACATAGTTGAATATATCGTCGTATCCATTGCTGCAGATGTTCGTGTAATTGATAAGAGCCGGATCAAGGAAACCTACCGGTTCTTTCCTGCGGTTGCACTCGAATACCTGGCTCCTAAGTACAAGAAAGAGAATAGTTAGCATGTACTGAACAGAAGAAAGCTATTAAAATGTGAAAAGTATTTGTAAGGCACATACAATGTGAACAAACGCATGAACGTGCCATCAACAGTATTCAGGTTGAAAACTTGGAACATCTCTGAAAACTCCCAGTTATAACGAACGTCACCTTGGACGCCGTAAAAATCCTCTTTCCTGACACTGAAGGTCATCTCCTTATTCTCTTCACAACATAGGAGGTACTTTTCATGAAGCTGCTGGCAAGCCAAGCCTGATCTTTGTAATCCATCTCTAGTCAACAATGGCTGTCCACGCACGTATTTGGGGCCACTTTGCACCTCTGCATTGTATTTCTTATTAAATTCTTCGTCATCTAGGTATTGGTCGCTGTCAATCGGTGCAGTATTTTTTTTATTTTTAATGGTCTTGGCTTGGGCTTGGCTTGGGCTTGGGCTTGGGCTTCATCGGGGTTCTATTTATCGGGGCCATCTTGGCATGGTCCTTCGCCCGGACGGGTGTGGTGCCTCTACGTGTCCGAACAAGTTGGGGCGGAGGCGGAGGCGGCAGATGAGCCTGCTGTGGCTGAGGAGGCAGGGACGGCAGTTGAGCCTCCTGTGACTGAGGCGGAGGCGGCAGATAAGCCTGCTGTGGCTGAGGAGGCAGGGACGGCAGTTGAGCCTCCTGTGACTGAGGCGGAGGCGGCAGATAAGCCTGCTGTGGCTGAGGCGGAGGCGGAGGCGTAGGCGGTGTTGGTGTAGCTTCAACCAAGTTGGTGGTGTTGTTCACCACAAGGGCAGTAGGTGAGTTACCATCGACAGGCGGTGTTGGTGTGGCTTCACAACTCTGTGCAACCGTTGTATCTTCAACTGCTTGTTCTCTGGAAGGCTGTTTGGCCGCAATATCAAGGAGGAGCTGTGCTGAACGGAGGCCTTCAGACGACGCCATCTGTCGAGAAGCTGTTGAGGTGGATGGCAGGGCACTGAGAAGAGAAATCTCCTTCTTGGGCCACTGTACGTATCTCAGCTTAGCCTGGCCCAAGCTTTGTACGTCTGCATCGACGCAGGTGTTAAATAGCAAGATGCCTTCGAAGCCAGGCATGACCTTGTCCACAAAGCACATTGCAAAACCTGGCTTTAAGGGCACACCATCCACTTGAGGTACCACATCGGTAGGTGGCTGAACCATACCTAGTGCTGCCACCAGGGGATGATGCGTCATCACGGTTACAGGCACATGTAGTTTGCATCTCACCGGGCTCGTGATGTCGTCCACAGCATATTTGCCGGTGTCTACAAGACCATCAACCGACAATGATCCACAACTACTCCTGGCTGCAGGGCACTCCCCCCTACCGGGATCAAGGTGACCGTCTCGAAGATGCTTAACGATATTGGCCGTAATATTTGTCTCTAGTGCTTTCATTTGAGCGTCATGTCTGGCCTTTTTCATTGCCTGCCTTTCAGCCTGGTCTATCGCGAAAGCCTTCTTGTGGCCAACATGGGTGCCGTACGTCCGAGACCGACCAGAGGGCTCAGGCGTAGCCAAAGCTTTTGAGAGAATGTCATCTTTCCCTCGTGCCAGAATCTCTCCGCTGTCCTTTTTATTTTTCAGCTCCAGCTGGAGATAAGACAAGTAGTACACTGAATTCAGTACACAAGGAAATATTGTGTCAGTTAAGGAGGAAACAACTTAGGTTATATATGGTTATTACCATTGTTTTATGTAACTTTTGGGTCTCGGGGTGAGTTATAACAAGTTCACCAACTTCGTTTGTTTTAGACCTCGCCCTCAAGAAGTCTCGTGCCCGTTCACCTTCAAGATCAGAGTAAGGAACCGTGCCCCCCGAAGCAACTGCTTCTTCATCCTGTTTTCTCCATATGGGCTTCGAACCAGCATATCCAAGAACCCCCATATTGTGGGGATGCTTGTTTTTACTGATGAGGGCGCTGCCGGCTTTACTCTTTGTTAGGAACTCCTCCGTCCTCCTATACTTCTTGAACTCCTTCCAGTCGTCAGGTTTAATGAAGGGGTATACAAGTGTAGCATCCCGATTTTTCTTCTGGAATTTGGAGTACAGACGGTGCCTGAAGTTACGGAACGAATCCTTTGCTTTAGAAAGAGCAGCAGCTTGAACTGCAGGCTTCCATTCCTCATTTGCGAGCTGGAACTGGCTCATTATGGCGTTGACGATGAAAGTCTTTTCTTCTGGAGTGACTTGACTCCAGTCGTCAACCGTAATGGGGACCTTTTCCCTGACTACACACCCACACAATGTCTTAAATTTCCTATGTGCCTTGACTGGTTTCAACGGGGCACCAGTTTTCTTGTCAATCATCTCCACTGTAAATGTTCCTCTTGGCTTTAGGGTTGGTTTTCTAATTCCTCGACCCCTTTGTTTCATGATAAACTGATCCTGCTGCGAGGATGAGCTCGAGGACCCTTCATCACCAGACGACAGCTCTGAATAACAGGTGAATAATAGAAGGTGGATCTAATTAAAACTAAAAGGTCCGACTTTACAGTGTGTAATACAGTTAATCAGCACAACTAACCTGTCCCAAGTGTGTCTCCGGCATGTATGAGGTCGCCGCTGTCTGCCCCTTCCTCTATTGCGGGCAAATCTGTGGCGGCAGCAGCTCCGGGAGCCAAATCAGTGGAGACGGCGGCCAGATCTGTGGCGGCAGCATCTCCGGGAGCCAAATCAGTGGAGACGGCGGCCGCGGTTGTCGCCTGAGGGGGGCATAGAGCCCACCCTCTGGGCGTCTTCGCTGACCACGGCGTCGGCGCGACGCCGTCGTAGCCTGGAGCTGCCCCGCGGCGTGGGTTGGGGGACGGCCAGGGAAGCCGTCTGCGCCGCAAGGGCGGCCCGAGTAGTCCGCATAACTAACTCAGCTGAGACCGTGGGTGGGGGGACGGCCAGGGAAGCCGCCTGCGCCGCAAGGGCGGCCCGAGTAGTCCGCATAATGAACTCAGCTGAGCGTGAGTACGCCGCCGGGGGTGGTGTTGAAGACGGTGAGCGGGGGGAAATGCGAGGGGTGGTAGGTTGGTCCCCAAAGTTTAAGTCTGGAAGTAGGGTTTATGTCACATCGGCAACGGTGCATTCAAAAAAACCGTTGCCGATGTGGTATAAATAAATTATATTTCGGAATTTGAATAAACGTAGCGTTTACGGTTGAAAATTAAGAAATAACAACAGCACATTACTTTGCCAATTAAGAAATACAATTATCACTTTAGGGTACAAATTAATTTGCTCATTCTTCGTCCTCCTCTAGTAAAACTGGATCAACCTGAATATTTCCTTTGTAAATTGCCCCATCGGAGTGATCATCTCTTGCGTAAAAGCCATCTCCAGGAGCCTGTCGGTCATTGATCTGTATGCGTTCTCCAGTTGCTGGCAAGTCTTCATACTGGTTGTACTCTTCTTCATCAGTAACGTCATCCACCCCAACGATCTTCCTTTTCCCATTCATCACAACATGGCAATTTTTATGTAGTAGGTCTTTGACATAGAAGATCTGGGTGGCTTGGGTAGCTAAAACGAAAGGTTCATCTTTGTATCCCAATTCGTTGAGATTGACATATGTAGTGCCGTACTGGTCAACTTTCGCATGACCCAGTTTGACCCATTTGCATTTAAACAATGGAACCGTGAGTAATGTATCGTACTCCAGCTCCCAAATCTCCTCAATTACTCCATAGTACCAATCCTTCCTCCCATTCGGATCTACCGCTTCCACTTTAATAGAGCTATTCTGATACATGGTCTTGTTGTCTCTATTCTTTGTATAAAAGGTGTAGCCATTCAGGTCATATGCTTCCCATTTATGAACCGTAAAGTTTGGCTTTCTTGCCAAACTTTTTAAAGTCTCGTCATCATCTCCGACACAATTCGTCATCAGCCAATCAGCGAATCTCTGGCTGTGCAGTTTCAAGACTTGTGCTTCCTTCTGATTCTCTGTCAAGCCTCGGCCTCCTAGCTCAATTCTAAGTAGATCCTTGTGAGCATCCACATATGGTGTAACGACTGCAAGGTGCTGCAATACGTACAAATGTGCTTTCTCAAATAATTCACACTCTGGCCAACATGATTTATCTTTCATTAACCCTTTTCCATCTAGCCTCCCCTCATGCCTGGACAGAGGCACCCCGATAGGTCGGTGGCCATCCATGTAGCTGATGAAATACTCAACCACCTCCTCCGAAAGATATCCTTCAACGATACTTGCCTCTGGCCGATACCTGTTACGGACGTAGTGCTTGAGTATACCCATGAAGCGCTCGAACGGATACATAGTGCGCAGATACACTGGACCACATTGCTTTATCTCATAAACAATGTGTACAATTAGATGGACCATTACGTCGAAAAACGAAGGGGGGAAGAACATCTCCAGCTGGCAGATAGTCTTCACAACATCTTCTTGCAATCTGTCTAATTTGAATGGATCTATTACCTTCTGGTATATAGCGTTGAAAAAATCACATAACCTCATGAGAGCCTCTCGAACGGGTTTAGGCAACATATTTCTAATTGCCACAGGGAGCATCTGTGTCATCATCACATGGCAGTCATGTGACTTCATCCCCATCAGTTTCTTTTCTTCAAACGACACCAGAGTCCTGATGTTTGCGCAGTATGCTGACGGAACTTTCATATCATACAAGAATTGCAAGAACTCCTTCAACTCTTCCTTCGATAACTGGTAGCAAGCAGGTGGGAGGTACCACTGCCCATTAGGCTTCTCTTGTGGCTTCAACTTTTTCCTTTTATATTTCAATGCAAGAATATCCAGCCGTGAATTCATACCATCCTTCGTTTTATCCTTGTTATTCATTACACATCCAAGAACGCTTTCAGTTACGTTTTTCTCGACATGCATGACATCGATGCAATGTTGAACGTCCAGATATGCCCAATACTTCAATGCCCAGAAAACCGATCTTTTCTTCCACACTGCCTTCTCACGAGACTGGGGTTTCTTCCCCTTACCAAAAATAGTGTGTACATCCTTCGTCTGGTCATCGACATCCGCTCCTGAAAATGGTTCTGGCGTGTCATCGGTCTCAATCGTATTATCGAACGGGGCCTTCAATCTACGATACGGGTGATTCTTTGCCAAAAACCTTCGGTGCCGCATGTACACTGTCTTCCTTGAATTCGGCAGCCAAAGACTTTTTGTTCTCTCTTTGCAAGTGACACATGCAAAGGATCCCTTCAAACTCTGCCCTGACAAGTTCGCAAGTGCAGGATAATCTTGAATGGTCAGAAACAACATTGCTCTGAGATCAAACTGTTCTCTCTTGAACGCATCATACATTCTTACCCCATCCCACAGTACTTGTAGTTCTTCGACAAGTAAACTCAAGTAAACATCAATGTCATTCCCAGGTTGTTTTGGTCCTTGAATAAGCATCGACATCATGATATACCTCTTCTTCATGCACAACCAAGGAGGAAGGTTATACATTGCTAAAAGAACTGGCCAAGTGCTATGTCTGCTGCTCATGCTGCCAAAAGGATTCATTCCATCTGTACTTAGTGCAAACCTTACATTTCTGGGGTCCCTGCCAAAGTCTGGGAACTCATAATCGATAAGCCTCCACTGTGGTCCATCAGCCGGGTGTCTGAGCAGTCCATCTTTTTTCCTTTTATCGGCATGCCAACGCATCAGCTCTGACTGCTTTGGGTCTGCATACATACGCTTCAATCTGGGTATTATTGGCAAATACCACACAACCTTGTAAGGGACTCCCGTTGTGACCTCATCCTCGCCCTTGTCTCTGTCTTTTGCTAGGTTGCGTTTGTAACGAGGAAAGTTACATATGGGACAACGCCGCATATTTTCATTTTCCCCTCGGTAGAGAATACAATCATTCTTACAAGCGTGTATCTTCACGTACTCGGCTGGAATGGGGCAGATCACCCTCTTGGCATGGTAAGTGTTCGCTGGCAAGTCATTTCCAGGTGGAAGTAATAATGCGACAAGTTTTAACAGCTTTGTGAAGCTCACATCGGATGTACTACTCTCTGCCTTGTATTTCAACAATTCTAGTGTCGCATCCAACTTGCTGAGCTTGCATTCCGGATACAGAGGTTTCTTCGAGTCCGCCGACTGACAGAGGAAATTCTTTATCTCATCATTACCTTCCATATTATTCTCCAAATCATTGATCATCTGTTCTAGGTTTTTTTGTGGACCATCGGCTCTGGTTTCATCTGGATGCACATCATCATCAGCGTTGCCCAAACCATCTCTGGCATTGACTTCATGATTATCGTTGCTCAAATCATCACGGTTGTCGGCAAAGATTGCTGGTTGTTGTTCACCGTGTTTTGACCAACATGTGTACGATTCCATAAATCCCCTCAAAATAATGTGTTCTTCTATCGTTTGTCTTCTAGGCCACAAGACTTCATTCTTACAGGTAAGACAAGGACAAAACATCTTCGGTTCATTACTTTCTAGCATGTGTTGCGAAGCCCTGTCCAAGAATTCAACCACACCTTGTGAGAATTCAGGACTCGTGCGACCACCGTACATCCAAGCTCGATCAAGAACCATCTAGTAAAATGGCAAACTACATATGTAAGATTTATACTCCGCGCTCCTAAATCAAAATAATTAAAAAATAAGTAGTAGGTTTTCGGGTTATACCACCGCCCCAGTAGCTGTGGAATCGGGCCCAAGCTTCCCTGCGCTGCCTCTCGACGCCGGCAACCAACGCGCTGCCTCTCGACGCCGGCAACCACCGCGCGCCTATCGACGCCCGCAGCACAGATGTAAGATCTGGACTCCGCCTCCGCCCTCGCCTCCGCCTCCGCCCTCGCCGCGCCGCTCCTATCTTTCAGTCTTATGGGAATCTCCGCAGCTGGCTAACTCGACACCACTCATAGCGTTAGGTCTGGATGGAATCATCGGATACGGTCATCCATATTAACCGTTTACAATAATGAAAATAATGCATACGGACACGAAAATATGTCCGTTGCTCATATAAAGCAAACGGTTGCGGAAAGCACAACCGTTGCCGATGTGTCGCGGGTCGCGGGAGGATAGCCCTCGCGGGCGGCTTTTTCCGCGCGGAAGGCTCGATTCTCCGTCGCCTAACTCCTGCCGTTTCCATAGAGGGGTATCCGATGTGTCGTTCTGTACTAGTGACATATTCCTGCAAAATGTTAGCAATGGAAGGGCAAAGAGGGAGGCATATCCTCAAATGAAAACAGTACCTCTTTGCAAACAATTGCATAACAAACAGAAGTATTAACATCCAGTTCAGCAATATCAGATTTGCTAGCAAAGAAACATGGTTTTTTCAAACGAAATTCATTTGAAAGTTCGGCACTAGATTTATTATTTTTGGAAGGCGGCATAACTTCATTAGCAATAATCTGATTTTCACTTTTTTGTTTCTTCTTAGTTTTTGCTCTACTAGCTCTAGCAAGATCATCTTTCAGAATTTGTTCAGGGGTCATGGGTTTAAGACCAATTTTATTTCCATTGTGCATAAGAGTGTAATGATTAGTTTTACCATTATGAACAGATTCTCTATCAAATTGCCATGGTCTACCAAGTAACAACAAACAAGCTTGCATGGGTACGACATCACAATCAACAAAATCAGAATATGTGCCAATGGAAAAGTGCACTCGCGCCGTACGCGTTACCTTGAGTCTACCTGTGGAGTCGAACCATTGAATACGGTATGGATGGTGATGTTGTCACGTTGATATAGAGAGCTTTTCCACCATCTCCATGCTTACCAAATTGTTACAACTCTTACCATCAATGATGATGCGAATAGCACGATCCTTGACAACACCACGGGTCTGGAACAAATTATGGCGTTGATCATGCTTAGTCTGACTGAGTTGCACACTCAAAGCGCGTTGTGCAACCAAGCTCAAGTAGGAATCCGCAGTGTCGGCGGCCATAAACTCCACGTCTTGTTCAGGATGGCCATCGTCCCCTTGCTACGCAGAAATAAGAGCAAGTGTTTCCTCATCATAATCACTAGCAGAATCATACTCACCATCTTCACGCACGATCATGACGCGCTGTGTTTTGCACTCTCTCTCAATATGACCATAACCCCAACACTTGCGGCATTGAGTGTCCCGTGTCCTGCCCGTGGAGCCCGTAGAAGACGCCGAACTCCGGGAGGAGCAGTAGATGTCGATGGCAGCGTCGGTGCGGGTGTGCGGGAGGGCGGCATGCTGGACTTGCTGCCTGATGAAGGTGGCGCAGCGCCGCGGGGCGTCGCATCCGGCTGTCGTGACGTCCATGAAGATGTACGACATGCAAAAAAATTAGGTCTTGTCCGCGGTTCCCTATCCTGCACTTCACGCTCAGCTTTGCAAGCAAGATGAAACAAACGGGTAATAGTGTTGTACTCCTTATATTCCAGAATTGTTTGAATCGCTTTATTCAATCCACCCAAGAATCGTGCAAACATGGTTTCATCATCTTCAACTAGATCACAACGAATTAACCCAGTTTGCAATTCCTGATAGTATTCTCTTACCGATTTTCTACCTTGTTGTAGTTTGGTGAGTTTCTGAAGCAATTCACGCTGATAATAAGGAGGTACAAAACGAGTGCGCATAGCAGTTTTTAAAGCAGTTCAAGTAGTAGGAATATTATCATGAAACAGCACAAACACGTCTCTCCTCTGGATAATTTAAGCATGCAAAATGTTGTTCTACCTCTAACTCCCAAGTAAGATAAGCATCAGGATTATATCTACCCTCAAAAGGTGGAATATTCAATTTTAATTTAGCAACATGGTCATCATCACGCACTGGATTATGTTGCACGTTATTGCGAGGGTGTTGATGTGGACGGCCCCGCGGTTGTGGAAGGTTTTCCACCTCTGCTTCATAGCCGTCCAGGTCAGCGTCGGCGTCAGGAGCGGCTGCAGACGCCGCTGAAACTCCTGGGTCCTCACGGCGAACCCGGCCTACACGTGAAGTGGTGTTGCCTGGCAACACGGGTGCAGGTATGCGTGTCTTTAGCTTCTCCAGCAAAAGATCGAACTTGCTAGTCAAGTCCGTCAAGGTGGTGTTGACGCCATCAAATTTTGTGTTGAAAGTCCCCTCTAAACCATCGAGACGGTCCATGGCACTGCCAACCCGTGTCTCGATGTCCTGAGTATGGTTGAACACCATCGTCTCAAAGTGCTTGTACATCTCCTTGTTCGTCATGTTGTTCATCTCGTCGCCTGACATGGTTAGTAGAAATAGGAAACAAAACGCAAGTATATTTTCCTATGAACTATGAATATGGTGGACAGGCACGCAAACCGTCAAGCAATATACAAAGCCCTTGCAAATTCCTTACCACGCAGGAGAGCTTCACGGCAACCGCAAGGACAAGCACCTCAAGATTGGAAAAGCGATTACCAGGAAAGGCACAATGCACATAGTAGACTCTGTGGAGCTGTAGGAGGCTATATGGTAGCAAGGATTAACAATAATCAGATCAGGAATGCAAGTTGAATAAACGCTCAAAAACGGTACTGTGCTGGTCCTAGGCTAGACCGTACTAGAGACGCGAGCCTATGGCACCAACAAAGTCAAGGCGCGGCAACAACAAGCACACACAAATGGCTCAAAAGCAAGATATAAGTGAAGATCACATAAATTTCCGAACTTATTTTTTTTACAAAAGTGGCAAAAACTCAATGTTTCCGGACGAATTTGGCAATTCTGAGGGGTTCTGAAGCCGCAAACAGATAAAGTGAGATTGGGCTGGACCGCACCTCAGATTGCTGAAAATTTTGAGTGGTCGAAAACGGAGTTAGTATGCAAAAGTTATGGCCGGTCAAAGTCCGGTCAAACAAAACTGTGACCTGAGTAATTCGGACTAAACAGGGGGAATTCGGACCCGCTGATGCGGATTTCCGACTTGGATGCGGATTGCCTCTTTTTTTTTTTGCTCTTTTTTTTTACACAAGGCTAAACCGAAATAGATACGAACAAAGGATCACGCAATTACGAAGGACACGGATGGATCGGAAACAGCAATACGAACCCTAACCCTAAACGGATGAGGGGTGGCGGCGGCGGTAAGGATGGTGGTGGTGGATAGATGGATGGATGGCGGCGGAAGGTTGGTGGAGGGTGGCGCGAGGCGTGTCGTGCGGCGGCGGCGGCAAGACGAATATGCAAAGAACTCGAAACTCTAAAGGAACTAGACACTAAGATCAGCAACTCGACACGACGATGCAGACGAAAACTCAACGATGCAATGCACTGAAAAGAAAAAGCGACAGGCCCGGACTGGTTGTAGGACGGGATGATCTAACCCTAATTGTATTTTTGGCTTTTTCGTGGACTGTAGGTAAGAAGATGCAATCTAAACTAGTAAACAGTAAATCTCACCGAGCAACCTGAGCTCTGATACCACTTGATAGGGCAAAGGTGTCCGATCTTTCGATGAGATGTAGATACGTCGATTCTGGTGGAGTTCGACCTTGGCGATCCGACTACTACGCACACGTACGCAGCGTCAATGCAATCGCTAAACCAATCTCCCGAGGTTACCAATACTGCAGAAGCACGATCAGCCTGACCAAAAGGTCTAGTTCTACCTGCGATCGAGGAACAAATAAGAACTAATAATGCAATCGAGAATTGCGAATGAAAATAAGCTTTATTGAAGAGGTGGGATTCCGTAAGCGGTCTTGAACAGGCTGTTGAGCACTGGACGAGTACACGAAGATGCAGCGGTACGCTAGGCAGTCTTTTAGCTAAACAAAATCCGAGTCTAAACGAAACCCTAGACAAGGTATATAAGGAGGAAATGAGGGGGGTTTTGTGATACCCCAAATTAATTTGACGCTAGCCCTTTGTGCTTTTTCAAATTTTCAAAAGAATAAATAAATTTGACCGTGATGTCTTTTAAATATAGGTATGGGAATAGAAAGTTAGTGAAGAAAGAAAGGAGCTTGTTGTGTTTTAGCACTTGAACTAACGACCTGCTATTTGCAAAGCATGTAGCAGCACCTAGTTTCGTTTTCAAAAAAAAAAAAAGCAGCACCTAGTTTCTTTCGTGGTGTTTTAGCACATAGGCTGCATTTCTTTTATTTATTCAGCACGTGAGGAAGAGGAAAGCCACGGGCTGGGCCAAAGGCCCTATCGGACTCGACGTCCGTGCCATAGTGCGCCGCCTCTTATTAGCGTTCTAGGGCTGCGTCGCCTCGTTTCAGTCTCTTCGTATCTTGAAACTACCTAGTGCCTCCGGATCAAGGACGCCGCCGTCGTCGGGTCGTAGTTGCCGTTGGAGCAGAGGTTGCCGCTACCGGCCATCCGTCGGTCTACACCATGGTGCGTTGCCGTTGATTATCTTTGTTGTTTTGGTTCTGCCCGGCAGCGCTATATCTCCTGGTAGATAGCTAGTACGAGTTTGCAACTGTTAAGGCTGGTGGCTTGTTCCTTTTCCTGTACTGCATCGAAGGTGTACTAGACCAGCAGGTAGAATTAAAGCATCAATGTTTGACATGGGCACCGATCCAATCTGAAGTTTTCTAATCCCCTTTGTCTGAACCTAATTCTATCATAGCCTGTGTTTACTGAACCGCATCAGTAGGTTCAGTTGGAGGAAAATTTCAGTTAATGCCACTCTAATCTTTGACTTAAATTCTGGGTTGATCTGTCCATAATTTTGAGTTACAGTCTGAGCGAAAGTTTTAGGTGATGTTTCAGGCTTTCCGTAGAATATTCATTTGTGTATTTTGTTCGGACGGTTTGCTCGCAGCGATCAGTTTAGTGTACTGTCCGGAACTGAACCTTTTCTGCATGTAGTAATCTTCTTTGCAATCTTAGGCCTTTTTAATAGTCGAATTAAATTATGGGTTAAACATGAAAGTTGTGGAGATTATTTTTCTGATATTATAACTCATACTGTTTGCAAGACTTGGTGTAGAATATTAATTCTTATGAAAAATGAAGTGACATGTCCTGTGTTGGACAGAATGTCAACAATGATGAGTTAAGATGTCAATGTCCAGATTTTTCTGTCAGTAGAGGATGTGTGAGAATTATGGTGTGGTTGCTGAAATGAAAGTTAATTAGCTCTATGGTTGAGTTTTATTTATAACTTATGTGCTCACCTTTGTTGAGAGGGGTGGACATATGACTTAAAGGCGGTCTCGCGCTTAGGAACGATGTCAATTTGTGAATGTCCGTGTTATGAATACATGTTTTGTATTGAGTGTTATATATGTTTGAATAACAGGTGACGTTACTTCTGGTTCGGGACCCTACATCTCACATATTGTGACTCGCGGTTGAGGCAAGTTCATGGTGGATAGTGAATTTTGCACATCTCTCTTCACTTGGTTTATTTATAAAGCTTGCCTTTATGTCTATGATATTTTCATGATGACAATGATAATGATTATGATGATGAATTGTCCATTTTATGCATATTTGCATACCCATGATGATAGTGATGTTAAAGTGACCTACTTCGGTGGGCACAATGAGACCTCCTTTGATGGGTTGCGACCCACTTTGGAGGCACCCTCCACGAGTTGGAGTGAGTGGATGCCGACGGGTATCCACTCAAGCGATACCGGTATCCGCGATGAGATGAGATGAGATTAGATGAGCATATAGACATGTAGGACATCTTTATGAATGATGATGAATGAATATTGTTTAATGATGAATCGGTGTTTTGATTTGTGTACAGTTTACTATTTATTTATGAACTTGTTGAGTCTTTGTACTCACCCTTGTGGCTTTCATGTTTTTAGGTAAACCTTGAGGACGTCATGCATGGGAAATGGGAGTAGCACCTTCACCTTCATCACTTCACGATTCACCCATTTATCTCCTTATGTTGGAACTATGCATTTGAACGTTAGGGGATATACTTGTCATAAACGATTTTGAAGTCTTGTGGAAGTTTGGCTATCGTTAATGCTTGTGGCTGGTAGCTTTAAGAAATCGAGGTGTTGGAGAAATAATTATGGATGAACGTTGCGTCTATTCTATTCATATGTTATCTCTTGTGCTACTGTTTTTACAATTGTCTATCCTGGATGTCTCTAAAAACAAAGGAGGCTCTGCCCGAATTTTCCTATAAAGACTTAATGTTTTCAAAAGTTATGAATGTGGTAGCATCCCAAGTGCTTGGTTGGCTTGGGGTGTTACAGTTTCGGCCAGCCTTGGGTTGGCCGAATCCAACCCTTGTGGACCTTCCTTTCTCAATACGGACTCTAAAAACGCACTAAAACTCTTGGTTCGAAATTACATGGGCCCTGGCCCATATAAAAGGTGACGCAGCACCATACGTGACTATGGACGAGTATATGAAGTGTAGACTTGAGTATTTCGTCCAAGCCTTTAGGTATCCTTATGGTGGCTTCAAGTTGCGGTAGTCTCCATTGGTGGCGTCCTCTTCTCCCTTGTTCCCACTCCTGCGGCTATCTCCTTCCACGTACATGCTCCATAGCTTGTCCCTCTCGTCCATGCTTGGTCCATCATTCCTAAGAGAGACAAACACATCTACTTTAGGCAGCATCATATTCTCATGTATATTAGGAGTAGCTTGTAGAAACGAAAGTACCTACTGTTGTAGTTGACGTGCACGAGCTCTAGTCAACGGTCCTTGTAATTGAGGTGGTGTAGTAGTTGTGGTTGCGTCTATAGTAGGGATGTCCTCATCACATCCTAGCTAGGGAATTTCATGTGGCAGCAACAATCGAAATACATAGGTTTCATAGGACATTTATACAGTGCAAATCGAAATACATATCCATAAAGATTAATAAAGATCCATATGCAAGACTCATTCATTTTTTAGAGCAGAAACACATGAACTAAATATGAACATAAAAGATTCATCCCTGAGAGAAGAAGAAAACTTACAAGATTCATCAAAGATTCAACCCGGAAAAAAAAACATGAACTTTTCATGATTCAAGATCCACTTGCATCTGGCATATTGCGGAACGAGCTGCGAAAAAAACATGCGCGCAAATTCAAACCAACATCACTATCGAGATGTAGGTAACGTACCATACCCTTGCCGATGTCAATGTTGAAGATTTCATGTAATTTATTTTAACAGAACAATTTTCTCAAAAAATTCTGCTTTTGTAAAAGTTTTTAAAAGTCGAGAAAAGTGGGATGTTAATCATGAGCAAATAATTTTGCACGACATCGTGTCGAGATGGAAAAGTGACAGTTCGACATATTAAAATCAAAGAGGATGTGTGAAGCTGTATATATGTTGGAGGCCTCAATATACGGGATTCCTAATAGAGCAACCATATTGAGCCACATCATCTAAATTGTTGGGATAGTTGGATCTAAAATTTATAGTTAAGATTTAATAGAAAATATTAGTCATGTACCTTGTTTGACATGGCTAATGATGACAAGATAAGTGTCGGACATGGACTCCCATCATTAAGCAATCTGAATTCAACAAGCACTTCCAAGCACGTTACACACATATACAAACCCATCGATTTCTCTGGCCATGTGTAAGAAATATTTTGACTGAACGTTCAATATAGATCTTGACTCATAGACACTTTGTTCCAAAATACATCACTTCCTAGAAATTGTGATGTCGGGCATCTCTACTTGTGATTCCTAATTCATAATAAATTATTTAGAACTGTAATTTGTTCAATACAAAGATGCATTAGATCCGCCATAAAAAATAATTTACAAAAATATCCCAGCTATTTTTTATGCATATACTTGAAACTTCAAAACTGAATGTTATCTATTTTGAGGCAAGTGACGTATTTTCCTTAACAATTTTGCCTTCGGAAGTAAGTTTGTGACGAGGGTAAGATTTTTCTTTTGACCAGGTAATATCATAAGGTCTGTATTTCACGTGGTCGCACACCTCCAGTTTTGTTATCATTTAAGCTTCCTATTTCCCCAAAAAAAATCTCGCTATACTATCTTCTTGAATTTTTTATTGTTTACCTAGCCTCTAAATAAAATTAGTGTGGATGTCGTAGGGTTACTGTACCTATAAGGCCATCTAATAACATGGTTACAAATCTAAAACGGATTCAACATCTCTGTCTCTGGCAGGGACCGACGACTGTGACATCCATATTCTTCCAAGAATCAATCTAACTAGCTAGGTGGATCTCCGCAAACAATTTGGTTGGTTTGAGAAAAAAATCTCACTATTGGGTCAATCACAATCTCGGTTTGGGGGCGTAATAAACCAGTGAGAAGTAGTTTAAGCGAGTGTGCGGACAAATAAACTTAGGGAGAAATAAACAACAAAATAGTATATAGACAAAAATGGATATCATTTGTGTCCAAATTCAGGCTCTTTTAGCAAACTTTAGGGTTTATGCGATTTGATTTTCTCCATATTTCTTTTGGTCGCAAGTCTCACCCGCCAAAATGGGTAAATATAGGGTTGAGTTTGTGTCATACCAAACATGGCTTGGCAAGTCATACCCGAGCATAGCCTATTAGTAGCTATCATCGAGAAAATAGAGTAATAAGACATATGCTGAAATAAAATAGACCGGATGATCAAGAGAGAAGAAACCCTGCTATTAATTTCATTCAAAATTCAAGGGTAATAACAATGATTTGGTATACGCACCAATAGATCAATAGGAAATAAATGCCAAAACATAATATGAGTACAAAATTTACGTGTGTTCACAAACATTATTTTTTGTTACATTATATTAATTTTAATACTAGGACCATAATATGCGCAACATGTTACCACCTTAATTTATTTTATTTTGAAAATACTGAAACTCTTTTCCATCAAGAATGAAAATATGGAGATCACGTTTTTAGTGTAAGGTTGTTAAGCTTCAAACAAAGACCAAAATAGATCTAGCGGGCATGCACAAATTATTTTGGTTGCTGTCCTCGAAACCTCACCTCTGACTGTACAAAACCTCACCTCTGACTGTATAAATAAGATATCAATAAAAAGTGTTAATATAATTTTATTTCTAAGATAACATTTCATAACTCTTTAATCTCATTTATTTGCAATATAACCATTCACAAAATAAACATGTGGTGACTCTTTAATCTCATTTCTTTGCAATATAACCATTGAAAAAATATATCTAGACTTCACGCCTTCAAGATAACATCCATATCCAAACGGTGCGTATTTTATAACAAATAAGGTAAAAATTAAAAATCTTCATAACACTAAATTATATAACCGAAACTTTCGACGGGTCCCTGTGCTAGTTATTCATAATAAAAATTCACCAGCTGAACAATTTTGAACCGGAAACAATTTCAAACAAAAAAAAAACTTGTCATGTGTAGCGCGACAATGACTCCACCTAGCAACTATTGTCTTTATGGTAAAATATATAAATTTACGAAAAGTACACATCTCCTAGGCTAAACCTTCAAGGAGGCGACCCCTTACTTGCACCGATGGTGACGAGTCCAACCATAGGCCGGTCTCGGGATGTTCTTGGTTTATGGTGGTGATGATGGTCTCAATATAAAGGATTGCATCGACGCAAGTTTCTAAGCCGACTTAGATCAAAGAGACAACTATGATTCCAGGTTAGCTCTCCTTGTAAACTCAACTTGTACTTCCAACCCGTTTGCATTTCATGTTATGGGCTACATGTTTGTGATACTCAAATAAGAAGTTGTTTGATTGGGCTCATTTATTACTTAGAATGCATGCTTGTGATACTCATGCTCGGGATTACTCCACTTAGAAGTCATTTGATTGGACTCATTTGTAACTCACTTGTAACTTAGAATGCTTGTCATACTCAACTTAGAACTCATTTGAACTTGTTGTAAAGCACAAAAATTACCGAAATGCTCATAGCTTGTAAAATTCATGTGTGTGCTCCTTCACTTGTTGTAAAACTCATCTGAACTCATACTCGGCGACGGCTTGTTACATGCCCAAAATATTTCCAAATTCGGAATTCAATGACCGGCACCTCGAAATGCCATGTCCATGCCCTGCCCTGGAACAGTGGAACTCATCATGACGGCAATCAGTATTCACCAGTCTTTTTTACACCAAGAGAAATAGTCATCGTAGCTAGGGAATTTCGTGTGGCAGGAACGATCGAGTCTGGTCTTTCCAGGAGGTCATGGAAATCAATTCAAATGTGGCGTCCACATCACCACGGGCTCGGGAGTTCCACGCTTTGGTCAGAAAAAGGTTGTTCAATTCAAGACGATCGATCGAGTTGAAACACAAAGAAAATAAAAGATCAGCAGCCCATGCCCATGCCGCCAGCTCTCTCTACATTATATTACATACATATACATGAACCCAAAGTGTCAAATGTGCACCGGCAGCTGCTACCTCCAAAACCATCACAATCTTAGACCGTCTCCCGCTGCTAGCACGTGCTAGAAGAGAACTAGCGGTATATCACACGTGTTTGAGAATCTCTTCTTGCTTGATCTAGTCCATTCCAAACACCTAGCATATAGACACACTAGTTTCTTGCCGAACACCTAGCACACGCACTAGTTCCTTCATAAGTTCATGGTGGAATTAGTAATGGCAAGGGCCAGGGAGGTGATCGGTGGGGGGGGTGGAGAGACGGCGGTGGAGAGCGCGGTGAGGTGCCTCGGCACGGGGGTCGACATGGCCGGCGACCTGAGGCTGAGGCACTGCAAGACCGTGGGAGGATGCCTCGTCGCCAGGAGCGGCGGGAACGCTGCGGCGGCGGTCGCCGTGCCCGGGGTCGGGGTGGTCGTCGAGGTCCCCGCCGACGTCAAGTGCGGCAAGGGCGGCCGGACCAGGCTCAGGTCCGACGTGCTCGAGTTCAACCAGGTAATTTGTACCCTCCTCTGTGATTTTCCATTGATGCCTCAAAGAGTTTGGGGAGGAGGAATTCTAGCTCAAATGGTTCAAGCTGCAAACCGGCCGGTTGAGCTATGTTTACCTGCTAGATTTACCAAAAATTAAATGGTCAGAATCATTCATCTTTCTAATCAAGCTTCCTCCCAATCTCACCCAGCTCTGCATCTCTCTCGTGGTAAAAATCTTGTGATCACAACAACCATAGCGCAGCATGAGACTCTTTCTAGTCTTGTCTTGACCCTTGACCAAGCCAACCCATATAACGCTATCTAGCAGAGAGCTACACACGATTGATGAACTATGACAAAAGAGAAATTAATCAAGACTTTGGAATCTTGACCGCGTGCATGTATGCATATAGATGACGGAGCTGTTCAACAGCCGGAGCTCCGTGCCGGGGAAGATACCGTCGGGGCTCTTCAACGCGTGCTTCGGCCTGGACGGCGGCTCCTGGGCTCAGGACGCCTCCAGCACCAAGTGCCTGGCTCTCGACGGCTACTTCATCTCCCTCCTCGACCTCCGCCTCGACTGCTGGCCCCTCGCCATCGCCGACCACGTCGTCGCCGACGTGCCGCCGACCTGGGACCCCTCAGCTATAGCAAGGTACGTACATGCATATTACAAGTGCACAAATTAAATACATGATGAGCACATCGTGGCCGTCAGGTTTAAACAAATCATCATTAGTTAGATAGAATAAATTGTTGAGGTGATTAACTGTGGACGGTGACCTCGTCCGTCCACCACAATTTTGCCATGTGCCCACATGGTGTGAAAAATCGTTTGCATGGGTGGAAAACTGGTGCAGGACTTGACTTGTTCAAGGTCTAGAAGTAATATGCACATGTTCACCAGCTTAATAGTAGTCTGAACCCTGAACATGTCAATGTCAGCGTCATCACTTAGTCATGTACGATGCATCAGGTGATTTGTTGTCACTCAGGACTCAAAATGTAGGGCTCAAATCATGTTGGAAGATTGATCTCACTCTCCGTGAACTGGTGCGTAGTTTCATCGAGAAGTATGGGACGCATGTCCTCGTCGGGGTGAGCATGGGCGGTCAGGATGTGGTGTACGTGAAGCAGAAGAAGTCGTCGCCGCTACCGGAGTCTGAGATCAAGGAGCACCTAGAGAAGCTCGGCGACCAGCTCTTCACCGGGACATGCGCCATGCGTCCTTCGCACTGCAAGTCCAGAGACCACAAGATCAAGGTCAGCAAAATTATGTTCACCAGATCAGTGAGGATGATGACATGAAAATGTACTTAAAAGAACTCCATGATAAATCCTTGCTGCAGCAGGTCCCTGAGGCCTTCAATGTATTCGATGCCCAATTGACACAGCAGAGGCTTGAAGGAATGACTACTCAAGTCGCATGCAAAGAGGTATTACTGCTCTTCTTCTAAGTTCAAGCTTATACGTGATCATGGAGAGCAAGTTATTCAGGGATCTTTGCCAACTTGCAACTGATGAAATGCAGGGTGCGACTGTGATACACTCCAAGAGGGGAGGGGATGTCGGGGCGAGGAGCCACGCCGAGTGGCTGCTCACGCTGCCGGCAAAGCCAGATGCAATCCGCTTCCGGCTTGTGCCCCTGACATCCCTTCTGAGGGGAGTGGCGGGCTTGGGCTTCCTCTCTCATGCCATAAACCTCTACCTGAGATGTAAGACCTCTACACACATTTTGGTTAGTAATGTCACAAAAGTGACTAACTATGACACTGCTCTTGAACAGACAAACCTCCAGTAGCAGACTTGAGGTACTTCCTTGACTTCCAGCACCACAAATCGTGGGCCCCTGTGCTCAGTGACCTACCTCTCGGCCTGTGCTCGAACCGGCAAGGCGCTAGGCAAGCCTTGCACTTCAGCCTTGTGGGATCAAAGCTCCATGTCAACTCAAACCAGGCAAGAAAAAATCATTGATCTTTGCATGAATCCATCTGCAATTAATCCAGTAGAAATGCTTACATAAACTATATATGCAGGTCATTGTTCCAAACTTGCCAATCACTGGGATGAGACTGCATCTAGAAGGCAAGAAAAACAACAGGTTAGCCCGTGCTATTTGCGGATGTTATATATGTCGAAATGTTGACTAGACATAATGCATAGCTCATTTTAGAATGTTAACATCTTCATGTTTTGCTCAGGCTAGGCCTCCACCTGCAACATTTGGCAAGCACCCCAACGTTCATCACCGTGCAACCAGACCAGGCACCGTTGTGGCGAGGGTCAGAGACGATCTCCGATGAACGGTACCACGAACCGGTGCAGCGGAGGATGTTCGCCCACGTCTGCACCATGCACGTGAAGTACGACCACAACTGGTGCAGCAGCACGCGCCGACAGACTGCGTACATCGTGTCCGGAGCGCAGCTGCACGTCGAGGTTCATGACTCGACGAGCGTGCTGCACGTCAGGCTCCTGTACACCGAGCTGCTAGGGTACGCCGTGGTGCAGTCCAAATGGGCGCACAACACGGCGAGGCTTTCAGGTAAAGGGATGAGCTTCCTGTCGAAGTCGTTCGCAACATACTCCGCTGCTGTTGACAAAGAGCGGCAGGAGGTAGCGAGAGTCAGCATCGATTCCGGCGTGTTCGCCGGAGGACCACCGGTGCCAGTTGGGGACCAGAAGCTGCTCAAGTATGTTGACACATCTCAGATTACCATGGGGCCACAGGAGAGCCCAGGGTACTGGCTGGCCACAGGTGCAAGGCTTGATGTTGAGAAGGGGAAGATCTCACTGCATGTCAAGTTCTCACTGCTGGCTCCAGATTCTTGACAAGGTGCTACCAGAATTGTATAGGATTCAGCATCTAGGATATCTATACTATTATTAAAAGAGCAAACTTGTGTTGTGCTATGTTGATACATTAAATCTGAGCCGTTCATATTGATCAACGTCCTAGATCGCTTCAAAGTTTGATTCCTTCTTTTGGGAAGGAGTAAAAAAGCCTCCCTGACGCCATGTCTCACGTCGCCGACGAGCCGCCTCAACAAACACAGTTGATGCGGCATGGGGACCTGGGAGACCGCCAGCGGAGGAAGGTCCACGCCGCGGAGCCCAGGTTTTGCAGCGCGTCCCGCGCGTTAGGGAGGAAGGCCACCCGGTCCGGGTCGTCGTCGCGGCGGAGGATGAGGCCGAGGCCAAGGGCACGGCGCAGAGGGCCAGGACGCGGCTGACCTCGCCGTGGAGCGCGATGAGGCGCGTGATCTCGCAGTGGGCGGCGGCGAGAGGCCCTCCGCGCGAGCGCGCCGGCGAGAAGGTTGGCCCTATGGTCGAAGCCGGCGTCGCTGACCAGCGTGTCGTGGAGGCGCTCGTCATACGCGGTAGCGTCGGCACGGCGGGGGACGGCGCGACGCGGCTTCCACACGAACCTCTCCTGGCAAAAACCTGCGTTGCCTAGGAGGCCGAAGACATGTGCGCCGCCGTCGGCTTGGATCAGTGCTCCACCGCGTCCCCGGTCGTGGCTCCGTGCGGGGGAGGACATCAGGACAACGGAGGTCTATCAGTGTCCGCGTGTAGCTACGAGGAGAGGAGGAGCTTGGGGCTAGGCGGCACGACATCTGGAATCCGTCTCCTCCCCTGGTTCACCTCCCGGCCATCGGCGCCCCGTCCTACCCGTCCCCCATCGTCGGCCTCTACCACTACCTCAAGGAAAGCCAGAGAGGCGAGCATATCCGCAAGATCATGTGTCATTAGACAGCGAGGACGAGCGTCGGTCTCCGCGCCTCTCGGCCGCGTGGGTCATGGTCGCCCTCGGCCACCTCGACCGAGGCAGCCGCGCCGACGCCACCAAAGAAGGGGAGCATGTTTGCTAAATCTGTGGAAAAGCCAGAAACGACAGAATTTTTAATCAGAGAAGATTTGCGAATGTGGTATCCAGACTTGGGCTCAAACATCTATTATATACTAAAAGCAAAATACGGATGTCTAATAAAGCCACCACGTTAAGCCACATCATCTAAATTAATTTTAATAGTTAGATCTAAAATATGTGGCTAGGATTTAATAAAATATTAGTAGTCATTTAACATGTTTGACACGATATATATGTGCAGAATCACGTCTCTCGGACCCGTAATTATTAATGTTTAACACGTTGTCCGTTTAAAAACCAGCCTATACGCTGGAACGTGATATCTGCAAAAAAAAATGCAACACGTACGTGTGCAAGACTCTATAAATGGCTCCATTCATTTAAAAAACAAAAGACTAGCTACCTTCCCGTGCTTGATCGCAAAAGCCAAAGAAAAAAAAACTTTCCTCAACATGGTGGCAAAGGGTACGAGTAGCTAGGACATGGTCACGGTCAATTTTGTATAAAACTAACCTGATCAGTAAATACTCCGTTTGTATTATTTACTCAATCCTCTATTTAGTCAAAGTCAAATTTTGTAAAGTTTGACTAAACATATACCAGTAAATATCAATATTCATAACCAAATTTGTATAACATCAAAATAAAATTTAGGATGATTCTAATGATTTTATATCTTAGATGTTAATATTTTTCCTACATATTTGGTCGAAATTTAAAAAGTTTTATTTGACTAAATTAAGAATGCACATGGTAATTATGAACAGATGGAGTGTGTTGTTTCTTTCATTACGTACACATAATTGAAATTTTTACTAAATAACTATCATACCAAAGTACTAACAAAATTTCTGCAGAAGTTTGGAGTCATGGTATTTAAAATTAATGAAAATGGGAACATCCCTCACACTAAGAAAATTACGGACTTAATGATACACACAGGGTTGAGTCAACACCTATCCTCACCAGGATTTGATTGAACATCCACTGGACAAATATTCCGACTTAATGAGTCGCAAATCATCAAACCTTCAAAATTGATCAAAGATAGAAAATTAGTCGAAACACTACTGATGGGACTGTCCATCATATTATTGAGTACACATAAATGACAAATTTATTCGACCGCCATCGAACCAACACTCTCACAAAACGTCATCCAAAGTCATGGAATTTAAATATTAATGAAATCACAACATTAGTCGCGATATCAATGGGAGAGTCCCTCACACTAAGAAAATTACGGACTTAATGATGCACACATGGCTGACTCAACACCTATTGTCACAAGGATGTGAATGAACTTCTATTGAACGAATATCCCGACTTAATGAGACACAACTTTAAACCTTCAGAATTGAAGAAGATACAACATTAGTTGCCAACTATCGATGTGAATGTCCTTCATACTATAAAATATTTTGCCTTAATGAGTCAAACAGGGTTAACTCATCATATATTCCTTCTTGATATGTTTCATATTTAGTATCCGAGCACGGTGTGCCAATACTATTTAAACAGCGTAACCTTAATTTTTATGAATTATTTTTGCGGATATTGCTTGGTTTGCATGGTAGACATTTTTTACTATTCTATGTGTATTTCTCTCAGGTCACAATATTAACATAGGTGGACAAGTCATTTCAATTTCACAACAAAAATGACACTGATCAATATATAGTCTTGAACTATGCGATCGAAACCACATAGCCATTTCCATGACACATCAAATACATGTGCCCGGTTGTGTAGAACCATTGAATGAATATCATAATAAGTCAAGAGTCTGGAGAAGTTAGATTTGTGCTTCTCTAATTTTGACTACTGATGTATAAACATGTTAACGAATATGGCTAGAACAAAATAATTTATTCCTAGCAACATATTCATATAAAAATAATAGCCAAAGTTTCAGCATGTTCATGTTTGTAAAGTGTTGCACACTGTGACATGTAGTGAGGAAATGAGAGAAAGAAACATAAAGAAAACACAATTCTCAATATTTTGTGCGACCTAAGGATAAACTGTTTTATCTTAATTCAACAAAATTGTAATCAAAGAGAACTAACCTAGCGTACTCATCTAACATTATGTAAGAACTATACTTCAATTTACAGATCCAATACCACTTACATGGATGTTTCAACATATGGTATGATAATCATTTGATCACAATTTCAAATTGCCGAAGATGTTACTGGCATACGTGATATTTTGCTTACCGGAACATTTGTAGTATTTGTTGAATGATTTTATTTATTGTCACATGATTGGAAATAAAGTGCTATCAATTGGACAATATTGTTACTTCTTAAACACTTTGAACCAACTACCGATGATGCCCAACAATCCCTTCTTTTCTTTTCTTCTGGTTTTAAGGAGAAGAAGTGTACTTGAAAGCCAAAAAAGGAGAAATATGAAATATTGCATGCTAAGTGTTCGTACCGGTTATTATTAGTCAAGTTTACTGAAATCAAACTGATACCAAGGGACAAATGGAGACAAGGGACTGCTTAACTTTCAAATGGATGAGGCAAAATAAGGTCTGGACATGTCACCATCTCTCCTACCGCCAATGCTAATATGTACTACTATATGATGAAGGCAGATCATGTGGTCATATAAGGATTTGTGGTTAACATAAGGAGATCATTAATGCCTGGAATTTGCAGCAGGGGCTGCGCCAGCGTGTATTCCCTGCCTTCAAGTGAATACCCATGATTTTGACAAAACCTTGAATTTTTTTGGTAGAACGGCGCAATTTTTAGCAAAAACAATGGAGATTTTGGCAAAATGAATACCCACGTTCAAAATGAATACACGCCCCTTGAAACCTGGCGCCGCCACTGATTTGCAGATTAGTGAGCAATGGCACTTATTGGAGATCTTGTGTTTTTGGCTTAACTGAACAAGCCACTGCTAGTCAGTTGAATTGATTCAACTGTAAAGTTTTGCCTTTTTTCAATAAAGTGTAAAGTTTTGCTCGACTCTGGATGAACACAAGCTGAACTCTATTGAGTTGGTATTATGTACTGCCGATAAGAATAATTCTGAACATAATGATGTGTTATATGCACGCGAGAATATTTTTATATTTGGAAAGTAAGAAAAAACTTTTCTTTTTTTTTGTTCTGAAGCACCTTTCGGTGCCGTGGTTAAGTTTCGAAGATTGTGTAATTGGCGTTCAACGTGCGTTGCCACGTGCAACATTACTAGATAGTTTTGAAAAATATATAGATCAAAGTTTCAATGTGGTATCGCAATTAAAACTCTTGTGGAGATAAACTTCAATTAAATTATAAGAAATCAAAGATATTAGCAACATTGAATCACATCTTTATCCACATAAATTTTACATGTGGGTTAATTATCACAAATCAATGATCATCTTGTTACTATAGTCGCAAAACCACCATTATATAGACGTGCGTTGCACGTGTACTAGTACATATAAACCACCCAAGTTGTGAGACTAGTTAACTCTTTATCATTGATTCTTTCGATTCATTTTATAGAGAATCAGACCGACGGAAACACGTGTAGAATTATGAGATTGGCGTAATATGTTGGATGTATTATTGAGCCTCATGGGCGAGTATATATAGGAGTACAAATGACCGACTTGGAGTACAAGACAAGTTAGGGAATAGATGGAAAGAGATCCTAACTATCCCATACTACCATAACGGATCTATACGTTATACTCTAACATCCCCCCGCAGTCGTAGCAGCAGCGTCGTGAACAAGTGGAACGTCGCGGACAGTCAGACTGGAGAGAAACCGAAGTAGAATCCAGTGGGCTGACATCCCCCGCAGTAGGAGCGGGAACGTCGTGGACGGTGTCGCGGCGCCGATGCTTGGACTGTAGAGGAAGCTGATGAGGAGCTCAAGCGAGATGATAGCCCTTTGTTGCCGATGTCGAGGGAGCCGAGAGCGTTAGGCGGTGCAGCCTTGGTCGTGGTAGCCGTGTGAGGGGTCGCTGATTGCGTGGATCACACGTTCGCTGGGAGACCCCAAGAGGAAGGTATGATGCAGTGTAGCAGCAGTTTTCTCTCAGTATGAAACCAAGGTTTAATCGAACCAGTAGGAGCAAGAAATCACTTCTAAAGGTTGTCAGTGGCGCGCTGACGTGGAACCTGCACACAACACAATCAAACTACTTTGCCCCAACGAAACAGTGAGGTTGTCAATCTCACCGGCTTGCTGAAAACAAAGGATTAAACGTATGGTGTGGAAAACAGTAGTAAATTGGAGAGAATGAAAAGGAACAGTGTTTGCAGTTGGTTGTATTATCAGTGTAAAAGAATGGACCGGGGTCCACAGTTCACTAGTGGTGTCTCTCCATAAAAGATAACTAACATGTTGGGTGAATAAATTACAGCTGGACAATTGACAAAATACTGAGCGCATGACAATGCATATATATGACATGATGATTATTATGATATTCATGTGGGCATTACGACAAAATACATAGACCATTATTCCAACATCGTCTACGACTAATAATCCACCGCCAGGTTGTCATACCGAGTTCCCCGTTGGTATTAAGTTGCAAGCAACGGATAATTACATTAAGTAATGTGCGTAATGTAAACAAATGTATTAGACCTAACGGCGCACCCTTAAGCTAAGCATCGGTTATTTTATCCCTAGTGGCAACAGCACATCCACATTCTTAGAAGTTATTGTCACTCTCCCAGATTACCGGAGACATGAACCCACTATCTAGCATAAATACTCACTCTTGGAGTTACAAGTATCTACTTGGCCAAAGCATCTACTAGTAACGGAAAGCATGCAAGATCATAAATAAAATATAAGATAGATTGATAATCAACTTGACATAGTATTCAATATTCATCGGATCCCAGCAAACACAACATGTAGCATTACAATAAGATGATCTTGATCATGATAGGCAGCTCACAAGATCTAAACATGATAGCATAAAGTGGAGAGACAACCATCTAGCTAATGCCATGGACCCGTAGTCCAAGGATGAACTACTCACGCATCACTCCGGAGGCAGGCATGATGATGTAGAGCCCTCCGGTGATGATTCCCCTCTCCAGCAGGATGCCGGGAAGAGCTTTTGAACCCTCCCGAGCTAGGGTTGATGGCGGCGGCGTCTCTGGAACTTTTCGTGGATAATGGCTCGGGTATTTAGGGTTTTCGCGTTGGGAAGAATAAATAGGCGAAAGGGCGGCGGCTGCGGAGCCACGAGGGCCCCACACCACCCCACGGCGCGGCAGGGGGGCCCGTGCGGCCCCATGGTGTGGGTGCCACGTGGCCCTCCTCCGTCTCTCTTTTGGACTCCGTCTTCGTGTTGGAAAAGTAGGAGGTTATGTCCAAGTTTTGTCCAATTCCGAGAATATTTTCAGACTAGCTTTTCTGGAATACAAAAACAGCAGAAAACAGGAACTGACACTGTGGCATCTTGTTAATAGGTTAGTCCCAGAAAATGCATAAAAATGCTATGAAGTGTATATAAAGCATGTAACAATTGGTATAATATCAACATGGAACATCAGAAATTATAGATACGTTTGAGACGTATCAGTTGCCGTGGTCGATGTCGTGGTCGGGTTGCCGATGTCGATGTAGACACACATGAAACCGCATGCGCATAGTACGCGAGGAGAGTGACGGAGACTCGTCGAGGCAGTCGTCGAGGATGCCGATGCCGAAGAAGACGCAGCACAAGCCGTCGAGGACGAAGTGCGGCCATTGTTTGCCGGAACAAGGCGCACGTCGGGGACGAAGGCATACTCCAGCTTTGCCACAGACGAGTACGCATAGAAGAAGTCGGTGTAATGACCCGTAGTTCAGAGAGTAGAAAGGGGTTAAATTAGATTTGTGCATTTGCATAGCATGCATCTGAAAATACGAGAAAATTTAAAACTTTTTCAACGAAGTCATAGAGTGTTCAACCACCACTCGAAAGACTAGTTGAGAATGACCATAGATGTCGAATAACTTAAAAACTTGGAACCAAACTTGTGAAACATACATCGAGGTTTCGCTGATGTTGGTGGATTAGACTTAGTCATCAACATGAGTGCTATAAACTTCAAAATCTTGTCTTATCTAAATTCTCAAACATTTGGTTACAAACGAATAATACAAGAAACTATAAATCAAATGATGAGTATGACTTACATCATTAATCGAATAAGTACATATCTTAAAGAAAAGAAAAGAAGGAATATACGGAAGGTGGATAAAAGACTAAACTAAATCTTAATCTAGATCTACTTATCCTATCAAGACTATCTTATCTTCTTATCTCCTAATTTTCTCAAAATCATTCTACAAGAGAAGGCAACACAAGAAAGGAGGAAGTTCAACAAGAAGATTATGAAGAAGAATTTCTTTGATATGCATAGAAGTATTATGCTAGTCCATTACTAAGTATTTGGAAACTCCAATATCAAAATTTACTCTTATTAACTTCTCTACAAATAGTGTGATATTCTAAGGTTTGTGTTATATAGAAGTAGTTTGGTAACAAGCCTAATCACCTTGTTAACAAATCACTCTTGTATGCTCAAACAATTGAGTGTCATATACAAATAAATAGAAGGTCAGATAATTCAGAACATCTCAACCTTTGTAATATATGAAGTAATTTGGTGACAAGACTGATTATCTTGTTAACAAATTCTTTTGTATGCATAAGGCAAATTGAGATGTCATAAAACACATATACATTCTTCTATCACCAATTAATGAAATCACATGAGTTACTTCACTAATTCATGTGAGTGTGAACATGTCTCATAGGAGAGGAGTTCACAAGTTCATCCAGTGACAAGAGCCACAGTGTGACTTCATGCATATACTGATGGACCATAATTTGGGTGTTGCCCAATATTTTATCAAACACTTAATCCATCTCTTGGACATCTATTGAAATCTATAGTTTGATTACCTATAACCACCTACTTTGTGAATTCAAGTAAGAAATATTAATTAATATTGAAAGTAGCAAATACTCACAAACAATAGTATAGCAATGTATGTATTCATTTATGTTGCTATAAATATAACCCCACAATTTGAAAACTCACAACTTATACAATTGTGAGTAAATAATAAATCCAATTTGGTTAAATTCCTTTTAATTGGAGAATGAATTCAAAGTATGCAAAATATTCACAAATGATCATTATAGCAAAATACATATTCATGTTGTTATTAATGTCCCACCAAAAACAGAAGTTATAAGAAATAACTTTTGTAGTAGAAAATAAATTCCACTATGACCAAAACCATTACCATTCCAAATGAATTTATAATATAGCAAATTCCCAAATAATCAAATGGTAATAAATAAATTCTTATGCAAATAATGTTCAACAAAAATATAAACTGTAAGCTACAAATTTAGTAATGTAAAATAAATTCAATTATGCCCAACACATTTTGTAATTCAAATAAATTCAAATCATGCAAATATTCTAAAATAATTCAAATATTTATGTCCTTAAATGGAAATAACTCAATTTTAGGATTCTAAACTGTCCAGGGACTTCTCTGTAAATTTTATAACCCCAAAACAGTCCAAAAACAGGAACCAGGGGC
Source organism: Poa pratensis (assembly GCA_947311845.1). NCBI lineage: Eukaryota > Viridiplantae > Streptophyta > Magnoliopsida > Poales > Poaceae > Poa > Poa pratensis. The sequence goes on from CAMZMU010000014.1 coordinate 1,636,131, forward strand.
CTGTTTACACTGATTCTGCTATTTCCCGGAAACCCAGGGGGTTTTTCGCAAAATGGCATTTCCTTTTCGTTTTCCTCTTCTTCTTCCTCTTGCCAGAAGGCAGAGGACGACGTCGTCGCTGCCACCTCCTGCTTGCCTTCTTGCTTGCGGGGATAAGAAGCACGGGAGACGTCCCCATCTCTCTCTCTACCTCACCTCGCCTCTCTATCTTCCTCTTTCCCCAGAAATCAACGGGAAACTCTAACCCTAGCCGTGCGGGAGCCGCCGCCGTGCGCTCGATTCCGACCTCCCCGTGCTTATTCGAGGGGCTGGGAAGCTCCGCCATGCCTCCCTTGTCCTCCTCATCTACTCTCGCGTGCTGGGAAGCTCTAGGGAGGGAGAAATCCGTCGTCTTCTCCAACTCCGGCCGCCGAGCTTCGCGGATGATTTCGACGCCGTCCGTCTTCCTCAAGCCTCGCTGAGCCAATCAATGTACTCGTGGTGAGCATACAAAGCTCCCTAGTCCTTTAATTTCTACAATCGCACACGGGTTAGTGGTCGTGCTGTGCGCCACCGTTCGCCGTCGCGCGAGCTCGTCTCCGGCGATGCTCCGGTGACGATTTGCCAGCGGCGCCACCACCATATGGTTCGCCTTGTCGTGCTCTGTCTTCTGCACACTCGAATTCGTCCGGGAACACTCGAAATCGTCGAGTCCGTGCTCGACAGTGGAGCACCGGCCATTGCTGACGTCATGCTGACGTCAGCAGACCAATCAGATTATTCCCTTGTTTTCCTTTTCAAAAATAAATAGATATATGACATGTGTACCCCACTGTCAGAATTATATTCATTTTAGAAATTAGTTTAGTAATTATTAAAATTATGACATGTGGGCCCAACTCAAATTGAGAATTTTAGAAATTGTTTAATTTCAATTTAAACTTTGAAATTTCATAACTAAATCATTTTAAATCAGAAAAATACAAATAATATACCAAAATGACCAGAAAAATAGAATTTATCTGTTTATGTAAACAAAATGCTTGTTTAGTTAAAGTTGAATCATTATAAAATTGAAACAACAATTTGGTTATTATTTGAAATATGGAATTAATTTAAAATGCTAATTTAGATACATTTTAATTTCATGTAAAATGTTTCACATGCTTCACTTCAAATTCTAAAATATGTTTTCACCATAACATATAATGTTTTATTTCAATAATGATTAATTAAAATGATACTCTATTTAAGAAAATAATTAATAGGATTATTTTCATAATTTTGAAAATGAAGTTATAAGCTTTTGAAATTGTTCTACTACTATATAATAATCATTTCAAATAAATAAGAATCCAACAAAACTTTGAACTACTAAGTTCTGTTGAATAAATGTTTCACATATTTCATTTCTCTTTAACTCATAGTTTGGTTAAGTAAAGAAAATAGGAAACAACTTAAAAGTTCACAAACACTAATATAGCAATAAAAAAAATGTTCTACTCTAAAAAACAAATCCTTCATCCAAAAATAAACAAAGCTAAGTATAAGTTAGTAAGTACTTGATTAAGTAAAATAATTATCCTTATGATATGTGTTGATACCAACAAATGTATATATTATTTATTTCTTCAAAAGTTATTCTTTTTGTATTCATGAATAATAAAACTACACCACTTCTTTAATTAATTCAAGTCAATACATGTTCTTTACCAACATAGAGATTATGATCAACCCTAAAACAATCACTTAATACTATGATATCGTTTTACTTTATTCTTATGTTTAACATGGTACTTAAAAATTAGAATGTTAAATTCATCTTTCTTGTGAAGTAAACTTGAAGACAAAACTAATCTAAAAGTAATCACCAAACTCAAACAACCCTCAACCATCGAGAGTTAGTTACGTAGTTTTAAGCGATGCATCTCATATTTATGCATAATAGCATATTGCTTCTTCAAACATTAGTCCTTACCGGACCAATGATGTTTTTCCAGATTTGGGAGTCTTTATTACATCGAAGACCTTGGCTGCATAATCTTGCAGTCAAAAAGGCAAGTTCACTCTTGCTCATGTCCTACCTGATTATGTTTATCAAAGTAAATGCAAAATACTATGATTTATCATTACATGAAAAAGTAAAACCTATTTTCGAATGATGTGACTTGCTATATATATATATTGTTGGCTGGCAGATGGAACCATGGTATGATGTGGTTGGTGGAGGTTCCATTTGCACGGGAAAGTATTACCTAGGACTTAAGAACCAATGCCGTCAGCGTTCTTGCGCCGTATATGAAGCGTTAACCATGAGACTTGGAATGGGACGGGAAAGTCATCTGTGATCTTCTCCCTTTCGCATGTCAACGGGCAGCCAGAGCCGTACGCTGTAGATCTAGTGCGACTACATGCACATGGGTGGGACCCCTTAATGCCCACGGACTCTGGTGTCTATGATGGTCTGCAAGAGGATGCCTAGGTATCTATCGTGAGGGGTAGAGCCAGGGGTGATTCTGCTATGCATGAATTGGGTGGGCATGCGGGGTTGTTGGAGAAGCACGGCGAATGGCTTGGATCAACGACTGGGCCCCACACCAAAGGAAGTGTGGACGGGAAAGACTCGCCCGGTTGTGCAACAAGGCGTTGGTCTCTTATGGGTAAAGTAACGCACCTCTGCAGAGTGTAAAAATGTGACATGTTACTCCACGTTCCAGGAAGGAACGGCGAACGCTGCAGGAAAGGAGGCTCCTCAAGGCCCTAGCACCTGTGAATCGATGACGGGCATAGTTTTCTGAAGATAAAATAAATCTTTTCCTAAAAATGTTTTACAAAGTTATGCATGTTCATCCATGACCTTTTGGGATGGATGGTAGCTAGTGCATAAAACACCTCATTCCTATTATATGAACTTGCTGAGTAACGCTCGTGTTGCTCACCCTTTCCTCCGTTGACCCCTGCTTAGATTATTGGAGACAGCAGAAGAAGGACAGGAATCCATAACGATGTTGGTGAGATGTTCGACAAGGAGTCAAATCAACCTGGTGGAGCCTGAAGGAGTCAACCTCTACTTTGCCAAAGGAGGAGTGGCGACAACAGTGCAATGGTGGACACGACGCCAATAATGCTTACTGAGAAGACAAGAATTATAGGAAGGAGGAGGACTACACCAGACAAAGATATTCCAGATGGATAGATAGGGCTGTGATAACAGCAGTAGTGAATTAGGAGTTAGAAGTAGAGCTGGTATCCAGCTTAGTGCTTCGACTTGGATCTTTTGCGAGTTTCATTTGCATGAGACCTACTTCTGTATGTAAAGGAAGTTCTCGAGATTTTGTACTAAATAGTGTTGTTATCCTATAGTGTTACCTTGGACCGGCTATGTTTCTGTTGTACTACTCTGAAGGATGTAATATTTACGGAATGGTCCTTCCGTGAGTATTATGTCAACGACTTGTACACTACAACATGCAGTGGTGTGCTAGGTCACTACAGGTGGTATCAGAGCGAACGACCTTAGGATTAAAACCCTTTTAGGAGACTTGTAGGTTGGTAAGACTATAGGGATTATCATATTTAACTAAACTCTACATTTCTACAACTATGATGGGTATTCACCTGAGAATAATACTGTCATACTTGTATACACATTTTCTTACCCAACTGGAGTAGATATTCTTATTTACTATTCTATAGGTATAATATTCATCTACCTTATTTCTTTTCAACTTGGTATGACCAGTTAAGGATGTCTTGTACCAGTTGATACACCTAATAGATTACATCTAAGTCAGTGTTACCTACATGGTATTATTGATAACCCTATCCTATGAAGTAGAACCCTATCATAAGTTCGTGATGGAGGAAGTTAGGAGATGTTTGATGATAGTGGAGAATCATCGACATTCAGCTATGAAAAGTATGCCAATACCCTAATGATGAAGTTCAAAGGGGATTCACCTGAGTATAGTATAGACTGTTAAGGAAATAGGAGATGGCATAAACAATGACGGAAGCTACATTACTACTTCTGTTGTACCATGAGTAACTACATGGAGGATACAGATATGTCTGCAGACGTTTGTTCTAGCCAGAGGAAAGATTCAATTTACATGGAGTTTAGTTCCATAAGAAACCAAGCCATACCACAACTATTCTTTGAGAACTTTGTCTTGGGATTATTCCGTTGCAAATGGGCAACTGGTGTAACTACTGAGGCAAAGAGTTGTTTTAGCATAGGACTATAAGGTAATATATACCTATATTGTAGTGTATAGCATCTAAGCCTGGGTACTTGAGATGTTTTTACTCAATGTACTACTTATTTTACGGGCTTATGTTGCATGATTGATATATAACTGCATTTGCGATTTATTGGATCTTATTGGATTTTTGATTGGCTAGGTTGGTACATGAAGTTAGAATTTGATGTACAATGACATGATTGTCACATTGAGTTCTTTTCTTGATGTTACTGATCTAGAGGTAAATAGGATTCGTGTAAGGGAGAGACGTGCTCTCAGAAGTTCCAAACATCAATGAAATATCATGAAGAGAAGAAAGTCAGGATGATCAAAGTAAACGAAGCTACACGTGGGGATGAACCACAAATCATATCATATTTGGATTCGGAGGTCAATAGCATCAGAACATGGAAGAATGGAGGAACTATGAAAGTTCAAGGAAGAGCACCATTACCATTGGGAGAAAGGTTAATCAACAATGATGACAGGAAAGCTACATGAGAAATTCTACCGAGACTTATCCAAGGATGACGATTAAAGTGAAGGACATCGAGCGGGAAATTGAAAGACGCTGGGTTAAGAAGCCACATGATGTAGTCATATATAGTAGGGAGTTATCGTAACTTGACGGAAGAAATAGGTGTTAGAAAATCATAAGGCATAACTGATATTTGGAGAAAGTTAGAGAAGAAGTTGTATAGAACTTATATGTCTTAAAGAGCCATGAAGTTGAAGGTAGAGGAGTATGAAGCAACAATCCAATACTTAGCAGACAACAACAAAGTCTGATAATTCAAGCAAGACAAGATAGTAGTATCATCGAGAACAAGGCAACAAGAGTTCAAAGTTCAATGTTCCAAAGAACACACATCAGGACCATGGGAGATGAGTTCCTAGATTGTCGATAGCCCAAGGAGTTAGTTATTTGCATGTTGCCAATAGAGACATGTGATGTCAAGATATAGTGAAGTCATCATTTATACGGGGTAGCAGTAGAGAAGGATGGATTGCCATTGGATTGCCATCCTAAGATCCAAGGAATCAGTTGGAGGTTGAACCAACATAAGATTGAAGAGGCACATCGTTTGATAAATCGAAATAAAAGAATCAAATTCCAGCAACAGACAAATGAAAGAGTTGTTATATCAGCCGAGTTTGGACTAGATAACCAACAACCTATTCTATTTTAGAGTTATGTTATCACCAATTGCACCCTGTTGTGCAATAGGTCTTCTTCTCTAGACTCTAGGTAAGCCAACTGGAATGCTAGTGAGAGTGATTATCTGATTTACCGGGAGATCTTATTGGTTGTTCGCGTCATGGTGGACTTATCAATTGTTCTCCGGGAAGTTATTGGATGTTAGAAAGGATATCTCTTAACCGGGGAATTGTTGGGAAATCACAACCTTGTGGCAGTACCCTGAATTCTTCGAGAAACCATTAGGTAAATTTGATGGACGTTTGAATAGAAAGGTGGAAAGTGAAGGCAGATCCATTCAGCGGTATAGATTTGGTTGTTACTTGGTGTTGTTGGAAGAAGGTTTGGAGAAGATGATATTGTAAGAAGTGATTTACACTCATCCATACGTGAGGGAAACCGCAACTTCGGGACGAAGTTGATTTTAAGGGGGAGATACTGTAATGACCCGTAGTTCAGAGAGTAGAAAGGGGTTAAATTAGATTTGTGCATTTGCATAGCATGCATCTGAAAATACGAGAAAATTTAAAACTTTTTCAACGAAGTCATAGAGTGTTCAACCACCACTCGAAAGACTAGTTGAGAATGACCATAGATGTCGAATAACTTAAAAACTTGGAACCAAACTTGTGAAACATACATCGAGGTTTCGCTGATGTTGGTGGATTAGACTTAGTCATCAACATGAGTGCTATAAACTTCAAAATCTTGTCTTATCTAAATTCTCAAACATTTGGTTACAAACGAATAATACAAGAAACTATAAATCAAATGATGAGTATGACTTACATCATTAATCGAATAAGTACATATCTTAAAGAAAAGAAAAGAAGGAATATACGGAAGGTGGATAAAAGACTAAACTAAATCTTAATCTAGATCTACTTATCCTATCAAGACTATCTTATCTTCTTATCTCCTAATTTCTCAAAATCATTCTACAAGAGAAGGCAACACAAGAAAGGAGGAAGTTCAACAAGAAGATTATGAAGAAGAATTTCTTTGATATGCATAGAAGTATTATGCTAGTCCATTACTAAGTATTTGGAAACTCCAATATCAAAATTTACTCTTATTAACTTCTCTACAAATAGTGTGATATTCTAAGGTTTGTGTTATATAGAAGTAGTTTGGTAACAAGCCTAATCACCTTGTTAACAAATCACTCTTGTATGCTCAAACAATTGAGTGTCATATACAAATAAATAGAAGGTCAGATAATTCAGAACATCTCAACCTTTGTAATATATGAAGTAATTTGGTGACAAGACTGATTATCTTGTTAACAAATTCTTTTGTATGCATAAGGCAAATTGAGATGTCATAAAACACATATACATTCTTCTATCACCAATTAATGAAATCACATGAGTTACTTCACTAATTCATGTGAGTGTGAACATGTCTCATAGGAGAGGAGTTCACAAGTTCATCCAGTGACAAGAGCCACTTGGCTTGTTCAAATATTTATTCTCATGATGAGATGAATTTGGACATGTGGTAAATGGAACCCATGGACTAACTGATAATCCCTTGTATAAGCAACTTGCTTCCACACACATAAGAATTTGATCTTTAAAAAGGGAGAATATCATTTTTGTTATTATCAGTATGAGTGAGAGAATCAAGTATGATTCTGTTCTCATCATTCTATTCATCTATTTTACCATAAGTCCTAATCACAGGCAGGATATCACTACCTTGTGTATCTATACACATATGATCATGTTTTCACATGATTAAGATGTCAGGTATCACAAGTTAAAACCACTGAGGCAATATTTCATGTGTGGCATGGAGTTTGTTGAAACATTGTGCATACTCTCTGCAGGCACCACAGTGTGACTTCATGCATATACTGATGGACCATAATTTGGGTGTTGCCCAATATTTTATCAAACACTTAATCCATCTCTTGGACATCTATTGAAATCTATAGTTTGATTACCTATAACCACCTACTTTGTGAATTCAAGTAAGAAATATTAATTAATATTGAAAGTAGCAAATACTCACAAACAATAGTATAGCAATGTATGTATTCATTTATGTTGCTATAAATATAACCCCACAAAAAACTCACAACTTATACAATTGTGAGTAAATAATAAATCCAATTTGGTTAAATTCCTTTTAATTGGAGAATGAATTCAAAGTATGCAAAATATTCACAAATGATCATTATAGCAAAATACATATTCATGTTGTTATTAATGTCCCACCAAAAACAGAAGTTATAAGAAATAACTTTTGTAGTAGAAAATAAATTCCACTATGACCAAAACCATTACCATTCCAAATGAATTTATAATATAGCAAATTCCCAAATAATCAAATGGTAATAAATAAATTATTATGCAAATAATGCTCAACAAAAATATAAACTGTAAGCTACAAATTTAGTAATGTAAAATAAATTCAATTATGCCAAACACATTTTGTAATTCAAATAAATTCAAATCATGCAAATATTCTAAAATAATTCAAATATTTATGTCCTTAAATGGAAATAACTCAATTTTAGGATTCTAAACTGTCCAGGGACTTCTCTGTAATTTTTATAACCAAAACAGTCCAAAAACAGGAACCAGGGGCCTGTTTACACTGATTCTGCTATTTCCCGGAAACCCAGGGGGTTTTTCGCAAAATGGCATTTCCTTTTCGTTTTCCTCTTCTTCTTCCTCTTGCCAGAAGGCAGAGGACGACGTCGCCGTGCCACCTCCTGCTTGCCTTCTTGCTTGCGGGGATAAGAAGCACGGGAGACGTCCCCATCTCTCTCTCTACCTCACCTCGCCTCTCTATCTTCCTCTTTCCCCAGAAATCAACGGGAAACTCTAACCCTAGCCGTGCGGGAGCCGCCGCCGTGCGCTCGATTCCGACCTCCCCGTGCTTATTCGAGGGGCTGGGAAGCTCCGCCATGCCTCCCTTGTCCTCCTCATCTACTCTCGCGTGCTGGGAAGCTCTAGGGAGGGAGAAATCCGTCGTCTTCTCCAACTCCGGCCGCCGAGCTTCGCGGATGATTTCGACGCCGTCCGTCTTCCTCAAGCCTCGCTGAGCCAATCAATGTACTCGTGGTGAGCATACAAAGCTCCCTAGTCCTTTAATTTCTACAATCGCACACGGGTTAGTGGTCGTGCTGTGCGCCACCGTTCGCCGTCGCGCGAGCTCGTCTCCGGCGATGCTCCGGTGACGATTTGCCAGCGGCGCCACCACCATATGGTTCGCCTTGTCGTGCTCTGTCTTCTGCACACTCGAATTCGTCCGGGAACACTCGAAATCGTCGAGTCCGTGCTCGACAGTGGAGCACCGGCCATTGCTGACGTCATGCTGACGTCAGCAGACCAATCAGATTATTCCCTAGTTTTCCTTTTCAAAAATAAATAGATATATGACATGTGTACCCCACTGTCAGAATTATATTCATTTTAGAAATTAGTTTAGTAATTATTAAAATTATGACATGTGGGTCCAACTCAAATTGAGAATTTTAGAAATTGTTTAATTTCAATTTAAACTTTGAAATTTCATAACTAAATCATTTTAAATCAGAAAAATACAAATAATATACCAAAATGACCAGAAAAATAGAATTTATCTGTTTATGTAAACAAAATGCTTGTTTAGTTAAAGTTGAATCATTATAAAATTGAAACAACAATTTGGTTATTATTTGAAATATGGAATTAATTTAAAATGCTAATTTAGATACATTTTAATTTCATGTAAAATGTTTCACATGCTTCACTTCAAATTCTAAAATATGTTTTCACCATAACATATAATGTTTTATTTCAATAATGATTAATTAAAATGATACTCTATTTAAGAAAATAATTAATAGGATTATTTTCATAATTTTGAAAATGAAGTTATAAGCTTTTGAAATTGTTCTACTACTATATAATAATCATTTCAAATAAATAAGAATCCAACAAAACTTTGAACTACTAAGTTCTGTTGAATAAATGTTTCACATATTTCATTTCTCTTTAACTCATAGTTTGGTTAAGTAAAGAAAATAGGAAACAACTTAAAAGTTCACAAACACTAATATAGCAATAAAAAAATGTTCTACTCTAAAAAACAAATCCTTCATCCAAAAATAAACAAAGCTAAGTATAAGTTAGTAAGTACTTGATTAATTAAAATAATTATCCTTATGATATGTGTTGATACCAACAAATGTATATATTATTTATTTCTTCAAAAGTTATTCTTTTTGTATTCATGAATAATAAAACTACACCACTTCTTTAATTAATTCAAGTCAATACATGTTCTTTACAAACATAGAGATTATGATCAACCCTAAAACAATCACTTAATACTATGATATCGTTTTACTTTATTCTTATGTTTAACATGGTACTTAAAAATTAGAATGTTAAATTCATCTTTCTTGTGAAGTAAACTTGAAGACAAAACTAATCTAAAAGTAATCACCAAACTCAAACAACCCTCAACCATCGAGAGTTAGTTACGTAGTTTTAAGCGATGCATCTCATATTTATGCATAATAGCATATTGCTTCTTCAAACATTAGTCCTTACCGGACCAATGATGTTTTTCCAGATTTTGGAGTCTTTATTGTATCGAAGACCTTGGCTGCATAATCTTGCAGTCAAAAAGGCAAGTTCACTCTTGCTCATGTCCTACCTGATTATGTTTATCAAAGTAAATGCAAAATACTATGATTTATCATTGCATGAAAAAGTAAAACCTATTTTCGAATGATGTGAATTGCTATATATATATTGTTGGCTGGCAGATGGAACCATGGTATGATGTGGTTGGTGGAGGTTCCATTTGCACGGGAAAGTATTACCTAGGACTTAAGAACCAATGCCGTCAGCGTTCTTGCGCCGTATATGAAGCGTTAACCATGAGACTTGGAATGGGACGGGAAAGTCATCTGTGATCTTCTCCCTTTCGCATGTCAACGGGCAGCCAGAGCCGTACGCTGTAGATCTAGTGCGACTACATGCACATGGGTGGGACCCCTTAATGCCCACGGACTCTGGTGTCTATGATGGTCTGCAAGAGGATGCCTAGGTATCTATCGTGAGGGGTAGAGCCAGGGGTGATTCTGCTATGCATGAATTGGGTGGGCATGCGGGGTTGTTGGAGAAGCACGGCGAATGGCTTGGATCAACGACTGGGCCCCACACCAAAGGAAGTGTGGACGGGAAAGACTCGCCCGGTTGTGCAACAAGGCGTTGGTCTCTTATGGGTAAAGTAACGCACCTCTGCAGAGTGTAAAAATGTGACATGTTACTCCACGTTCCAGGAAGGAACGGCGAACGCTGCAGGAAAGGAGGCTCCTCAAGGCCCTAGCACCTGTGAATCGATGACGGGCATAGTTTTCTGAAGATAAAATAAATCTTTTCCTAAAAATGTTTTACAAAGTTATGCATGTTCATCCATGACCTTTTGGGATGGATGGTAGCTAGTGCATAAAACACCTCATTCCTATTATATGAACTTGCTGAGTAACGCTCGTGTTGCTCACCCTTTCCTCCGTTGACCCCTGCTTAGATTATTGGAGACAGCAGAAGAAGGACAGGAATCCATAACGATGTTGGTGAGATGTTCGACAAGGAGTCAAATCAACCTGGTGGAGCCTGAAGGAGTCAACCTCTACTTTGCCAAAGGAGGAGTGGCGACAACAGTGCAATGGTGGACACGACGCCAATAATGCTTACTGAGAAGACAAGAATTATAGGAAGGAGGAGGACTACACCAGACAAAGATATTCCAGATGGATAGATAGGGCTGTGATAACAGCAGTAGTGAATTAGGAGTTAGAAGTAGAGCTGGTATCCAGCTTAGTGCTTCGACTTGGATCTTTTGCGAGTTTCATTTGCATGAGACCTACTTCTGTATGTAAAGGAAGTTCTCGAGATTTTGTACTAAATAGTGTTGTTATCCTATAGTGTTACCTTGGACCGGCTATGTTTCTGTTGTACTACTCTGAAGGATGTAATATTTACGGAATGGTCCTTCCGTGAGTATTATGTCAACGACTTGTACACTACAACATGCAGTGGTGTGCTAGGTCACTACAGTCAGTGACGCGGTCGAGGCAGTCGTAGAGGAGGGAGTCGATGCCGAAGACGTTGTCGAAGCCGATGTAAACGAGGCGCCGACCCGGGCTTGCCAGACCTGGGGACACGTCGGGGACAAGGGCACACACCGGTGGTGCCAGTACCGTGCGTGCGGGTGCAGGGACCACCGTGAACCATACGCCAGCGTCGGAGGGACTAGCAGAGGAGGCCTCCTAAACGGTTGCGAGTCGCAGAGCGACGTAGAGGGAGAGATGTCGATGCAGTCCGCGGTTGTCGGAGTAGACGTAGTCGGGGACGGGGATGATGACGCTGGCGACGTGGTCGTGGTGGACGAAGACGTAGAAGGCGGCGAAGGCAGCGGTGGCCTAGGGTAGCCATGCTGGACGCCTGGACAAGGAGTGGTCGGCAGGACCTGCGACAGCCTGAGGTGGCCAGCAGGTTACCTGTAGAAGGCGGCGGCGTTTACTCGAAGTAGGGGAGGAAGAAACCCGACGGCTTGACATAGACCATGCGCGGACGGTGGCGTTCCCACGCCGAAGGAGTCGGCGCGGCGCATACCACGTAGAAGTCGACGGGCAGGGACGGCGAAGTGGACCGCGTGCCGCAGCGTTAGAACCCGAAGGGGCGACGCAGCAGCAACGCACGGGTCGGGGCGACGGCGGGAAGCCGCCAGCGGCGTACACGCCTGGGAAGGCGAGTTGGCTGCCGGCAACATGGACCAATGGCGGCGGCGCGGCAGCCCGAAGGGGTGACGCGGCGGCAACCTGTAGCTCGATCGGTGATAGGCGCGTGCTCGGGGACGTGCTTGGCGTAGGCTGACGCGCGTTCGGTTGATCAGACCGACGCAGCGCTGTACGCGCCATGGCGGCGACGACGATGCGCAGATCGGAGTCGATGGCGAAGTTGTCGGTGAAGTCCCGGTCGATGACGGCGAAGACGAACCGGCGATGGAGACCGTGCAGGCGAGGGAAGCCGGCGGCGACGCGTCGAGGCGTCCCGTGGACGGCGCGTCCGGCCTTGCTGCGCGGTCGGTGAAGACAAGCCGGACGGTGCAGAGACGACGTTGGCGAGTCGACCGCGATAGCCGGCTTGAAGGAGCCGGCCGGTGCGGAGTCGGCGCCGGCGAGTCGACCGCGATAGCCGGCTGTCGAGGAGCGGGCCGGTGCAAGTCGATGCCATTGTCGGAGTAGAGGCGCGAGAAGACGACAGGCGGTGGGCGACGCAATCCGATCTATGATCGGCAAACTAAAAAAGAAAACGCAGGTCGAGCGACCGACGGAGCGACCGACGGAGAGAAAAAACCGATCTACAGATCGAAAAAAAAAAGGACTCTAGGGCAGCCGATCAACCGACCGGCGGACGAACCCTAGGTACGGGCGGCGCAGCCCCTGAGAGAGATCATGGAGATCGATCTCCCCGGGGGCGGTGCGGTGCGAAAGCGCGGCGGCGGCGGCTAGGTCAGATCGTGCCGCTCTGATACCATGTAAAATTATGAGATTGGCGAATTATGTTAGATGTATTATTGAGCCTCATGGACGAGTATATATAGGAGTACAAAGGATCGACTTGAGTACAAAACAAGTTAGGGAATAGATGGAAAGAGATCCTAACTATCCTATTGTAGAATTATGAGATTGGCGTAATATGTTGGCCTCATGGTCGAGTATATATAGGAGTACAAAAGACCGACTTAGAGTACAAGACAAGTTAGGGAATAGATGGAAAGAGATCCTAACTATCATATACTACCTAACAACACGATTGGCAGCATCACCATTCTTTGTCAGGATGTAAAGTAAATCAGTCCTGAATTTTATATTTTTTTGTCAGGCACATATGCAAAGGTAAGACAAGTATTGTAATGGAATTCCAACCCAAACATATGGCAAATAGACAGAGCAGATAGCAATAATCATGTGAGAACAATATTCACAACCTGGGCCACCAAACAAACACGCTAACTACATTACGGATGGGAGAGCACGTAGAGACCGCCCCGCCTATACAAAAGCATGAAGGTGCATTGACAAAACGAGAGGGCGAGCCGTAGGGGGTTAGACCTCGTCTCAGGGCCACCTCCGCTACGGCAGAGCAGCAATCACGTCAGATCCAAGCCTAATCTTTTCCAGATCAACGGTACGGTATGGCAGGGTCATCTGTGCTATTATCTCAACCACAAAACTAATGGGAACCGAACGAAACAAATACAGAGCGAAGTGGACTCTATGGAACAATGCCGCCTCAGTGTTAGTGCTGCCGTCATTGGAAGTTACGCGTCAACCCACTTCGCGGTGCGCTTCTGCACACATAGAAGAAAATTCACGCTGATTTAGAGGGAGAAACTACATGAAGATGTATTCAGCAAGAGTGTAGTCAGAGAATGTGTCCTTAGAGAAGTATTGTAGAGATTTTGTGCCAGCAAAATGCTCCTAGCAGTAAACAAGAAAGACAGTACATGTTTCCAACCGAACATTATTCTTTTCAATTTCATCATCTAGTACATGAGATCATGCGCTCCAGTACCGAAATTACGAAGTAGCAGAACAATTCTAATATTTAGTTGTAAATGTAGTTCTTTAAACGTCACAGATTTATAAAATATACGTTGAGGGTCTTGTTCATAAAATATACTTTATTGGCATGACAACGCATGAGAACTAATCACCACGATATCTGGCTTTTTACTACTTATTAGTTATCACAAATCATTATCTCAGGCATGCCATTTGGACTATTTCAATCATTATATGTTCCGGAAAACTTGTTAGAATTTATGAAGATTTACCTTCCAGGAAGCAGCTGAGAACTCCCGGACCCTCTTGAATTACCAAGCCGCCTGGCTTTGATCTCTTGGTCCTTATCGACCCGCATAGCTGCAACTTCTTTCTCCATGGCAGCAACCTCTCGCCTCATCTTTTTAGCCTCCACTTCCATTGCTTTGGTCAGGGTATCAACTTTCTTTGCTAACATCTGCATGACAAAAGGACAGAATAACTTTAATATTTTATAATGCCTAGCTTCATGCCACACGCAGACTGCATAAATAATAAATGTGGCATACCTCAATGGCATCATCTTTGTCCTTTAGACTTTGATCTTTCTCGTGGCATGATTTCCTCAAAGAAATAACTTCCTTCTGCAACATATTATACAGGAAACCAGAGACCATTTCAATTGAGTTGCTATTTGTGGTTTCATTACTTCTCTCGTCTGGATTGCTGTTGGCACTTTCATTAGTTCTCTCATCCACAGTTCCTTTCCAACAATCATTAGCTTCCTGGTCTTTAACAGCATCTGTAGATCTATTAAGTAAATGTGAACCATTCCCATGGACCTTTCCCCTGTCTAGTGACCTAGTTCCACCATCAAATGACTTTGAAGTTCCTTTAGCATGTTTTAGGATCAAGCTGCTGCTAGAAGAAAGAGAGGATCTTGAATGGAAAGATGGAGATCTCCTTGTTAATAAGCCATTTGGTGACAATTTAGACATACTATCTGCTCCACCAAGTGATAGCCGACGGAAGGACCATTGCTAAAACTCTTTAATTCTGTAGGCGGTCGACTAGAGCCACTTGGTGGCCCTCGCAGTCCATCTTCTAAAACTTTCAGGCGCAGCTGATATTTTTCCTGCGTTTATGAAGAATCAATAAGTTTAGCACGCCTAAAACAACTTCCCTTAAGAAGTTTTAGCTCACACAGAATTACAAAGGAAAAGTTAGTGAACCTTCAGTTGAGCTTCAGACCGTGCTGCGCGCTCTGCAATAGCAAGCTTATCACGGAGTTGGTTCATTTCACCCTGCAGAAACAGAAACAAAGGTTATCGCAGATGCCAATTATGATTTCATAAAAGAGCCAGCAGGAAAAACGTTTAACTTCATGAAGAATGAGTATATACCTGCATCTAGCCAATGTACATCAATAAAGGAAAGACAGAATTTAATCTTAACACGGTCTCACCTGCAAGAACCTCCGCTCTTCAAGCCACTGTTTAACTGGCATCACTTTGTCATTGGAATCTTTCCACTCATTCGCAACCACAACAGCGACCCTATTTGCTGTAACTTTTGCACGAGCAAGTTCACGGTCAAGTGTTTTTCTTTCATCCTGAAAAAATCATGAACATAAATAAGCATTGAGAAATTTAATACTTGATAAGAAAAGCAACAATTCAAGGGGAGTTTGCTACATTCATCTCTTGCACTTTGCGCTGGTAATCTCTAACAGCATTAGCAGCTGCACCACCTTGAAGAACAGCCTCTTCCAGCTCTCTCACAGTTTGACTAAGCTTTTCAACTTCTGCAACCTTATGGCGATGCAACTTGTCCAAGATCTTATTTTCTTCCTGCAATACATAAAGCAAACAGTTCAGCACTTCCATAGTTCGATTACTATGTTAGTAATTATTTACTCCTGATGACCAAGAGTACACTACATGCATCCACATACATGGCAAATCTCAATTTGCTTCATCAAATCTTGGTTTTTGTTTTGCAAATCATCAACCATAGCAGCTTTTGCCATTGCGATTTCCACAGTCCTTTCTGCTTCCAGTAATGCTGCCTCTTTTTGTTTTGTTAGACGATCCAAGGCTCTATTATCATCCTGGAGCTTTGCAATCTGGAATAAACAAAGTCAATTTCATAGTTTGTCATCTGCTTCATTACCCACAAAAAAGAATATGCTTTGTTCACAGCAAATACTACATGAGTAGTGGAAAGTTAAAATTATACAAGTATTTAGGAACATTGGAGGATGAAGATAGTTGTGGGCTGCTAGAGAGATTCATCTGGATAAGCACAAAAATAGGAGAGAGGATATGAATACAAAGTATAACCTCTTGCCGAGATAGCTTTAGCTCTGCTTCAAGTGGAGCAAGAATGGCTTCAATTGGTGGCATGTCATCATCCTTTTGGGCTGCATGGACTCTTCGCAAAGTAGCTTCTGCCGCAAACTGAGCAGCCATTGCGGATTTTTTCTCATCATTTATCTTCTTGACTTCTAGATTCTGCAAGTATTTTCTCTATATTAAAGCACAATCCAAACACAGACACCAGCAAGTGGTGGACATAAATCATAAGACAGTACCTTGTTTTCTAGGTGAGATTCTGTCAACTTGAGCTTCTCGTCCATCTTCTCCAACTCATCTGTAAGCTGTCATCACAAGATTACAATCATGTCAATAATAAAAATAAGTAACCATTGTCACACTATGAGTAATAACAAAACAACACACACCAATCCGTAAATCAACAGTAACTAACGAGCTTTCACGAAACAGAAGAATTCAGTACAATATGAACTGCAGCAACTTAAAAAAAAATTCGATACATATTTCTTTAATCAGCAGATTTCAAGCCCAAGTTCCAATATATTATAAAACAAACAAGCAAACTTTACTATACTCATGCACAAGTATTGTAAGTTCTCGTGCACCAAATTACAATGAAAAATAGCAGTTCCACTAAAGATTATTTAATCACAGATAAGGATTCAAACAAAAGTAATATTAGTGCACTAAGATCGTCAAACGATCAAAAACATTAATAAATAATCAACATCACAGCACAAATACTGTGTTTCTAAGTTCTTTGACATGATAGCAGGACATAGCATGCCAACGCACAATTATATAAAGTCCACAATCGCTACGGATGAAAGAAAGTATCGAGCCCCTGGAGTTACAGAAAACAGCATTATTCAAGTGCAGCTCAAGGATTTAATTCATGAAGAGCCAAGCCACCATTTTTCACCAATCAACTCTCGGGAGTCGGGACCATAAAACTATGGATTAAGAATAACAGAAGATGCAAGCTACAAGGATCTAGTAACCCAGGCATGGCAATGCCAAGTGTTGGCAGAAACAAGAGCCTTGATGTTACAAAGAAATAAAAATAAAAACCTGATTCGATGTAGATACAGGCTCAATCCAGCTAACTAATTCTGAAGCACACAGAATTTTAAAGCTCCAGGTTCCTCCAGTGAGGACTAACAAGGACTAATATACCCAGCAGGACGATCAAATTAACTAAGCAAACAAAAGGTAACATAAACCATGGAAATGTCGTGCCAACAGACATATAGAGCGATCTAATATCATTCAGAAGACTAGAAAGTAATATGACGATGCAACAAAACAAACACACGAATCAGGATAAATGATATGAGAATAATAGCAATATTGTAGCTCCATAGACTCAACAAACATATACAGGCGAAATCTAAGAATGTGATAAAATTTAATTGATGAATGTAACAAAGAAAAAACAGGTTTCTGAATCATGAACCATGAGTACAGCAAGAAAATGAGGTAAGATCAAGTGCTTCTGGCATTGGTTGACCAAGCAATCTGAAAGTTTGGTAGAGTGGAGCGTACAATTATGGTAGAGTTGAATACCACTCGTACCACCCAGAAAAAGACAAGGAACAAAACAGCTCGAAATTTTGGAATGTGAAACAGCTATATTCCGTCGTAGAGTACAAAATAAAAAATGGATGTAGAAAAGCAAGACACCTCCTATCCTATGGTTGGCATCATAAGTGCCCACTTGGCAGAACGATTCATTGCTGTTGAACATCTAAACCCATCTAATCGTTGCAAAACAAAATTTTCAGTTTGATAATCTGGGATACAATAGACAAAAAATGGATCGAATTGCAATGACCCTAACTAACTCTCAACTCATCATACTAGCGTGCTAAAGTGCGCATTCTAATAGGCTAACTAAATTTGGCACTTTCCCTACACTAGCATAACACCTCGAGCCCAAATTCGGAAGAAATGGCCATTGGTAAGAAAATAGCAGCACCCACAGAATCTCAAGAGCAACTGGCAGTTACCTCCTCGACGGCCTTCTCGCGCGCCCTCTCCGACAGCCGCAGCGCGCGTATCTCCGTGTAGGCGTCCCCGAGCTCCCGCTCCTTGTCTGGCACAAGCACAAGCACGGGGCAGCAACAGAGTCAAGCATTCCAGCAGAAGCGACTACACAGAAAAGCTATTGAAACAGTGGAGCGAATCGCAGATGGGGCTCACTCACCCCTGAGCTCGTTCTCGAGGCGGGTGAGCTCGACCCTGACTGGATCCGAGCCGTGCATGAGCGCCATGAGCTCGTCGGCGTCGAGGCTGGCCCGCATCGGGCCCCTCCGCCGCCTCGGAGGCGCTGCATTCCCCTCCTCGCCGCCGTCGGCCATCTCAGATCTGAGCCCCGGCGCGCCCCGCCCCAGCACGCACTGCGGCGTGCGTCAGGAGAACGCTCGCCCGCGCCTGGCGAGCTCTTCCCACGCGCGCGGCGAGCTCGGCCTCTGCCGCGCGCCGGATCGGGGAAGGAAACCCTAGCTCAGCTCAGCAAAGCTCCGGCCTTGCTCCCCTGCCGTCAGTGTGTTGTAGTAGTAGTTGCGGCTGTCTCGCTCTTAAATCACGCGTTTAAAGGAATACACTGTGGGAGCAGCTCTTCAAATACAAAGAGGGATTAGTGATTCGTGTGTTTTTATACGGTCGTAAAATGTTTTTATAAAAACAGAATTTTAAGTACAAAGGTCGTATGATGTTTTTATAAAAGGCAGAATTCTAAGTATAAAACTAGAGTGAAAGGCACTAGAGGTCACGAAGTTGCGCGAAAAGTAAGGATTGGTCATCAAGTTAAAAAACCTCAAAACGAGGTCACGAAGTTGTGGAGTAGTCCATTTTTGGTCATTCCGTCACGGTGGGCGTCAAGTTGCTGACGTGGCAGTGTGTTTTTTTTACAAAAAACACCTTCAACTTTTATATATTCTAATTGTTAGGTCCTTCTCCGGGCATGAAAGGCACCAGAGGTCACGAAGTTGCGCGAAAAGTAATGATTGTTCACCAAGTTGAAAAACCTCAAAACGAGGTCACGAAATTCTGGAGTAGTCAATTTTTGGTCATTCCATCATGGTGGGCGTCAAGTTGCTGACGTGGCAGTGTATTTTTTAAAAAAACACCTTGAACTTTTATATATTCTAATTGTTAGGTCCTTCTCCTTTTTTCAAGTTGCTGACGTTGCTGCCTGGTCCTTCCCCGCCGTCTTTTCGAGCTGCTCCGATGTGTGCGTCACGTCCAGCACGTCGTCCACCACCTGGAAGAGCAAGCCGATGGAGCGCGCGTACCGCCGGACTCTCTCAATCTCGCGGTCCGTACCTCCGCCAACAGTTGCACCACACACAACTGCGGCCTCGAGGAGCCGCGGTGTCTTGTGCAGGTGGCTGTGCTCCAGCATGACGAGGCTCACGGGTGCGCCCTCCGACGCCTTGTCGGCGACCTGTCCGGAGTATGGCTTCCCGGTCGGCACCCGCGGCGTTCCCTAGCTCTGCCACGGCCCGCAGCGCGCGCTCCGCGGGGACAGCGCCGAGGTCGGCGCAGCCGCGGGCAAGGTGCTCGAACGCGAGCGCGAGGAGGGCGTCACCGGAGAGCAGCGTGGTGTTGGATTTGAAACGCTAGATCAGCCGGCCATACGCACGTACTGTTGATCGATTACTGGCTAGTACTCGTACGTGAGTACCTTAGCTAGACGTGATCTTACGTGAACGAGCTAGCTTGCCGGACGTATACTAGCGATTCTTTCCGGCGACTCGAACCTTGCGAACTTAGCGACACGAAGAAAATACGGGAATCGATTTGATTGCCAAAGGCACGTCTCGCGCCTTGCTCTGTATTTCTTTTCTATTTTTCGTTGTTACAAGCAGCAGCCATGCTGCTCCTTTTATACGCCTCGGCCTCGCGTATTCGTATAAGGAGGAGTATGGCTTCCCGGCCGGCGCCTCCGGCCCAGTTGCAGTACCCTGCGACGAGGACAGCCTCCGAGATGTCCTGCGCCGTGTATCAAGCGCTGTAGGCTGCGCCCAAGAATCAGCCACAGCGAGCAGCTCGAAAATAAATATGGAGAAGGACCTAACAATTAGAATATATAAAAGTTTAATGTGTTTTTTTAAAAAAACACACTGCCACGTCAGCAACTTGACGCCCACCGTGACGGAATGACCAAAAATTGACTACTCCACAACTTCGTGACCTCGTTTTGAGGTTTTTCAACTTGGTGACCAATCCTTACTTTTCGCGCAACTTCGTGACCTCTGGTGCCTTTCATGCCCGTAGAAAGACCTAACAATTAGAATATATAAAAGTTGAACGTGTTTTTTGTAAAAAAAACACACTGCCACGTCAGCAACTTGATGCACACCGTGACGGAATGACCAAAAATTGACTACTCCACAACTTCGTGACCTCGTTTTGAGGTTTTTCAACTTGGTGACCAATCTTTACTTTTCGCGCAACTTCGTGACCTCTGGTGCCTTTCACTCATAAAACTATTACAACTCTATGGGTAAGGCCATCTCCACCGGCAATCCAATACCCCCAAAAAAATTATCCATACCACTCAAATTGTTTCCGCTTCAAGGTGTCGGATTCTCAAGTTGCAGCCCACAAGCACCCCAAATGGACTGCCAAGTGCCGGATTATGAGATTTTATATGAATTTTATTTTGTAGCCGGTGTGTAGCTAGTGAAAAAAAAAAGATATGGCCACACCTAGCAACAGAAAATCTTGTGAGTAGATCACTTGGCAGTGATCCGGAATCTTCTGTGGCCATATAACACTCAGGGATCAGGGAATCTTCTGTGGCCATATAACACTGACACACAACATGTGGACATGTGTCTAACCACAGAGGATCTGGTGAGTGGATAGGGTGGATCCACTCATGGGATCTTACGTGGCCAAATAAATAAAACATAACACATGGGTGAGTAGACACATAAAATCCTCCATATCCGCCTCACTGCGCGTAAGAGTGGATGACATGTGGGTCAGTCTGGCCCGCAAGCGTGTTTGGGCATTGTCCAGTACCCCAGAGAGAGCCCCCAAATTTGGTCGCCCGTTTAGGGGTGCCGAACAGAATTTGGATCGGGCCGGACACTTGGGGTGGCGGTGTGATAGTTTTTCGTGTCCGGTCTCCCAATGTGTCTTTGGAGATGCTTTAGGGTGTGCCCGTGGAGATGCTCTAACAACGACCATAGTACAAACTCCACATTAGGGCTAGTCTGAAAACATCCACCACCAACATACAACTACAACGTATGAAAGTACATGTGCTAAATGAGTAACATTGTCGCGTCTTGACCAACGTCGGTCTCCTCCAAAGAACAATAGTTTGAACTGATCAACGTCTGATAGGGCCAAAACATATCTACTTTTCCAAAGACTTTTGCTATTGTTTTGGCTCTAATTTGCATGATTTGAATGAAATTAATACAGACTAACGTTGTTTTCAGCAGAATTACATTGGTGTCTTATTGCGAGCGCGTACGACTATATACGAAACACATGCCTATGTTTGATTAGTACCTGGATGGTTTATTATTGTTTACTTGCAAATGACATGTGTTATGACTATTACATGAGCTATCTTATCCATGCAACGTCCGTTCATCCGTCCATATGCCTACAGTATTTTAATCCCGCTGTTTACTACAACTGCTACTGCTGTCTTTATTTTACTGCTGCTATTTTCCAGGTGTGGCTGAACTGACAACTCAGCTGCTAAGACTTATAAATATTTTTTGGCTCCCTTTGTGTCGAATCAATAAATTTAGGTTTCATTTCCCTCGAAGACTGTTGTGATCCCCTATACTTGTGGGTCATCAACGTCCCTTGCAAGAAAGAAGCTATTTTGGAGCCATGGGCGACAACATATTTTGTGCCCCTGCATATCAATGTTTGACAACGACGAGCACCAAGGAGCGCAACAAATGACTTCCAAGCTGTGTTTCAAAACATGATGCACCCAACAAAGATTTTTACGAAAATACCTTTGAAAACTTAAGGTACCACTAAAAATTAGATTTTCATGTGGTTTCTAAATAAATAAGGTTTTGCTAACAAAGATAAACTTGATAAGATACAATGGACATGATGTAAGAAATGTGTTTTTCTGATACAAAGAGGTCAGTTGAGTATTTGTTTATCTCGTATCAGTTTGCAACGTCGGGTTTGAAGATTTCTTAAATTACCTTTAATATTTCTCCACCCACCAATATTACTAATATATTAGATAACTTGTTGAATGGGATTGATAAAAATACTAAAGCTCACATTCATTTTGGTGTGCGTGCGTTTATATGGGAAATATGGAAGATGGTGGCATGCTAAGCCTGTAAGATGCATAGTCTTTCTTTAATTTCCAATTTCGCTGGGGGGCTATCACTCCAATATGCATATGACACAATTCTCTTTCCGGACCCTGATACCAAAAACCTAACAAACTGAAATTAATTTATAAGTGTTCAAGCGACATTAGGGACTCATGATAAATTTCATAAAAGTGAATTGGTTTGTTTCGGAGAGGCCCAAGACGAGGCTTCACAATATGATGAGGTTTTTGGTTGTGAGCAAGGAAAATTCCCTATTAGTTATTTGGGCATCGATTCATTGTCGGAGACTTACAAATGCCAAATGAAAACACATCGAGGAATGCATATAAAAAAAGGCTAGGTAGTTGGAAAGGAAAGCTATTACACTTGGTAGAAGTTTAGTTCGTATTAATTCTTTACTAAGCAACATAATACTTTATATGATTTCTTTCTTCGAGATACCAAAAGTGTGTTACATAGATTGGATTGTTTTTTATGAAGATTATTTTTACAAGGGGATAGTGAAAAAATACAACTAGGTAGATGCGATGTGGTTTGCTGAACAAAAAAATTGGGCGGGGCTAGGTGTTCATGACCTCCGGTTAAAAACACGGTTCTTTACGGTAAATGTCTTTTCAAACTTCGTACCAAAGATGAAGTTTGGCAAACTCTTTTAAAAAGGAAATACATAAGCACAAAAACATTTTGACATGTTTACTGGAAAGAAACAGGGAGACCCCTTTTTTGGGTTGGCCTTATGGCGACAAAGAAACAATTTTTCCGTTTAGGATCGTTTTCTACTGAGGATGTTTCAGATATTATATTCTTGGGGATAAGCTGTTAGGTAATTCCACAATCCGGGAACAATATCTACCTCTATACAACATCGCCCGTCAAAATAGCGACGCAATTGCTACGGTTTTGGAGACATCTCCACTAATTGTGACATTCAGACAATATTTAATTGGTTTCAGACTTGAGGCATGTAATGCTTTTTTTTAGGGCGGTTGGCATTTGTCCAATTGTTGCAAGAGACTCATGTATTTCGTTGTAATCTATTCTTTGTTGATTCCATGTGTAGAGAATTTGTTCATCTAGATGTGTTAGTCGATAAGAAAATCTGAAAAATTAAGGCACCACCAAAAATAAAATAAAATCATGGTATTTCCGCAAACTAGTATTACTTACGAGGATAGCATTGTAAAACGTAACTGGCATGAGAGTACAAAGTATGTCTTTTCTCATCATGACGAGTCAATTAAGTACTTGTTTTCTGACCGTAAGTTTATTTTGTTCTATGGTTTATCATCCAAGTAGTTTCTAATTTGTATCCGCCACGTAGTGTTGCAAATATTTTTGACAAATGGTTACATGGGATAGATCATAATTTTAAAATTCTTACTATGGTGGGTGCGCTTGCCATTATATGTTCTCCATGTCTATATATAAATATATAAATAACAGAGATTTTAGTGGTACGATTTTTCTGTTATGCAGGTTATCTACTGGTGTACCCATTTGTTCCATTTTAATTTGCTCGTTTGTGCACAAAGGGTGGAGAATTGTTACCTTATTATGTACTCGTATATGTCTACACGGTTGAAGAATATAGTGAGATATATTTTTATCACACATGGATGACAACGTGATCTGAGTGGGCCTACAACAACGTACAATGTGTACCAAACAAAAAGCATGGACAATCAGATCACGGGCCAGGACCACTGCCTCCAACGAGAAAACAAAACGGTCTGCCGTTACGCACAACGGGAACAGCGGCCGATCGCCCCATGATCTGCTGGCCCCGACCTGAGGACGGTACATCAATCAGTAGCGCTGCTGCCTGGTGCCTCTCCTCTCAGGTTCGAATAGCTAGCTAGGTATCAGCTGCCTGATCGATCGTGTCGATGGTTTTGGATATCTCTACTATATAATATAGATAGAGGTGATGGTTGGTACGTCATTTTTATTTCCGATTCTACCCTTATAGAGTTTGAAATATTACATTGTTTGCCACCGCCAAGTTAGAGACACCGGTTCGGTTCGTCAGTACATATCGCACAGTGGCACCAGCAGAGCACTTGTGGTGTTGAGCATGTTATGTTACTGCATCGAGACATTGAGACATCTGCACAAATCTGAATAATGCATAGAGTAGGGGATGCACCGACAATGTTGTATGCCGATTTCATGTGTGTATGATTTGATTGTATACAAATTACGAAACTTTTAGCCCATAGCAATCGCACGGGTATTAGCTAGTGTTTGTATATATGGCTCGTGTGAGGAACACGAGGTGCTGGTTGATCATCCCCGTTCTAGCTAACCAGCTTCTCTCATGGGTCCGATCGACAAACTACATCAATTAAAACCTGTTCAATCAAAGCATCAATCGTACTTTTCTGTCGTCTGCAGTTTAGCTAGTTATGGTGCAGGTACACGTCTTTGGACCGCATGGATTCCACCAGCAATGGCTGTCACTAGAAGGAAAGGGTGCGCCTTGCTGCGCCAGTTGTTTCTAAGCATTGTCATTGTGATTGACATGACAAAGAATTCGCTGTGCGAACTTGCCCAAGAATATGAAGCGACCAAACAAGGATTGTTGTACAAAATTAAATTGGAACAATGTGACACTGGCTAAATAGACAGAGTCGTTAGCTCAACTACCGTTTTTTTCCATAATTGTTCCTGCAAGATATTCTCATGCACCTTGAGCAAATGCTGGTAGCACTTCATCTACCGGTAATAGAGGTTTGGCTTGCTCTTGGTTATTCCTTCGCTGCTTCAATCAAGGCAATATGACCCAGGTCTGAGATATTCTACTCTCACGGGAACCAAATTTGTACAATTATGTGACATCCTGTATTACAAACCGGTGCAACTTCTCAGAAGACAGAAACAACAGATCTCTAAGTTGGTAACAAAAATTATAGTGTGTAATTGCTGGCTTCTACATACCTTACCTATCCTATAATCATTGCCTTCGTAACTCTGAGAGGGAAACACTTCATGAATCCATGGCGTCCTGCCAAAGCATATCTCAGCCTGTCGGCAATGAAAAAACATGAAATAGTGGAACCACGACTGCAAGATTGGAAATGCATAACATGTATATCAAGTTTAGCTTCATGAATGGGGAACTCGTAACATGCAATCAAACATGAGAATTCCGTGAGCAATTATCCATAAACTTAAAATCATGCTAGTAGTTGAGGTACCCTCCAGAAGCCAACTAAAGATCATATATGTGATATTTTATCATAATCCAAAAAATCTTATCATGTACGGTAGAAGTATTTCTTTATTAAGTAGTTTATGTCATCAAATGATTTAATTGTTCTTGGCCATTAAAAGATGTCCCTTGTGCCCCCACAATACAAATTCAGAACCCTGCTATGTCAATACAATGTTCAGTTGATCCATAGTGCAAATCAGAACATCCCGAACTATAGTTGGAACTAAAAATAATAAGTTGGAGACAACTAAAGGAAGAAGCACTAATATAAGAACCAAAAGTGGATCTTGCCTGAACAATGCTAGGCACTGCAACTTAGTAATCTCAATGTCCGGGACCGACGTATCTGATTTACATTCTCTAAAGAAAAAACAAACAACCACAACAATCTACAGCAACATACCAATTTCTGACACAATTAAGGCCACAACAGACTTTATGGTTCATCTGATGTCCCAGACTTTAATTCATGAAGAATGGGGGTCAATAAGCACATATTATTATCGGAACCATCTGTCAATACCAAGGAATATGAACTATTTACTATGTTGGAAATTGTTCCTTATCTATTCTTGGATAATATATATGAGATAATGTATAACACAAAGAAATTGGATCTTATGCTCGTGAGCATTTCTTCATGAGTAATAACTCATTAAGAGATTTTAATATGTTTAGACCTTCATCAACAAATCTCCAACAAATAATATGGACGCTTGGCAATGTATTTGTTGTCTCGCATGAGCAGAAAACGTATGAAATGAGCAAGTAGCTTGTATGTTGTTTTTTTCCTAAGAGAAACGAACCACGATTATTCAGAAGAGTACGGCTTCTCGTTTGATGTTCTAAATTCAGCTTCAGAACAGGAAAATCACAGTAAGAATGAAGAGCAGGTGTAGGATTAACATGAGGACATCCTTGCATTTCAACATCCAATTTCAGAATGGCACAGTTCGCTAGTTTTTGGTAAGGCTGTGTTATTTTTAAATGCATCAACATTTCTTTATTTCCGTACTTTGAATGATAAGGCATAGAGCAAAGTCAGTACTCATTTCTGCATAATACTGAGAAAGAATGAGCAACATTACCCAGGAACAATCCTTGCTTGGGAAGTACTTCAGACCTAACATCATAACTATACTGCTCCAGAGTATGGACAATAGAGAGGTGCTCATTTGTCTTAGGAGCATCAGATATAGCACGGCTGCATAGACAGAACAAATTATTTTATGGATTCTTCGACAAATTTGTATCATCCATAAGAGACAAAGGGATAAATTTTCATATCAGAAAGAAGGTGTCAACATTACTCTGAAATCATCATAAACTTACCTATACATTTAGATAAATGATAGCTGAGAGTATTAGAATCCATTCTTACCATATTATAGTCATCCTAAAATAGGTGCAATATTTTCAAGTTAAAACCACCATCTTCCTATTAGAGAAATTGAGCTAACATTTTAGCAAGGGGACATAGCTCGTGGTAAGAAGTATCGTACTCGCAAAGTCGAAGCTCTTCTTATTCCCGGCTTGTTATGCTTACCTAAATATATGGTCAATAGATTGTTGTTTAAATCAAGGTAGGCATAAAACTGGTTAAACATAGTTGATCTGTCATATTCATCCATTATATTCAACATTATGTGCTCCTTGTCCTGACTGCAAAAAGTCCAAAAAATGTATGATCTCGCCGCACGTCTTCGACATCTTATGGTTGTGTGTTGTTTGGGCATATGTACGACCAGTTGTACTTTATTCTCAACAACCTAATCAGAGTTGTACAATCACACCTGTTCGACCAGACTGTTTCTTTTATAGGTGTCCCTCCAAACAGTTTAAATTAAGTAGTGTACAATTTATGTTTATATTATTTTACTACTACCATGGAAAATCCCATTTTTAGAATATAGACTTACCGTGCAGTTGCAGATGATTTCCTGCATGCACTGTACCCTTTTAATGTTTAGCCTACTCTCGGCAAATCGAATGCTAAATCCAGCTAGTCACCCAGGAATATAAATTGTAAAATTCGTACTCTTCTTCCAACGAATCAAATGATGTTCCAACTACTGGATCAACAACTCGGACTTCTTTCCATTCATCATATGATGGCAGAGACAATTTAAGGGCTGAGTTGCGATCCTTTCCCTTGGTGCTCTACCTATAGGGACCCTAGTTCAACAGAAAAGTATATATTTTTATTCTCTTCGAAATGGACAAGTAATCTGTGAAAACACAAAATCCATGTCACCAAAAGCAGTCTTACAGATCAGTTATATCAATAGCTAGGGTTTCATATATATTACAAACAAGCATTAAGGTAATGAATTTATCAAATCTACCCCATACTTTCTTTTCCGTCCGGATGTAACTTCAGAATGAAGAGCATCGCCCCTGTTCAGACGTTCAGAACAATCAAAGTTCATGGTGAAGGCATCTTCACCCCCTCTCCCCTTAACTTGATAGAAGTTGGAACACCCTACATCCGGATCTAACTGCTGCCATCCGTGCTCTGCCGCATCCCAACCGCTCCCCGTACGAAGCTGTCAAGAAACATGAACAGAAGATGAGAAGGTAGTCTTCAACAACCATGGAACATATCTAACTTAGTACACCTTGTTGCATCACTCAATGTCTTGTCCATTATCTCCGCTTTCGAATCACCAGCCATCGTTTTTTAAACCAATTGAGCTACAATAATTTCCAATAAAAAATAGATCATAACTTTGATATGAGATTACAATTGCAGAATTATAATCAGAAGGTCAAACACGTGCTATGAACTTCAAGTGCAGCGAATCAAGTCCATCTGAAGTCACAAATGACATACATGTATGTAAGAAAGACAGAAGTTTATTAAATTATTGGCTTGTCTAAAGCTTTTCTCAAGTGCGGAAGCAGGATATTGTAATACATTTTATCTGCTCCACCTGATTTGGACCAAACCATTTGCCCTAACTTTAGCTGTATAACCTCAAATATGTGAAACTACCCTAGCCCCTAACCATCTAACCCTGTATTCCGATTGTTCTTCTTAATCGATAGAAACCAGCACATGCTATTTTTGTCAAAAAAAAAGTAATAGCAGTTTATCAATAGGAACAAACATGAACACAATTGTAAGCCAGTATTGAACTCAACTCGAGTCTTGGCTATTAGCAACCTCGTTTCAGGTACAACAATAGACATTTTTTGTTGGTAACTGATTAAGAGAATAATATCACTACCTCCCACCCTTCAAGATTGTCTATCATAATTTGATAATGATGATAAAAAATATACATAAAGCGATTAGGAATAGGGCAGATTTATTAGTGAACTGGTGTGCTGCATCAGTTTCGAGCACTTAAGAAAAATCATGGTAAATTGTTTATGCCATGCCTAGGTAAGATTTTGTTCTCCCATAGTAATAATTAATTCAATAGGACACACAGAAGTACTTTAGATATCGAAGATTTCAGGGAGAGGTTGCAGCTAGTGATTCCTATTAGCTGCTGGGTTCATCTCAGGCAAAGAAAGAAGAAAATTACGATTACTGTTCATCTACTTACTCGATCGGGAGCACTGGCAAGGAGATGTGGAATTAATAGGGCTGTCGGGTGAGGAAGGCAGAGGAGTTGTGGTCGAAGCCGTAGTTGTTGAACTGACATCTGCCTCGTCGACGACAAGCATCAGGGTCTTAGGGACATCCCGCTACATCTGCCACGACTCTAGGGCTCCTCACCATTGAGATCTCACTAGGGCTCATCGCCCCGAAAAAAGAAAGGGACCAGTTGTGGATTGGACGCATCAGGGCATGGGAGCACCAGATTACACACAAGTTTCTGAATCCGGGGAGGAAGATGTTGATTAGAGGCCGCCGCCCAAATTGCTAGTGGCGAATCATACATAACAAGAAAAGGAATGCCTAGGCGTTGAAGCACAAACCGAGAAAGGAATTGCGGTGGATAACCTGGAGAACCGGGCAACGTCGCCGTCCCGACGGCCATGCCTCTCCGCGGGAGATACGATGGCGGGATCCGGGAAGACGGATCCCTAGAGCATCCCCGCCGGCGGAGCGGTGTATGAAGAGTGCGTTGGCAGCCTCCCGCTGCTCCTGCACGAGCTGGTCCTTCAGGGTCTGCGCCGTCGTCGCCACCCATTGCCTCGCTGCGTGGGTGACCAGCTCGCCGCCTCCCTCGTCGTATCACTCCCAACCAGCGCCCCAACCTGGTGCCGCCCTCGCCGGCCGGCGCTCCGGCGCCGCGGTGGTGGACTTGGACGAAGACGACAGCGAGGGAGCCGGGCCGCGCCGGATGCTGACGTCCTCGTCGAGATCGCTATAGATGAGGCGGACGGCGACCCTGTGTTCATTGAACTCATCAAAATCTGAACTGATGAGCAAGGGGAAGGAGGCGGCCTTGGAAAGAGAGGCGGGGAAGAGCGGTTGTGCCATTTTCCTGGTCGCCGTCGCCGGCGATTGAATCCAAGCCGCAAGCCCCCAGCCACTCCACTCATGATGATGTGAGAGAACATGTGAGCGATTGGAAAAAGGTTCCAGAAAGCCGAGGAGGAGGAGAAGGAGGCTAATTTTTTTTTAATAATACATTTTTTTAATAAAATTGCACAAATAATAGCTGATTGTGCACAATTTCAGCAATAATGCGGCGTCGGTTTCGCCGAAGCCGACAGGGGCTTCTCGAGGTGGCGGAGGCCGATAGGACGAAGTCGGCCTGGCGCAAGCCGACAGGGAGCCGTGGTGGGCCAGCCTGCCAGCCGACAGGGCTGTCGAGGTCACGGGGCGCGCCTTATCGGCCTTGTCGAAGCCGACAAGGGCTTATCGGCCTTGCCGATGCCGATTAGGTGCTGGCTTCAATCACGCGACCATCTTTCCTCCCCTGCTCGTGCTTTCTTTCTTCTTTCTTCTTCCTTCTTCTTCCTTCCTCCACCCATGGCGATTTCTACATTGGTCCACTGATTTTTGAAGCCAGCCAACCAATCTGTAGCCTAGAGCTGTTAGATAGTTAGGGACAGTCCGATCTATCAAATGGGTTAGGGTGTGGGGTGATTTGGTGGTGTTTTTTTGGAGCAATGGTGGAGATGTGGAGGTGGTTGGTGTAGCTCGCAGAAGACGTGGTGGTGGTAGTTGTGCTGCTCGAGCTGTGGTGGTGGTGGGGGTGCACTCCCGTTGATTCAAGGCACGCTTCAAGGGTACGTGTTCTTCGACTAATTAGGGTTAGCAGTGATTAACTATGCATTATTGTTAAGTACATAGTTGTTCCGTTAGTAATAATAAATTACGTAGTTGTTCCGGTTATGACAGTAAATTGGTGTCATATTTTTAGGTTGTTCAGATGAGTAATTTAGTGAAATGTGTGTTCTACTACGGTCCTGGCACAGTTGTAATGAATGAGTTGGGAGCTGATTTGAGCCAGTTTAGATGGTCGAGTTGGAACTGAACGCCCCAGAAACATGGTCAATAAGTCAGCTGAAAGATTGGTTGGGAGCATGTTTAGGGCTTAATCCTGAAACACAGACCGTCGGTGTGCACGCACTGTGGACAAAGTCGAGGTCACCGGTGTTTTTTTATCTGAGGCCGATAGATCGGACCTCTCAGATGGTGCGATGGTTGCAAGGCTGCGAAAACAGGGGATGTACCCCTATGGCCTTATTGTTACCTGTTGTGAAGGAGGTGATTCCGCCTGAAGGCGAGGGAGGGCACGATCCCGGGCAGAGTAGTCAGGAGATGCATTTTTCTGAACATCACTATAATCAGGAAGATGTTGGAGGTGGTGGTTATGAATCAGGCCAAAACAGTCAGGCAGAAGCCGCAGACAATGATGGGGATGAGATAGATGCAGACTTGGAATTCGAACAAATGGTGGAAGAGGAAGATGAAGATGGTGATAGTGCTTACGGTGATAATTCCGATGAGTCGGATGACGAACATGTGGTGCCTAATCCTGCATCATGGAGTCATGACTTCTCTGCGTCAATGACAGTGAACGATGGTCATGATTCTGCCTGGGAATACCATGAGAACCAGGTCGCTGTGGGTGCTCTGTATCCCGACAAGCAACATTTGCAAGATGCAATCATTAAGTGGGCAATGTCAACATGTAAGACATTCAGAACTAAAGTGTCAAGTAAAAAATATCTGACAATGGAATGTGAGGTTACAGGTTGTCCTGGTAGGGTGCACGCTTATTGTCCTCAATTCTCTATAAACTGGAAAGTGGGCGACGTAACACAGCACACATGTAGAATTGAGAGTATTCCTCAAGATCATCGTAACATTTCATCAACGCTTATAGCTCGGTTGCTGTACTCAGAAATAGTACAGGGCAAAGCTATGGAAGCGAAGGCAATCGTCCACAAGATGTTCACTAGGTACAAGTACCATATATCTTATGGCAAAGCTTGGAGGGCTAAGCACATGGCTCTGGAGAATAGATTCGGATCGTTCCTAGACTCATATGACTCAGTTGTTCGGCTCCTCCACACATTGCAGGCCCGTAATCCAGGCACATATGTTGACATCAAACACTTTAGGATGGCAGAGTTTCCAACCGTGAGGGTGTTGCATCGTGTGTTCTTCTCTTTTGGTGTAAGCATTGAAGCTTTTAGTCACTGTCGACCAGTGATCTGTGTTGATGGTACTTTTCTTACTGGCAAGTATAGGGGCCAGATCTTGACCGCAATTGGTCAGGACGGCAACAATCAGATCGTGCCCCTCGCATTTGCCTTTGTGGAGAGCGAGAACACTGAAAGTTGGACTTGGTTCTTTAGGCAGCTTAAAATAGCTGTGGTGAAAGAAAAGCCTAATGTGTGCGTCCTTCATGACCGTCATGCTGGTATACTGAATGCTGTGAAGGCACTCACAAACCCTGTGGCTGGTGAACAAACGCCATGGATTGACCTGCAGAGTCGTTGGTGCATGCGACATTTGGGGGCCAATTTTTTCTCTCAATTCCGTGATAAGGCTCTGATGAATCTTTTCAAAAAACTATGTCCGCCCACCACTCGTCTGGATCCGCGTACGACACTGAGCAGGAAAGTGCAAGCATACATGGCACGCAGGCACACATGGACGCTTGGCTGGGTACGTACAATACTCCACCACCCTACCCTACGCAGGCGTCACAGTATGATGATGATGATGGATCCCTTATTCCTGGACGTCCGGTTAATCAACCGGACAGGTTGGGTTGGACTACGCCAAATCCAGGACCTCCGCGCCTTATCAGACGTCGTCGTCCCTGACACTACCGTAGATATGCATCTACCAATCTATGTATGAGATCTTTTAATTAACTAGGACATCATTATATCTATGTACACCTAAACATATGTACCGATGTATGCAAACTTTTAGCCATCGTCTTTATGTAATCTAGATAATATTACGAAAACAACCAAGCATCGATAGTTTCGGCAACAGGACAACACAACATTAACGAAAATAAGATACAACAGAAGTCATGTCCATACTGACCAAACAACACAACAAATAAGGGTGACAACTTCAAATTACCAAACAACACAGACAAATGAAGACTCTACCTATCTTCCATCGATGCAGCCTGCACCGTCCACCGTGTTGCCACCCTTTCCCTTTGACGAAGATTCTGTCTTCTTGCCTTTGCCCATCGACGAAGCTTCGGCTTTCTTGCTTATACCTTTGCTCGATGCTTCAACCTTCTTCTCCTTGCCCTTGCGCACTGCTTCAACCCTCCGTTCCTTTGACGACGGCATGAAATCGTCGTCATCGTCATCGCTGTCAACTAACCAGTGACATGAAAGAATGTACGAACCACGGTCATCATCAGTTCGATGCACCGGACTTTTCGTAACATTCCTCTCAAACTTAGTTTGAATTCTAAGCAATTCTGCCCTAATTTGGAGCGGAGTCCTATACGGAAACCCAGCGCGGCAGAGCTTCGACCCAAGCAAAGCGAGATGACTCTCACTCTGCACAATTTCTTCACATGAAACTAACCTACCATCTACCTGCAAATTGATCGCACACCGAGCGAGATGCTCGGATGCGGTGATGTGAAACCCGGACACACACTTCTCGCAAGGACCAACACACACCATGGTTTCACTCAACTGAATATCATGCCTATCTTCGATGGGTTTTATAGACGCGTACAAATCCGACGGTGGCGGCACTTGGCGGGAAATGGTGGCGGGAAACGATTGCAGGACGAAACTGCGCGGGAAAAGGTGGCGGGAAAAATTTGGCGGGAGAGTCGAAGGCGGGAAAAAATTGCTTTGGGCATGGGAAAAGGCGGGAAGAAATGCGCGGGAAAAGGTGGCGCGACTAAAATTGGCGGGAGAGTCGAAGGCGGGAAAAAATTGCGGGAACTGGTCTTCCCGGGAAGCAGAAATGGAGGGGAAAAAAATCCATGCAGCAGTCCACATCGCCAAGGCCGATAAGGACTAATCAGCATCGGCGAAGCCGACTGCATGCGCATGCATGCCGACAGGCCTGTCGACCGTGGGCCTGGCCCACCAAGGCCCCTTATCAGCTTCGCCGACGCCGACAAGGCCCTATCGGCTTCGCCGACGCCGACAAGCTCCTATCGGCTTCGCCGAAACTGACGCCGTATTATTCTTGCAATTGTGCAAATTCGGCTATTATTTGTGGAATTTTTTTAAAAAATGTATTATTAAAAAAAAATTAGCGAGAAGGAGGAGGCCTGGGCGAATAGGAGGCAGTCAAGGAGGTGAGACCAACCGACTATGTCTAAACCGACTAAATGAATGGTTAAGATGAATCAACTTTTTATCCAATAAATCAGAGACGTCTAAATCTGTGGAGTAAGGAGAGCTAACCAATCCTAGCTTAATTGTATGTTGTAGAGATTTGCCGCTCGTGTACTTTTGGCTATGAGAGCGTTTTCGAGAAGATGCCTTTTTCTTTTGAAACATGGCAATAGCTTAATTTAAGTTTTGAAAAAAGAACTTGGATTTTTTTGAATATTGAATCTGATGATATATATAATTTTTGGAATATAAATAACATTTTGTTCATCAAATTGATTGTCAATTATATCCCGAAATGCGTGTGCGGCGTGTAAATATGGACAAACGGAGCGTGTCCGTGCGCAAAAATAGTTACAAGCAGATCATCAAATAAATTGGACATGACCGGCAATCTAACAGTGATGTTACAAGTAGCTAC
Source organism: Poa pratensis (assembly GCA_947311845.1). NCBI lineage: Eukaryota > Viridiplantae > Streptophyta > Magnoliopsida > Poales > Poaceae > Poa > Poa pratensis. The sequence goes on from CAMZMU010000014.1 coordinate 1,671,169, forward strand.
GTCAGCGGACATGGCGAATCGACCACACACCAAGCTAACATAGGTTTCAATTTTCGACAGTGAACTACAGCACTTTGCTGGTAATTGTCTTCCGATCATGGAGGGGACAAATCAAATCATCTTATCGCCCGTCAATATTGGTATTGCTGGAAAACGAAAACATGCCAAAGCACTGTAGCTTGAAGATTAATCTACCCGAAAAAGAGCCATTGGAACATCTTCTTGTGATTGGCTTCCCTTCTCATTTTCTTGTGTGGAAGATAGTGGAACAGTGGTTGTCAAAAGCATGTACCCTACCTGTAAAGTTAGATAGATACTAGAATCCCTAATCAGACACTGTCTGTAGTACATTTAGTGATAGACCTAGGTTTCTGTCATAGAGCAGACAATGCGTTAATTTTCATGCAGTGTATTTTGCCGCCCAGTTGCAGACCAAGGACTATGGTTGATAAGTCACTGTTTTTTTTTCGAGAGTGATAAGGGGGAATAAAATTCTCCACTATTTGTTGCATTCATCGAAAGGTAGCCTGGCGGGCCATGTTCTTACAACGGATGGAGAAATTTACAGAGGGATACAAGGGAAGAGAGAATAATGAAAATACAAGAAAAAGATAACTAGAAGAGGGAAAGCAAGAGCCACCCAGAGACACAAGAGGTGAGGGGTATAGTTGAGGGATCACAATGCCAGGACTCGGCAATCAGCCTCACGCACCGCACCGGCATGCGACTCGAACCCCACGGCACAACTCAGGAGCACCACCATCATCATCGGATCGGAGTGTCAAGCCTAGCACCTAGCACTATCCTAGATAGGGAGCTCCGCCACGGACATCAAGACGAAAGCAAGTGGGGGAGACATACATTGTGTCGTCAAGGAGCAAAGGTGAGCCGAGACGCCACCACGAGCACGAAGCTCCCACACCCCAACAGCAGCCACTCGAGGCTCTAGGGCAAGCACATCCATGTGGTCGAGACCACGCGAAGGCTAGCCGAGGAGAGAGACAAACCACCGTCGGCCCCAAATCCACCGCACCACCACCAGAAAGCTCTGCGTCGACAACCCCACTCCAAAGACGAAGCCCCCAGGAGGGAAACAACACCAAGGTGTCATCATCGTCCGATCACAAGATCAAGGGTTTCCCCCGGAGCTGCACTGACATGCGACGGTGTGAGGTAGCAGACATGTGATGCCTCAAGAAGGTATACGACGGCCGCAGCCGCCGCCATCACTGGGCTTTCACCCGAGCTACCCACATACAAGCGCCGCCATATCAATCCAGAATGTCGTCGGCAAGCCAACCAACCACCACCACCGCAGCCACCCACACCTCGCGGAGACTACCGGTGGCCACTCTGCAACGAAGGTAAGCAGATCCAACACTGGCACACCGAGAATAGGACCACCGGACGCAGCACTCCGCCGAGCCATACCGAACACCATGCCGGCAAGGAAAGAAGGAGCGCCACCCGTGGCCACGATCCACCATGGAGCATGACCGTGGACCTGCACCAGACGCATCGACGCGCACCACGCGCGCCACACGGCCGCCGGCGACCGGAGACAACGGATCAGCCACCGACGTCACCTTCCAACGCCACCCCTCGCAGACCCACCGAGCACCACCGCAGAGCCAAACGCGTCGAAGTCGACGGTCCATCGCAGGAGAGCGCCAGCCACAGGGCCTGGAGGTAGGCTGCCACCCCCAACACTCTAGGCCGGACGAGCTTGAGGGAGCCCGCCCCACTCGCCGCCGTCCCAGGCCAGCAGCCACGCATCAGGACAGGACGACACCACCACCCCTGCAGCACGACGGGAGTGGAGCAGAGGCGACGGGAATCGGCCTAGCCGACCAGAAAGGAGGCGAGCAGGCGCCGCCGCACACGCCGAGCACCGTCGAAGAACCGGCGGCGCCCCCGGGGCCGGGATCGACGGCCGGACCGCCGGGACGTGAGGCCGAAGCGACCTCCGCAGCAAACCGCGCTCCAGGAAGGAGAGCAGCAGGGCCTGTAACATCCTGAAATTTGGCCTTTCAAAAAATTTCTTTCAAAAACTCATTCTTGTGATTTGGAATTAAAATTTCCCTCGGTTTGGCAACCCTTTTAAAAATTCTCGACCATTTACGAAACCGTGTCCAAGTTTGGGATCTTATGTTTTGAATTCTCTCCCACCTGGTAAACATGTTGCTAGCTCATTTCACCCAAAAATGTTATTTCTATATTTTCCTGATTTTAATTACCAAAATTCCTTTATTGTGACTTTACAAAGGAAGTACCCTAAATATCTTTCCTAAAATTCTGCAAAAATTAGGGGATGGCCCCTGGGCAATATATAGCCCAAATATGCAAAAACATTTGATACCTTGTTTACAAAATTTTGGAGTAACTCCCCACTTTAGTTTCTGCCTATTTTCATCTTTATTTTCCAAGTACAAAGCAAATGTTTTCTCCTTGGTGATCCAAGACCCTAAATACAACCACAATGGACACACACACCTCAGGGAATTTTATGAACCCTTTTACATTTCATTTGCTTCACCAAAACAACATTTTCTCTTTTGACCAGAAGTGTTTTTCTAAAAATTCCTATAGACCAACTTTCGATTTTGGCAAAACAATATTCAGGAAAGTTGGAGCTTATCACATTTGGCGCACAAAGATCCAAAACTCACCTCATTTGGATCACTGGTTCACGAGTTATGGCGCAATGCCGTTGTCGGCATGCCCCTGGCGGTGAGCACCACTAGCATCACCACGCCAGTGCGCCGCCAGGTGTTCGATGGCGACGCCACGGCCCCCCAGCCGCTCCCCCGAGCCTCCCTGGCCACCTCCACCTCCCCCAGGCCACCCCACCTCCTCCCCGACGCCGGCAACGCCCCCGCCGCAACCTTCCAAGCACGCGGCGACGCACCGCACGCCACTGTCGCCGCCAGCTGTCGACGCCACCGTGCCACACCCCCTGCCTTCCCGTGCCCCCCTTGCTCCACACCGCCTCCTCCACCTCGTGCATGCACGCATCGCTCCCCAAGCCTCCTCCACAAGCGTCGAAGAAGCTCCACGACGCGCCGCCCGGAGCAGTGCCGCCACTGCCGTGCCACAGCAACACCACCAAGCCCTCCTGTGCCTGCTCCTCCCTCCTGTGTGCTCATAAATGCTCTAGGACGCCCGCAGACGCCACCAGCTCCGCGACGCACCGCCCAGCACAGCCACGACGAGCAGTAACCTCCACCACCGTGCTCCGATTATTGGCGATCTTCAATTCTCTATAAATAGGCCACCCTAGCACCGATGAGTACCACACCACCTCCCTCTAGCCCTCAAACACCTCCCACCGCAGTATCGAAGCCAGTAGAGCACCACATCGCCGGATTCGAGCTCGACGCCGCCGCACGTCCCTCACTCGATTTTGTCGCCGTAGAAGCTCCCCTGCTCGATTCCCTCCACCCACAGCCCCACTAGACCATGGAGAGCCCGTAGCCACCCTCGCCGGAGCAAGCCATGGCCGGAATCGTCGAATCCATCATCGACAGATCGCCGGAGCCGCTGCCGTGGAAGCTCCGTCCACGCTAGGCCTCCCCAACAAGCGCAAGTTCGCCGACGAGCAGCGCAACGCCTCCCCGAGCCCTCCCGCACCATCTCCCTCGCCTCCCCTGCCCCCTAGCCACCAGGAGACCTCGCCGGTGAGTTCCTCGGCGATGAACAGTGCGGTTTTTCTTTTTTTCCAGAGAATAACGTTTCGAAACACTGTGCACAGTGGGACCCACCTGTCAGGTTATTAAACATTTAGGGTTTTTCTATTTTCTGTTTTAAATAAATGGCGGAATTTTAAAAGCCCATATCTCTCTCAAAAATTATCAAAAAAATATGAATCTTTTTTTGATAGCTTTGTTTTCAAAATGTCTGTCTTATGACATCAAAAGAATTTCATTTGGAGTTCATTTGCTTGATCGTTTATTCGATACTGTAGGAAGGGTTTTTAATACGGTTTCATTCTTTAAATAGATTCAAACTTCTCCAACGAAGTTGAAGTTGAACCCGAACCCTACCCTACTGCTGAAGGCAAGCCGTTAACCCGATCTCAAGCTCGGTCGAACTTTAGAAAATTTGCTTGACTGTCTGAATCGATATCTGTTGCATCTCATATGCCATGTTGCATTTAAATATTGCCGCACTTATATTTATATCTGTGGATCATCGCAACACTCTTTTATTTTGTCAAACGAGAAGGCGCTTGCCAGCGGAATCGCTGTCACAGTTATCTGGTTGATGTTTCTTTTGTCGAACGAGAAGGCGCTTGCCAGCGGAATCGCTGCCACAGTCATCCGGTTGACGTTTCTTTTATTTTGTCGAACGAGAAGGCGCTTGCCAGCGGAATCGCTACCACAGTCATCCGGTTGACGTTTCTTTTATTTTGTCGAATGAGAAGGCGCTTGCCAGCGGAATTGCTGCCACAGTCATCTGGTTGACGTTTCTTTTGTCGAACGAGAAGGCGCGTGCCAGCGGAATCGCTGCCACAGTCATCCGGTTGACGTTTCATTTATTTTGTCGAACGAGAAGGCGCTTGCCAGCGGAATCGCTGCCACAGTCATCCGGTTGACGTTTCTTTTATTTTGTCAAACGAGAAGGCGCTGGTCGGCGGGTTCGCCGCCGTAGTCTTCCGGTTGACGTTTTATTTTGCTATGCTTGGACTTTGGTACATGCAGGTGGATATGCTTATTTACTGCTGATATTATTATGTGGTTACCTTGTGTTACTTTGTTAATGTTGATGTATGTGATCAAACAAAATGACTAAGAAGATAATCACCTCCCTCGACTAGATTGAGTCACATAGTGCCACTCACCAAACACAACCAGCACAACCATGCGTCGTTTGTATGGGCGGACCATGGCCGGGTATTTTATCAGCCTCCTTTGATGCCACCCTTTTGGCAAGTCTAGTCGGTTACCATAGTTGGTCGGGGCTAGTCTTGCGAAGGTTCCGGAGCTATGCGTCGCTCATGGGTTGGGGACGTGCCGGATTCACTTCTGCACAAGGCATAGAGTTATGTCGGTGGCTATATAGGGAGTGTCTTGGTAGAGTAAACGACTGTGAAAGTATGGGTTTGTACTGTCCGTCATGGTTGGTTTTAGTACTTCGGTACCGGTGGTACAAGCTTAGACTTCAGCGTGTGGATAAAAGTTGCAACCTCTCGAGAGTGTAAATCTGGATGTCTAGCCTTGTCCCTGTGTTATGGGACGTTGTTTGGGTCAAGTCACGCTATGAGTCAGTCCTGTCGAATATGGAGAAATAATGAATGTGAACCCAACCCTAAAGCCAGAGTTGGCTGGAAACGATAGCCAGAGTTGGTTGAATTGATAGCCAGAGTTGGCTGGTATGACAACCAGAGTTGGCTTGAGTGAATGCCATAGTTGGCTAGACTTAAGCCAGAGTTGGCTAGAGGCTTGAAAGCCTAAATGTTGTTGGATGAGAAACGTGATCTCATTCTAGCAACAACGAAACTCCCCCACAAAGGTAAGTAGGTAAGTTATGTCCAACCGTTTAGCTTGGACTCGCACTTCTAAACCCAAACTGATGCCATGCTACCTTCTGAACTTATGCCATGTCATATAGGTAGACCTTGTTTGTTTTTGGGCTAATGTCTTGCGAGTACATTCCATGTACTCACCTGGCTTTTCATGTGGCTAGCACCCGCTACTCCCGTCGCTGAGTACCCGCTGTACGAGAACTAGGAACCCGTATTCCAGGCAGAACCCTGTGAAGTAAAGCCCGTTGTTGCCACGCTACCAACTACGTTTCCGCTGCCATCTCGACGTATCCGATGCCACTCTCTGATCGAGGCTCATCCTTAGAAGAATAATGTACATACTGTTGTGTGCGCCTGTTGCGCGACCATCGAAGCCTCACCCTTGTTGTAATGTTGTACCCTTTGGAACCATAGTAGTATTTGGTTATGTCTCTGTGTATCAAGTTGTCATATATCCAGTGTTTCTGGGACTGGTATATGGGGTAACTCGATCATCTGGATCGGGGTGCCACAGGGCCTCAGAGGCGAAGCAGCAGGTCGAGGGCCGGGCGACGGGGGGGAATCCAGAGGAAGAAATTGGATTTTTGGGAGGGGAACCGACCGGGGGAGGCGCCCCGCCGCCGCCGTCCGCCGTGGGACGGCCTCCTCCGGCGGCGGCGGGGCAGAGGGGGCGGGGAGGGCAGCTTCTGGCTGGCGGCGGCGCGGACGCCTCGGGGTCGCCTGGGAGCGACCCGGAGGCGGCTAGGGTTTCTTCGGGTTTACAGCTTCTGAAGTCATAAGTCACTGTTAGATACTACTCCGTAGCATATAGGTACACTTGATGTGCCAATTGGTATTCACTTTAACCCAACAACACAAAAGTGATACTAATTACCTAAGCCTATAATCTGGTCAAATCACTGGTTGTAGTCACGGGGTTTTCTTCAGTATATACTTCATGAGATACTTAAGAGCATCTCAAATAATCAATGTCATGTCGACGTTTCTTAGGAGTTCACATCACCCTTCAGTAACATGAGAGAGAGAGAGCATTTTTTGGATATGTTTGTTAGAATTATGACGATGTTAAGGAAAATACATGTTAGAACACGGGGGGCATCTGCCCCGATTTGAAAAGACATATTTCTAAATGCCAAAAGTTCTTAAAAAGTTGCACTCGTACATCTCCACATTCTATGTTCGCAAAGAAAGTTCCGGCAAAAATGACTTTATTTTTTGGCATATGTAAACATACAAAAAAATGTCCCGTGGAAAGTTTTTTGGACACTGAACAAAATTGAAATTTAGCTTTTTTGTGAAACTTTGTGTGGCGCATATTTTTGGGGAGATGTACGCGTGAAATTTTGTTTCCAAATTTTTGACATTTTATAACACGTTTATAAGCATTCCTCCACTTCTTAAGTTAAGGCCATATCAAACTATTTGCATTGTAACTTTGATAATTTTTAAACCAAAATGGCAATTTGTGATGTTTATAATCACAACTGATTTTTGCACGTAAGTAAACCGTGGCTCCCCCTATTGTGTAGTCCTAGATCCGCCACCGGTGTACGACTATTTTGCTGCAACTGGGGCACCTCATATTAATATTAAACTCCACAATAGTAGGTTTCATTCACGGGTTTTCTTCAATATTTAACATCAAGAGGTACGGTGTACCACCGCTTAGGTGCAACAGGAGCACCTTATATTAAAATACACTCTGAAAGTTGCCAACAAATCTACATGCTGCGTTTAAATTAGGGCTTGAACTTTTGTCACGTGGTAGATACAATTTGGTCTAATGTGTAACTTATTTTCAGTTTTTTTATAACTTGTAGGGCTTATATATTTTCCACCACGGGTGAACTGGTTTCACGACAAGTATGGTGCACCAGATATATTCTGATTGTTTGTTGGGGACTGACCACGTGGGAGTAAAACACAACCAACATCTCTCCATTCTACAAAATAAGCGGCATAAATTCTGTAAAAGCCAATGTCATCTAAATTGACCAATTTTATAGACAAAAACATGAATATGTATAGGGTACCAAATCAATATATAAAATATATTTTCATACTGTATCCATTTTATATTCAATTTTTGTGCTTTTAAATATGTTTGGTCAAATTTTGTAAGTTTTGTCTGTTGACACAATTTATGTCTTGCTTCATGGAAAAAGTCCAAACTTCGATTAATAGTTGAACTACTAGACTTCACCTTTTTCACCCCACTACCTAGCTTTTTTCCTACGAAATAGTTCATGGTATGTAAAGATTGCTAGGAAGTCGCGTCGTGGTGCGGTCGACTTAAATTCATGTCTCCATTTCAAGAACATGCATTAGCTGAACGAATCCATCGAGGACGAAAAGGATCCACCACCCAATTTAGCGTGTTCCAGCACACGATAAGGATGTTTCTCCAGCTTATTTTGCGGCTGCTTTATCCGACAGGAGTTCGTCAGTAATGTCTCGCGCCAGTGCGGCTACGGCTTTCGATTTGACGCTAATGGCGGCGCTTAGTACTGCAGGAAATGGGAAACTAGTTTTTTTTATAGGTAACTTGACACAACTTGCACTTCCAATGGGCCAATACACTAGTGGAAAAAGGGCAATAGGTTCCGCCCTTTAGTCCCCAATTCCTTACGAACCGGGACTAATGGGGGGCACTCCACCCGTCCCGGTTCGTGAGGGACCTTTAGTCCCGGTTCGTGCCACGGTCGCCACATGCGGCCGCAGAGGCGGGGCCCAGCGTGAGAACCTTTAGTCCCGGTTCGTGGGACCAACCGGGACTAAAGGCTCCAACCTGGACTAAAGGGTCTGCGGCAGGCTACTTTTTTACTGCGAAAAAAAAACGTCTAAAATAAATAAACAAAAATGATAAAAACTTCAAATTTAAAAATCCTTTGGCGTGCCGGTACCTATCGCAACCTACTATTAGGGAAAATTTTAAATTTTGAATTTTGATTTTTTTTGCAAAAAAAGTGATCTCAATTTAAAACGGCTATAACTTTTGCGTACGAATTCGGTAAAAATTGTGTAATATATGAAAAACTATCTACGCAATTAGGTGACATAAAATGACATTGTGTGATGGTTTTCCATTTTAAGCTTATTATTATTAATTGTAGCCAAAGTTTAGTCTCGGATGGAATGATAGAACGCGAAACTTGCAAACCGGGTCAACCGGAAGGAATCTTTCTAAACTGTCGTGGTATCTGTGATGAAACATGATATTGGGAACCTAAAAGTGATTTTTACACAAAACAAGGAGTAACATATGAAGCACATGCAGTTCAATTCCCCCGCTTCCAACTGACTCGGCATCATCTTATCTTTTTTGAAGTAATGCATCATATTTTTTGTACTTGCTTCACAAAAAAAGTCATTTTTGGAAATTAAAAAATGGAAAATGATATTTATGAAAATAATTTGAAGAATCCCTTCGGCATGATTGTTTCCTATACCAAGATGCACCTTTTTATGGAATATGAGATCTTTATCACAAACTATGCCGTGGAAATGACCATAACTTGATCATTTGGCTTGAAACTTCTAGATGTTTATAGATGATAGAACTTTTTGTGAAGACTTTTTTTAGAAATTTTGTCAAAAATCAAATTTATCATTTTTAATAGCAACTAGAAACATATAAGGACCTCATGCTAAAGGATATCCTTTTTTGAGGTGTTTATCATTTTATTTCATTTTTCGTAAAAACGATCAAAATGGTCACCATGACTATTCATCGAAAGAGGTAAGATTTTCTAAAATTATTAATGTTTCTGTGATATAACCACTAGTTGTGTACCTTAAAATTATTTTTTCAAAAAGTTCAGACGAACCTATCAAACAGTTGTAGATCAAATTTGAATTACTTTCGAAAAATCGGCATAAACTCATTTAACTAGGCGAAATTAGGTAGAAATCAAAACAAATCCTAATACTTGGGGATTATCCATCATCTGTGGACTACTCTTTGTGAAAATTAGATGGGTGCCATTTTGCATCATATTTTTTGTACTTGGTTCGCAGAAAAATCATTTTTGGCACTTAAAAATTAAAAATGATATTTCTGAAAATAATTTGAAGAATCCCTTCAGCATGATTGTTTCATATACCAAGATGCACCTATTTGTGGAATATGAGATCTTTATCACAAACTATGCCGTGGAAATGACCATAACTTGATCATTTGGATCGAAACTTCTAGTTGTTTATAGATGATAGACCTTTTGTGAAGATTTTTTTGGAAATTTTGTCAAAAATCAAGTTTATCATTTTTCATAGCAACTATTACACATATAAGGACCCCATGACAAAGGATATCCTTTTTTGAGGTGTTTATCATTTTATTTCATTTTTTCGTAAAAACGATCAAAATGGTCACCTTGACTATTCATCGAAAGAGGTAAGATTTTCTAAAATTATCAATGTTTCTATGATATAACCACTAGTTGTGTACCTTAAAATGATTTTTCCAAAAAGTTCTGACCAAACTATCAAATAGTTGTAGTTCAAATTTGAATTACTTTTGAAAAATTGACATAAACTCATTTAAGTAGGGGAAATTAGGTAGAAATCAAGAACACTCATAATATTTTGGGATTGTCCATCAAATGTGTACTAATCTTTGTGAAAATTAGATGGGTGCCAATTTGCACCATATTCTTTGTACTTGGTTCACAAAAAAAGTCATTTTTGACACTTAAAAAATGGAAAATGATATTTATAAAAATAATTTGAAAAATTCCTTCAGCAAGATTGTTTCCTATACCAATATGCACCTATTTGTGGATTATGAGAACTTTATCACATTCTATGCTATAGGGATAGCCATAACTTGATCATTTGGTTTGAAATCGTTAGTTTTGGATTACAATAATTTAAAAAATCAGGACCTATTGATGTTTCTGTAATGCAAAAGATGATTTGGATGTCATATTTGGATTCCTCTAATTTTTTAAATCAATTTAGACATTTTATTTGTTAAATTCCAATTTATAGATTTAAAGATATGAATTATTCCATATTAAATAGATAAAGGTAAAAATAAGTTAAATTCATTTTATGATTATTTAATTAAGATTATTATTACTTAATTATTTTTCTTTGTTTTTCGAATTTAGACAATAAAGAAGTGTGACATCGTGAGCAAGAGGTTAATAGGCTTGATATAATACTAATATCAGTAAGTTGTGTTTGTCGTACTTGGAAGCTATTTGGGAAGAAACTCAAAAGTTAAGCGTGCTCGGGTGGAGTAGTGTGAGGATGGGTGACCGAGTGGGAAGTTTGATCACATGTATGCACTTTGACTTGAGAATAGGGGTAAATATGTATTAATTTGTCAAATAATTCGAAGATTCGAAGTTCAATAACTATTCCAAGATTCGAAATAAAAAACGTGAAAAAAATCCAAATTTTTTTTGATTTTTTTAAAAAATTGAATTTCTGCTAAAAACCTTTAGTCCAGGTTGGTATTACCAACCGGGACTAAACGTTCCCAACCCTGCGGGCTACGCGTGGCCATGTGGGAGGGCCTTTAGTCCGGGTTCGTAGACAACCGGGACTAAAGGGTGGGAGGCTTTAGTCCCGCTTTGCTAGTCCCGGTTGGAGAAACCGGGACTAGAGGGCCTTCCCAACCGGGACTAGAGCCCATTTTTCTACTAGTGATACATAACTTTATTTCATTTGCATCATTAAAGTATTACAAATGGGAAACTAGATTTTTTTTCTATGGGAAATGGGAAACTAGTTAGGTTAGGTTAGAGGCCGTTTCTGGGTTTATGGAGGTCTGACGACTTACAGGTGGGCTGGATGTCTATGTTTCTGTTCGCACGATGGCACCGGCCACTTTGAAATGGAACGCCCATAGACAGCGCTGCGACAGTGTCATGCTTTTCTTTCATAACGAAATGAGCAGGGCGCCTGTCTTTTGCTGAAAAATAAATACGGCAGCTCGTATACTTCAGCATGCAGGGCACGCTAAATTGACAATAGAAGGTAACATTGGTTGGTTGCTGGTAATGTTATCATCGCTATGGGAAAGATGGCTCCCACTTATATTTTTCCTATTTCCACTAGTGGCGGAGCTGTTGTATAAGTATTGGGTTCAAATGAACCCACTAAAATAAATAATATCCTTCACTAATCTAGTCTTTGCCATTGCTTATTAGTGAAACATTACGTAATAAACAAGAGAATGAACCCAACGGATTTATGTGCTAGCTTCGCCAGTCTTTACCAAAGAACTTACTAGGACTCTGTTCTTCGAGCATGAGACGCTCATCAGTGGGAGGCGTAGAGCACGTTGACATCCTATTCGATTGCCAAGCACACTGCAGCGGACGACTCTCCGGGTGTATGCTAACACGGATGATGGGCTACTCTATGTTCGACGCACGTCGATTTGGAGAAGCTGACTTCGACGGCAAGCATCCCAAGGTTTGTTGTTTTGGTATGCTTCATCGACGGCGACAGAGTAGCTATACAGGCCATGCTTCGTGGGAGATAACTTTTCTCCACCTCGTACTCTTGGAAATAAGATAATTCGGGCACTTGGTTTTCTCCAATGTCTCACCATCGCTTAACCAACAATATAACTAAATTTATCGCCTATAGCTATGCGCATCCTTCGATGCAGAGGTAGTTAGAGCTCCTAATTTTCCATTGTCTAGAAAATGAATTTTTCTTTATGGAAGACAATAGAAATTGTGAAATTGCTGTGTGGAGGATATTGTGTTTACAGTGATTGGAGGCACTCAAAGCGTAGGTTGGATCCAGCCATTTATAGGAGGTGTGTTCTAATGGGAAAAGGCCTGACAAAATTTAGAGCAAGGGGAAAGGGTCAAAAGAGCGTGAGGCAGACTGGTACGTCGAACTAATATGCATGCATTCTGCATATCACGTGACAAATATGATTTGAGGGGAAAGGCTCTCCTCTGCAACTCTACCTCATCTCTGATTGCCGGCTCTATTGCATGAGTTGCAAGTGGGCCACGTGCCAGCAGCGTCTCCCTCGCCTAGCCTCCTAGGAAAAGGCCCAGTTAGGCCTCCCGGGCCCCTTCTTCTTGGGTCACTGCTGGGCTGCCTGCTTCCCCTAGGCTGCTGCTGGACCGAGATGCGTCACTGGTTCGTGACCTTGCCGCGACTGGGAATGCTGCTGGACCGATGGCTTCTGTTCCTGCTACTTCAGCCGTGGAGTTGGGTGATTCATCGGTGGATGCGGCCATCACTTCATCTCCTTCGCCGTCTTCCCGTGTCAAGCTTCCGCAAAAGGTGTCTACGCCGGCATCACCTCCTCCGTCGGGCTCTCTGCTCGTTACGTCTTTGACGGCAGCTAGGACAGCTGCGGCGAAAAGCACGACTATGCCCACATCTCTATGAACTAGTGGCCGCACTCTTTGGTTGTGGATGTGTCGGCATGAACGGATGAGGAATCCATGAGAAGGTGATGCGTTGTGGGAACCTCGGCTTCGATGCAGGCACATCTACACCCAAGTCTTTTTTTTAATTTTCTAATTCTCGCATTTCTACTAGTCTTGGGTTGGAGACGAGGGTGAGAACGCTACAAGCGGCCACACCTTGGTGAACTGGACGTCGGTGTGCCGCCCAAATAAGGTGGGAGGACTTGGGGCTTGTTTGATTTGTAGGGTAGGAAAGACATAGGAATAGGAAAAGTATATGATTGATATGTCATGCACATTCCAATCCTATAGGATTTGGTTTGTACCAAATTTTGTTTGATTCCACCAAAGGAATTGTAAAAAGAGGTTAGAGTGGATGTTAAAATTCCTATAGGAAGTAGTACAAAGATTCATATGGAAAAAATTCCTATAGAAACTAATCCTATAAATCAAACCATTAGCAAAGGAAAAATTCTTATGGGATAAATTCCTAGAATCCTATGAAATTCCTTTGAATCAAACAAGCCCCAGGTGTTGCGGACCTAGAAAAGTTCGGGTGCGCCATTCGGCTATGATGGCTTTGGTTGCAGTGGACTGACCCCAAGCCGACCTTGGGTTCGTTTCGAAACTGCCATGTGATGGCACGGACATGGCCCTTTTCAGGACATTGACAAAAATCACGCTTGGAAGCGGTAATTTGGCTATGTTCTAGCACGACAGCTGGTGTGAGCGCGGGCCCCTCATGGCTTGTGTGTCTGATCTATTCAAAATTGCAACTAGAAAGAATCCACCGAAGATCAAAGACGACAACTGGATCCGTTCCCCAGACCAACATGACTCTATCAACTGGAGCCGTCATGGACCCGCCCAAGAAGCAGAGAAGTCCACGTACACGTCGACGCTCCTGGACGCGTACGAGGTGGAGTGCATCAGGCGTGGACTCGAGAGCCTCCTCCTCAACCAGAACGCCGGCGAGGGCAGCGCGGAAGCCAGCGGAAGCCTCGACGGGATACCCGGGCGCCTCCTACTCCGCCGTCGCCGGCACAGAGTTACGAAGACGGTCAGCTCGAAGAACGCTAACTGCGCGCCGACGCCACCTCCGGCCAAGAAGCTCTCCGTCGGCCGGACGCGGCTACATCTGGGGAAGCACGCCGTGACGATTTGCAGCGGCGCCGTGGCCGTATCGTCCGCCGTTGCAAACGGCCGGAGACCCCGGCGCGCGGGCTACCGGGAGGTTTCTGTTTGAGTTAACGTCTACATTTCGTCCTACGCGGTTAGTGGAGTTGAGAGATTAGTTGCAGGATTCGGCGTGCAATTCGAGGCCTTTTCTCTACTTGCAATCACCTTCCTTTTGGCTTTTGCATAATCGTGTCTCCACAAATTAATGGCCATATTGTGTGAGTGCATCAGTGCACTAGCTAGCTAATATACGAACAGATATTTCGTTCCGTGAGTACGTTTTCTTTTTCTCTTTTGCACGAATGGTTGTCCGAGATGAAATTTTGAACCCCTTATCTGAATCGGTTCTGTTCATCCGCTTTCTCGTAGTATGCGTAAGCGGGTGCGGCTTGTGGCACCCCCTTCTGGCACAGCCAGCCAGAAGGGCGGTCGTTCCGTGCGCCAGCCCAAGATATCTGACCGCACGTTACGACAATGCAACATAGCAGTAACCATTACACAATCAGGCACAAAGTGATACAAAAGGGTTTACAAGGCCGTCGAGACTTTACAAAATATCAAGCCAAGCATGGCCCAACTCAGAGTTTTAACTGGCAGCGGAAGACATAAATGAGGCAACGGCTTGGAGCGGCTCCACTCCACAGGTATCTGGCTGGGCTACTGATTCTAGCACGCTTCTGCTCCTTGTCCTTACTATGATGGAAGTTGAGTCCTCGCCAAAATCTGGCCACAATCATAAGACCCGTGAGTACATTTGTATGCACTCAGCAAGAATCGCCACTCACTACAACAATTCAACAATCATGCAACAAGGTATACATTGGAGATAAACTCCTACAGCATGGCAAGGGTACTCTAGATAGATGACATAAATGTAGCATGGCATTGACAACCAAACATGTCATAATCAAGCAACTGGGGTATCACCAGTACAGAGTCCAAGCCAGGTGGGGTTGGATCGTGCACCGGCAATCATACAAAGGGCTTACCTGTGACGAGAAAACGGGTGTACCAAGTGGGTACCAAATAATACACAACAGCACATGTGATCACTGCTAGGCCCACTGGCCTCATCATTTCACTCTGGGCACGCACGGTTGATGTGGGCTCTGGCCTAACTATAGGCTTCCCAACGCATCACACCGCCATCCCTAAACTTGGTTCACAATCACATCTCAAGTAAAATTCTCTGTATCAACTTATTGTTCATTTAGTGAAATCAGGTTGTTCATCTTTCTTTCAAACAGAACTTATGTTTAACCTCCTGACTCGACAAAGACAATAGTGTGACCGACACTGAACTGTTATTACATAACCTTGGAACGAGGCTAGACATCCAGATTTGACACTCTCGAGAGGTTGCAATACTTCACTCATCCAAGTGGATCATTAACAACCGGTACTTTAGGATCGCATCCATAAGACGGTCTGATACACTCACTCAACCGTTCACGCCATCAAGACACTCCCTATATAGCCACCGACATAACTATATGCCTTATGCAGAAGTGAATCCGGCACGTCCCCAACCCATGAGCGACGCCTAGCTCCGGAACCTTCGCAAGACTAGCCCCGACCAACTATGGTAACCGACTAGACTTGCCAAAAGGGTGGCATCAAAGGAGGCTCGATAGGATTACGTAGGTCAAGGCCCGCCCATGTGAGCGACAGTGGTAGTGCTTTCGATGTTCAGATTAGTGGCACTATGGACTGACCCTATCGAATTTTGGAGGGGTGTTTCATTTAAACAAGTTTCATCATAACAAGTCCAAACATCAGAGGATTAGTCCAACACAACAATCACAATATCACAATAATATATATCATCAAACATCAAGACATTAGTATCATAATATTTCAAGAATAGTAGTGTTCATGTCCAAACTTAGCAAAATAAATGGCGTCAACCGGATGACTACGGCGGCGATCCCGCCGACCAGCGCCTTCTCGTTTGACAGAAGAAAAGAAACGTCAACCGGATGACTGTGGCAGCGGTCTTCCGCTGGCAAGCGCCTTCTCGCTCGACAAGGAAAAAGAAACGTCAATCGGAAGACTGTGGCAGCGGTCTTCCGCTGGCAAGCGCCTTCTCGTTTGATAAGGAAAAAATAAACGTCAACCGGAAGACTGTGGCAGCGATTCCGCTGACCAGCGCCTTCACAGATCAACTACAAAAGATAACACAGTGGGTCAATCGGACGACTGTGGCGGTTTCTCCAGCCAGCGCCCTCGCAGGTTAATTACAAAGTTGGCGAGGCAGGTGGCCTCCAAACAATGAACCGAAAAGCATTCATAAGAAAGAAAGCATCCATTCCACTCAAAGATTAACCCGACGTGGTGTCAGCAATCTTGGCAAAAAGAACCAAATGGAAAGTCAGCTCCCAAGCGTCGCAGTCCGGGTGGCTTACGCCAACCATATTTGACGGAGGGATAAGAAGCAAATAACTCTTTAGGCAAATGCCCCCAACTCCGAGGATCATAAGACGACATTCGTCCGCTCCTCACCTCGGCGAAGGAGAAGAAGCAAACAATCATAGGGACACATGTTTTATAGTTGTTTATTTTAGAGGGTTCGACAAAGCCGCGCAAGTGCGAGGCGCACAATTTAATTCACACATCATTCTAATGCATACATGGATGATGAATAAAACATGGCAGGAGCAATATTCGAAGTAACATATTGAACAAGAATAACAACAGACATGCAATAATAAAACAGGGTACAGACAGAAAATATAACACTCGGTATGGCAATCAACAAATAAACAAACAACATTGAGGGACTGCTCATAGCAAGTGGTTAGCTTGCCTCCGAAGATCGACACCGTTTGGCTTGGAGGGTCACGGACACGTCACGGTTTGGGGTCTCGGTTCGCCGGTACCGCGGGATACACCTAAGCAGGCATACAAGGGTACTGAGCATACAGGTATTTTACAGAAATGTAAAACCGATATTACTAGAGAGAGCTCCTCAAACTAGGAATTTACAAATTTGATTCGCTCCAAACGGAGCTACGGATCAAGAGATATTGACGAGCGATGGATAGCTATCTGCTGCTCACCTCGAAAAAAAGAAACAGACTGCGCGGGGAAAAAACAGAACGGGCCACTACTGCCTCCAGGCTGGGCCGTGCTGGGCCGAAGCGGCCCGCTGCGCTGCGCTGTGCACTGGGCTGGTTGCGCACTCTCCGAAAGGCGTCTCCCAGAGGGGAAGACGGAAAGCTCCAACTGCGCCATCACTAGCTGACGTGGCGGCCGGGCCCGCGTGGGACCCGCCTGTCGGCGCCACGCTGGACGCCCTTCTTCTTTCCCCGCGTTGACCACGCTCGGGAGAGCGCCCTGCGTAGCACGGCCGGCTCGGGCGGTCGCCAACGCCGGCAGCTGGGAGGAGCAGGGCCACGGCCGGCGACGGGGACGGGCTGGCGGCGGAGGACCACGGCCGTGGGAGGAGCAGCCGGTGGCGGGGTGGCCTACCACGCACAGAGCCGTGAGCTCGACGGCTTAGCCGCATGGGCGGCTCGGTGGAGGTTGGTCGGCGGCGGCAGACGGCTCGGCAGGCCGGCCGAGGATGACGACGAGGTCGAGGGACTGGGCCACGCCCGGGGAGGAGGGCCAGGCGGTAGGGGGGTCACGGGTGCGACGGCCGCGTGCACACCTGCACGGCCATGGCGGAAGTCGAGCACTGCGGCCTCTCCGTGGTGCTGCTCTGCTAGCCCGAGGACGGCAGGGATGCGGACACCACGAGGAACGGCGCTGGGAGGAGGGCCATGAGGCAGGGGGAGAGCACGGAGTGGCTCGCGAGTTTGAGGGGGATTCGGCCATGGGAGGGGTCGAGCACGAACTCGAAGCTCTCGGGCTCCTCTTGATCTGCTGGAGTGCGGGGAGGAAAAGGAGAGGGGAAGGGAGGGAGTGCGCTCTGGAAGTGGAGGGGAGTGAGGAGAGTGAGAGGAGAGGCTCAGGTTGCTCTCACGGAAGGGGAGGGGGGTGGAGAGCTGGTTGCAGCAAGGCAACACTCGGGCTGTACTGATATAGCCGGAGAGGAGGAGAGCAAATACGGGAAGCTCACTGTGTTGTCGGTGGAGAAGATAAGAAGGGGAGCTGGTGCACAGGGAGGGCACGAGGTGCACTGCAGCACATGGATTAGGCACCGTCCACAGCAGTAATCGGGGTTTAGGGTCTAAGCAAAGCGCGCGTCCTGGACGTGACACGGGCGGCATCGTCGCGTTCCCGGTGACTCGGAGCTCCAAACGCAATGGGTTTTCACCACTGCATGCCAAAATCAAAACTCCACAACTTTGGTGACTAAAGTTTTTGCAAATTCGAAACTTCGTGCGACTAGAACTTTTGAAAAACAGTACTGGTCCAAATGGAAAAAGGTTGTTTGGAGAAGCAAACGATTTTTGTTTTGATCAAGACTTCTCCCAGAGGTGTGGGCTCTCCTAGTGCTTGCATCTAGGTGTTCTCCTCCTACTACAAAAATCATTTGGCTTGGTTTTGAAAACATTTGAATTTTGGGCAGAAATTTGGACAGAGGAAAAGTCAAATATTTCCTTAACAAGGTATCCAATATTTTTGCATAAATGGGCTAAATACTGCCTAGGGGTCATCCCTAATTTTTGTAGAATTTTTGGAGACATAAAAATAGGGGTTCCTTTGGAATTGCAATAGGCAAGAAAAGAGCACTACAAAGGAAGTACCTCAAATATTGCTCAAATGAGGTTGGTACAGTGGAGTGAAATGTTCAGGAGGTGGATTCATGCATCTCCCCAAAATGTAGAATTTTTGGATGAGTGGAAGGTGTCTGGATAATTTTCGGATTGAAACCGACATAACAGGAAATAGGGTTTAACTTTGGAATCTTGCATGGGACTATGAAATATTTTTCCATGGGAGTGATGTATAGGTATGAGGGGACCATACGGTAGCTTGGTAGAATTTATTCCAAGCTAAGATTGCGGTGGCGGCTTTAGTGGGATGAACCGGGAGGTTTTGAATCTCCAGATGGAACCAATGTTTACAGATAAAACAATGTCATGGAATTATGGTGAGGTTGACAAAGATCGAGGATGGTTGGGAATTTTTCTAAGGAGCGAAACCAAAGTCAAATCAAAGACCAACGGGTTCGAAAAAACATTTAGAAACCCGAAAAAGTTTTTCCGGCGTCCAAAAATAATTTAAAATTCGGTCTAAATTTTCGGGGTGTTACAAACCTTCCCCCCTTAAAAAGAATCTCGTCCCGAGATTCGGAGACTTATAGAGATTCCCGGGGTTATACAAGATATTTCTTGTATGGTTTAATATACCCCTATATTTTAAAACCTTTTTCGTAAACTTTCCTACCACGACTATAGTTGGAAACGCATAGAAAGATCAACACTCAACGGGATTTTTCCTAAAACCAGGTATCTTCAAGGCTCGATATTTTTATCGCACTTAATGCATTCTAGGGATGGCATGGCAGGGGCTCACACAATCATTCAAATAGGAGCTACCACCACGGGTATGTAAATATAAACTAAGGTTTTTGCTCAAACATTCACACGGCAGGGCACACATAAACAACACAACCATGGCAAAAGCAAACAAGCAAGTCTACAAACAAGCTAACAAAACACTCTACAAAAATCCTTTTTGCTCCAACGATGTGGGACACTCAACAAGCATACTAAGCTTGTGATGGGGGTCATCGTGGAGGGCTTGGGCCCTTTCTTTAACATGGTTGTCACAAGGTTCATATTGGGTGAGGAACCTTGCGCGATACATGTACGAGTTTTTCAAACCTATGCACGAGCCAACATTAAGTGAGCGGGACACCGTGGTTACAGTGTCTCATTAAATACTTCCACTTAATAGTTAAACTTGTGCAACACACACAAAATAATTTCACTAGAAAATAATCATTCAAGTTTGCATTAATTTTACAGGCGTGCATATGTGTCTGGGTTCACATATACCACCTGCTTTTATGTGATCTGTCATTTCTTCAAAACTTTTCAACTGAAGAAAAGGACATGGTATTCCGTCACATGTCAACCAAGTGGTTAACAAGGAATCAGAACATCAAGTTTTTCACGGGCTAACCTAAGAACAACTTAACCGCGGACAGAACAAACATGCAGCACAAGAAAACACAAGGGGTTACAAACAACCTCACAAACTCTCACCTACCAACTTAGGACTCCTCACTTGGTGGGGACTTGGTCTGGGCATCCACTTTGTTGCCTTCTGGATCTTGCGGTTTTGGTCCTACGCAAAGCTTGGTATCCACTGGGCTCTTGTCAGTGGGCTGCGGACTCGGGCAAGGGCTTGCCTATTGGAATGGCATTCCTCCAAGTGGTAGGCAAGAATGCTCTCCAAGGCGGTGGTGTAGGCTTCGAGGTGGGACAAGGTTGAGTTGAGCATCACTTCGATGCTTACCATGGGTTGCTGGGGCTTGCAAGGGATCTTGGCGGGAAAAAGCGAGGCGGGAGGTTCCATCGCGGCTTCAAAGTACCGCAGACGAGCGAGACATTTCCAAGCTGCAACTTGGAGAGCCATCTCAGGGGAATCCACGAAGTGGCTTTGAATCACATATGGCGCCGCGCTTCCTAAGGCACTTGTGGCGACATACACATCGGCATGATACTCGCTCACGCAGGAGGAGAGGTTAGACCGATATACATGGTACACCGGCCGAGAAACACAACCAAGAATGTCGCGAGCAGCTTCCCACAGCAGAGGTGGAAAACCGGGGCGAAACTCAGCGGTGGTCTCGAAAACAAGGGTAGGTTCCATCTACAACTCAAGCTAAGGTACTTGGGAGAGAGAGAGCGCAAGATTCCTGAGCGGGATCTGCTTCAAGAGAGTTGGGTTGCAAAGGATAGCAAGCAAGGGTGGGTTATAGGTAGCTAGGACTTGGGTCTCATACTAATGGGTAGTGTCGATTCCTTCTCATGGAAGAAACCGGCGAGCCTCACTCGGGGATTGGGACAAGTCCTACTGCACCATACTGTTGACCAACAATAGCCATGCCGGTTAGGCGGAGATGGGTCAAATCCATCGGGCTCCTTGTCGGGCAAAAGTAAGGCTGGGCTTTCCATGCTAGGGTAGTCTACAGCCAGCCTGGTGCTCTGATACCATGCTCTGTGGCACCCCTTCTGGCACAGCTTGTCAGAAGGGCGGTCGCCCCGTGCGCCAGCCCAAGATATCTGGCCGCACGTTACGACAATGCAACATAGCGGAAATCATTACACAATCAGGCACAAAGTGCTACAAAAGGGTTTACAAGGCCGTCGAGGCTTTACAAAATATCAAGCCAAGCATGGCCCAACTCAGAGTTTTAACTGGCAGCGGAAGACATAAATGAGGCAACGGCTTGGAGCGGCTCCACTCCACAGGTATCTGGCTGGGCTACTGATCCTAGCACGCTTCTGCTCCTTGTCCTTGCTAAGGTGGAAGTTGAGTCCTCGCCAAAATCTGGCCACAATCACAAGGCCCGTGAGTACATTTGTATGCACTCAGCAAGAATCGCCACTCACTACAAACAATCCAACAATCATGCAACAAGTATACATTGGAAATAAACTCCTACAACATGGCAAGGTACTCTAGATACATGACATAAAAGTAGCATGGCATTGACAACCAAACATGTCATAAGCAAGCAACGGGGGTATCACCAGTACAGAGTCCAAGCCAGGTGGGGTTGGATCGTGCACCGGCAATCATACAAAGGGCTTACCTGTGACGAGAAAACGGGTGTACCAAGTGGGTACCAAATAATACACAACACACCTGTGATCACTGCTAGGCCCACTGGCCTCATCATTTCACTCTGGGCACGCACGGTTGATGTGGGCTCTGGCCTAACTATAGGCTTCCCAACGCATCACACCGCCATCCCTAAACTTGGTTCACAATCACATCTCAAGTAACATTCCCTGCATCAACTTATTGTTCATTTAGTGAAATCAGGTTGTTCATCTTTCTTTCAAACAGAACTTATGTTTAACCTCCTGACTCGACAAAGACAATAGTGTGACCGACACTGAACTGTTGTTCCATAACCTTGGAACGAGGCTAGACATCCAGATTTGACACTCTCGAGAGGTTGCAATACTTCACTCATCCAAGTGGATCATTAACAACCGGTACTTTAGGATCACATCCATAAGACGGTCTGATACACTCACTCAACCGTTCACGCCATCAAGACACTCCCTATATAGCCACCGACATAACTATATGCCTTATGCAGAAGTGAATCCGGCACGTCCCCAACCCATGAGCGACGCCTAGCTCCGGAACCTTCGCAAGACTAGCCCCGACCAACTATGGTAACCGACTAGACTTGCCAAAAGGGTGGCATCAAAGGAGGCTCAATAGGATTACGTAGGTCAAGGCCCGCCCATGTGAGCGACAGTGGTAGTGCTTTCGATGTTCAGATTAGTGGCACTATGGACTGACCCTATCGAAGTTTGGAGGGGTGTTTCATTTAATCAAGTTTCATCATAACAAGTCCAAACAACAGAGGATTAGTCCAACACAACAATCACAATATCACAATAATATATATCATCAAACATCAAGACATTAGCAACATAATATTTCAAGAATAGTAGTGTCCATGTCCAAACTTAGCAAAATAAATGGCGTCAACCGGATGACTACGGCGGCGATCCCGCCGACCAGCGCCTTCTCGTTTGACAAAAGAAAAGAAACGTCAACCGGATGACTGTGGCAGCGGTCTTCCGCTGGCAAGCGCCTTCTCGCTCGACAAGGAAAAAGAAACGTCAACCGGAAGACTGTGGCAGCGGTCTTCCGCTGGCAAGCGCCTTCTCGTTTGACAAGGAAAAAGAAACGTCAACCGGAAGACTGTGGCAGCGATTCCGCTGACCAGCGCCTTCACAGATCAACTACAAAAGATAACACAGTGGGTCAATCGGACGACTGTGGCGGTTCCTCCAGCCAGCGCCTCGCAGATTAATTACAAAGTGGCGAGGCAGGTGGCCTCCAAACAATGAACCGAAAAGCATTCATAAGAAAGAAAGCATCCATTCCACTCAAGGATTAACCCGACGTGGTGTCAGCAATTTGGCAAAAAGAACCAAATGGAAAGTGCTCCCAAGCGTCGCAGTCCGGGTGGCTTACGCCAACCATATTTGACGGAGGGATAAGAAGCAAATAACTCTTTTGGCAAATGCCCCCAACTCCGAGGATCATAAGACGACATTCGTCCGCTCCTCACCTCGGCGAAGGAGAAGAAGCAAACAATCATAGGGACACATGTTTTATAGTTGTTTATTTAGAGGGTTCGACAAAGCCGCACAAGTGCGAGGCGCACAATTTAATTCACACGTCATTCTAATGCATACATGGATGATGAATAAAACATGGCAGGAGCAATATTCGAAGTAACATATTGAACAAGAATAACAACAGACATGCAATAATAAAACAGGGTACAGACAGAAAATATAACACTCGGTATGGCAATCAACAAATAAACAAACAACATTGAGGGACTAATCATAGCAAGTGGTTAGCTTGCCTCCGAAGATCGACACCGTTTGGCTTGGAGGGTCACGGACACGTCACGGTTTGGGGTCTCGGTTCGCCGGTACCGCGGGATACACCTAAGCAGGCATACAAGGGTACTGAGCATACATGTATTTTACAGAAATGTAAAACCGATACTACTAGACAGAGCTCCTCAAACTAGGAATTTACAAATTTGATTAGCTCCAAACGGAGCTACGGATCAAGAGATATTGACGAGCGACGGATAGCTATCTGCTGCTCACCTCGAAAAAAAAGAAACAGACTGCGCAGGGAAAAAACAGAACGGGCCACTACTGCCTCCAGGCTGGGCCGTGCTGGGCCGAAGCGGCCCGCTGTGCTGCGCTGTGCACTGGGCTGGTTGCGCACTCTCCGAAAGGCGTCTCCCAGAGGGGAAGACGGAAAGCTCCAACTGCGCCATCACTGGCTGACGTGGCGGCCGGGCCCGCGCGGGACCCGCCTGTCGGCGCCACGCTGGACGCCCTTCTTCTTTCCCCGCGTTGACCACGCTCGGGAGAGCGCCCTGCGCAGCACGGCCGGCTCGGGCGGTCGCCGGCGCCGGCAGCTGGGAGGAGCAGGGCCACGGCCGGTGACGGGGACGGGCTGGCGGAGGACCACGGCCGTGGGAGGAGCAGCCGGTGGCGGGGTGGCCTACCACGCACAGAGCCGCGAGCTCGACGGCTTGGCCGCACGGGTGGCTCGGTGGAGGTTGGTCGGCGGTGGCAGACGGCTCGGCAGGCCGGCCGAGGATGACGACGAGGTCGAGGGACTGGACCACGCCCGGGGAGGAGGGCCAGGCGGCAGGGGGGTCACGGGTGCGACGGCCGTGTGCACACCTGCACGGCCATGGCGGAAGTCGAGCACTGCGGCCTCTCCGCGGTGCTGCTCTGCTAGCCCGAGGACGGCAGGGATGCGGACACCACGAGGAACGGCGCTGGGAGGAGGGCCATGAGGCAGGGGGAGAGCACGGAGTGGCTCGCGAGTTTGAGGGGGATTCGGCCATGGGAGGGGTCGAGCACGAACTCGAAGCTCTCGGGCTCCTCTTGATCTGCTGGAGTGCGGGGAGGAAAAGGAGAGGGGAAGGGAGGGAGTGCGCTCTGGAAGTGGAGGGGAGTGAGGAGAGTGAGAGGAGAGGCTCAGGTTGCTCTCACGGAAGGGGGGGGGGTGGAGAGCTGGTTGCAGCAAGGCAACACTCGGGCTGTACTGATATAGCCGGAGAGGAGGAGAGGAAATACGGGAAGCTCACTGTGTTGTCGGTGGAGAAGATAAGAAGGGGAGCTGGTGCACAGGGAGGGCACGAGGTGCACTACAACACATGGATTAGGCACCGTCCACAGCAGTAATCGGGGTTTAGGGTCTAAGCAAAGCGCGCGTCCTGGACGTGACACGGGCGGCATCGTCGCGTTCCCGGTGACTCGGGGCTCCAAACGCAATGGGTTTTTCACCACTGCATGCCAAAATCAAAACTCCACAACTTTGGTGACTAAAGTTTTTGCAAATTCGAAACTTCGTGCGACTAGAACTTTTGAAAAACAGTACTGGTCCAAATGGAAAAAGGTTGTTTGGAGAAGCAAACGATTTTTGTTTTGATCAAGACTTCTCCCAGAGGTGTGGGCTCTCCTAGTGCTTGCATCTAGGTGTTCTCCTCCTACTACAAAAATCATTTGGCTTGGTTTTGAAAACATTTGAATTTTAGGGCAGAAATTTGGACAGAGGAAAAGTCAAATATTTCCTTAACAAGGTATCCAATATTTTTGCATAAATGGGCTAAATACTGCCTAGGGGTCATCCCCTAATTTTTGTAGAATTTTTGGAGACATAAAAATAGGGGTTCCTTTGGAGGTTGCAAATAGGCAAGAAAAGAGCACTACAAAGGAAGTACCTCAAATATTGCTCAGATGAGGTTGGTACAGTGGAGTGAAATGTTCAGGAGGTGGATTCATGCATCTCCCCAAAATGGTAGAATTTTTGGATGAGTGGAAGGTGTCTGGATAATTTTCGGATTGAAACCGACATAACAGGAAATAGGGTTTAACTTTGGAATCTTGCATGGGACTATGAAATATTTTTCCATGGGAGTGATGTATAGGTATGAGGGGACCATACGGTAGCTTGGTAGAATTTATTCCAAGCTAAGATTGCGGTGGCGGCTTTAGTGGGATGAACCGGGAGGTTTTGAAATCTCCAGATGGAACCAATGGTTTAACAGATAAAACAATGTCATGGAATTCTGGTGAAGGTTGACAAAGATCGAGGATGGTTAGGAATTTTTCTAAGGGAGCGAAACCAAAGTCAAATCAAAGACCAACGGGTTCGAAAAAATATCTAGAAACCCGAAAAAGTTTTTCCGGCGTCCAAAAATAATTTAAAATTCAGTCTAAATTTTCGGGGTGTTACACGGCTCCCTAACAGAATCATCGTGGAAAGATGGAATGCTGCGTGCCTGTTATTCGCTTTCTTTTTCTCCACAATGGCGCGGTAAACTTTATGGTCAGGTCAACAACATCGATTAAAAAATACAGCCCGGCAGAAGGTGCTACCAAGTTTATTACTATGTCGTGTACAAAAGAATAGCACTCTCGGTTCCAAAATACTTGAAGTTTTATGTTTAAGTCAAACTATGTTAAGGTTGACCAAGTTTATAGCAA
Organism: Poa pratensis; assembly: GCA_947311845.1. Lineage (NCBI taxonomy): Eukaryota > Viridiplantae > Streptophyta > Magnoliopsida > Poales > Poaceae > Poa > Poa pratensis. Next base: position 1,697,442 of record CAMZMU010000014.1, read on the forward strand.
AATCTATGACACAAATTTAGTACTAAATATTTAGATTCATCATACAACAAATTTTCATATAATATGGATTTGACGTTATAGTATTGACACATTATTTCTATAAATCTGGTCAAATTCAGAGAAGTTTGAATTAGAACAAACCTAATACTCTAGTTATTTTGGAATGGAGAGACTAGTCTCAAAACTTGTATCACGATTAGACGGATATGTGAAACGAGTTCCATATCACCGGTTAGAAATCAGGAGTCATGAACTAGTCGAACGGTCGATCTGGCGTAACCTACGACACGAGTTAGGGGAGCGTTATTGAACCGGCTAACAAACATATGGTTAGCAATGTTACAAGTAGCACGGACCAGCGCTGCGAGGAAACTTGTGAAGCCCATTGGTTTTGGCATCCTTGAGTCCTTTTAAGGATGACAACCTCTGCTCATGGTTGATGTTTGGCGACATGTGCAAAGAAAATTCAGAGGAAGAGTTTTGGTAGTTGCTCCTTGGACTACGTTAGTATTTATGATCGCATGATAAACAAAACATATTAAATAGAGCTAAATACACTGCACATTCCACGACTTGTCCTCCATGTGCAAACTAGTCCCACAACTTGCAAATGGTGAAACCGTGGTCCGAAAACTTGTGTCACCGGTGCAAAACTGGTCCAAGTGCTCTCTGGCGCTAACACGTGGTGGTGGACGTTTGCGGAAACACCCCTGAAACTTTTTCTTTCGCATATGTTGCCTTAGTGCTACCTTACATGCGGGGCCCACCTGTCAGTGTTAAGGAAAGAATTAAAACTATAGGACTCATTTGATTCATAGGGTAGGAAAAATGTAGGAATAGGAATCCTATAGGATTGAGATGGCATGTCTAATGGAATCCTATAGGAAGAGTAAGTTTGTTTGACTGAGATGAAAGAATTTTCCATGAGGTTGGGTCTCATGTTATTGTCGTATGTGATTTGCACTACAAAATTCCTATAGGAATAATTCCTATGTGATATGATCATACGAATCAAACACCTTCTATAGGAAATTTTCCTATAGGCCAGATTCAATCCTACAAGAATCCTATCATATTCCTTTAAATCAAAGGGGCCTATATGTGTTCGGCAAGGGATTCAAACTCAGGATTGCACGGTACAGCCTGACGTGCACTAGCCAGTATGACCAAAGAAGCAGAAAAAAGAATGAACAACAAAGGTCATCAAAAGGAGATTGAACAAAAAGGAGAGTTTATCAAATGAAAATAAAGAGGATTTTAGGAGATATGCGGGGCGACATACCATAGACCTATTGTCACCAAATGCACCTTAAACACAAACATGAAGCCTAGCCTATCAAAAAAGGAGGAGGGGTTGGAGTGTAGACGGACCCTATTTCTTATTTCTTCAATATTGAAGAATGTAAAAAATGGGATCAAGTTGGTGTTTGAGTGTTCAAAAGTTATATGACGCGTCTAGGGAGCGCAATAGCCCTCATTGGTTGCAAGAAAACACGTATGCATCTTATCATGAGCGTGTTTCAAATATTCCAACAGTGGCCTGAAAAATCTAGCTAAGATGGCTTTCACTCTGCCAAAATAGCGATAGGGATAGATTACTGTTGGATGTATGCCCAAAAGGCAATGTATTTATACATCTGATTCATCAATTATGATTTGTATTCTCTATGCTATAACTACGGTGGTTTCTGGATACGTGATTCAGGGGAAAGCCCACTCATACGTGTAGAGAATATGAACACGTAAAATATACCCTAGTTTTTTTCCGAACTAATTTGTTGATTGCTTGATGACACTGCTTTCCTAGTCATGGACATTGTATATGTCAGCATCAATGAGTGGCATATTATTGGATAATAATATGGCCGGGTAAACCCAAGTTTTGGTATGCTAAGAGATTCCGTTAAGTCGTCTTTCTTGTCCTTAGCTTTATCACACTAAGGTTATTATATAACATGTCCAATAACCATGAGGTTATTAGGGTTATGCATACTGGAAGAGTTACTTTGGTACTGTCAACGGCACGGCCGTAACTGGGTGTCAAAACGGCAGTCACTGGGTGGCTTCAAGGTGTGTGTATATCTTAATGTTCTGAGATGGGAAATTACTCCTCGGTGATTAGAGAGATACACCCTGGTCCCTCTCGGTATTATAAAGGTATCCAATATGTTCTGCAGACAATGCATGGTGAAGTTACACCGTGTGGGATATCATAATATGGAAACGAGTAAAGGAAACTTGCCGGTAACGAGATAGACAAAGATGTTGTGAATCAATTTATTGATTCATGGTAACATCCACGGATCTATATTAAATAGCCAGCAGGTTCAACAGAGTGTCTTCGTATAACGGTAGCAGTTATTCAGGTCGTCCACGGACCTGACAATGACCGGTGATTGGTTATCCAATTATAGCTACACGTTATCGAACATGTAGGGTGGACACGCTTAAACTAGGATTGGTTAGTTGTGTATTATGGTTGGTGTGGAACTATGGAGAGAGTATCACCGACATAGTGTCTACGTGATAGATATGTTTTTATCGGAGAGATTGTTTGGTGATAGAAGTTGCTATCACGGTCGGAATTTATTCCGAGGGTTTATATATAAGATGTAAATATTTATCCAGAGTATTTTGTCAGCGGACACTGGGTGTCCCGGATCATATAAAAGGTGTTTTATATGATAGATAATTAATTCGGTGAAATATTCTGTAAAAGGAAATATTCAAATGAGAATTAATTGGACAAAATATTATTTAATTATGAGTTAATTAAATATTGATTTATTTAATTAATAAATAATTATGGAAAATATTATATTAAATTGGAGCCCACCATGGGGCTACCAAGATGGGCCCGAGGGCCCACCAAGGTAGCCGCACCACCATGCTGTGGTGGTGGGCCAAGGTGCCGAGGGGGGAGGCTCCCCCCGGCCGAACCCTATTGGGCCTTGCGGCCCACGGCGGGGGGAGGCGGCGGCGGTGGCCTGGGGCGGGCCGGCCTAGGGCGGGCCCCACCCGCCAGGTCGGTGTGCCGGGGTGGGCCCCACCCGCCTAGGTCGGCTCGGCCTAGGTGGGCCCACCCGGTGGCGCCACATGGGGAGGCGGTGGAGGGGGAGGGGAGTTGGAGTTGAAACTCCAACTCCTCCTTCCCTAGCCGAATTGAGCAAGGGGGGCTTTCCCTTGTCCAATCCATGTAGGACTAGGAGAAAGCTTTCCCCTTGTCCAAGTCCCTCCACCCCTTGGTCCATCTATATAAACACCACCCCCTCCTATTTGGAGGATATACAATTGACGCATAAGAGACACACAATTAGCTCTCAAGTTTAGATCTCTTCTAGTTGGATTAGAGGAACCTCTAATTAGAGGCAACCTATCCGATTAGACTAGATCTAATCTCTCTCTCTCCTTCTCATGTGTTGAGATCTCCACCTTCATACACCAGTGGTGCTTCAAGCTTGGACGACAAAGCCCTGCTGAACCTTTCTCGGCGTACGCGTGCAAGCTCTCGGAGGGGTGAGCTATCGAACTCGACGGTTGACCCTCACTCTGCTGGATCAAGGTGACAAGGCGAGGAGGAGAAGGCGCCAGAATCTCTCTACTAGGCTACATCGACAAACGTCATCAACACTTCTTTCGCGACTTCGGTATTGGCAACGTATTTCATCTAGATCTTTGGATCTTCATATTCGCATATATCTTCATAGTAGATCTTGGGAGGTGTTGCGTAGCAATACGAAATTTTTAAATTTGTGTACACGCAACCCAGTAATTACGCCGTACCAAGATTTTGGTTTTCGGTGGGAAAATTTCCCCAAAGGGGTCGGGTTACAGGCCGATTTTAAAAGTCAAATTTGTTTTTTGAAAAAGTATAGCAGTTTGACCTTTACCGAGTGTTCTTGTTAATTTTTTTATAAACAAATCGATTTTTTTGTCCGATATGACCCTTACCGGGGTGCTCAATAACCAAAACCTTGCGTTGTACATACACCACTGGCCAATGATTAGCTGCAAATATAAAAGGTTTTTCAATATAGGGCAGGACTAGGCGTCCCCCGAGGGATCTGGGGCAAAAATCCCCCGGGTCCCCCTGCTGACACGTGTCCCCTTATTTCTGTCCAAATCCCGCTTTTGCTACCGTGTAGCAAATAATCACCCGCTTTTGCTCCCTATGTAGCAAAAAACGGTTTGACCAGAAAACAAAAAGAGAAAAGACTGACTTCGCCGGAGACCTCACCGGAGAGCTCGTAGCAAAAAAAAAGTGCTACGGTACCAAAATCAACTTCGCCGGAGACAGCGAAGCAAAATCTTTGTACTAATGTAGCAAAGCCACATAACCATACTAGAAAAAGGTTTGTTATATTGCAGCATCGTAGCAAAAAGTTAATCCAGCCAGGTCTTCAGAAGAGACTAATATGATGAAAAACAGCAAAACAGATTGTAGCAAAAAACGTATGGTGCAAAAATGCAGACAGTTGTAGCACCGGAGACTTCCGACCGTAGCATCGCCGCCGGCCTTACGTAGCACCGTTGTGCTCCTTCAGCAGCATCAGCGACTTCCGACGGGAGCACCGCAGCCGACCACTCGTAGCATCGCCGCCGGCCTTATGTAGCACCGTTGCGCTCCTTCAACAACCCCGGCAACTTCCGATGAGAGCATCGCTGCTGGTCAAAAGTAGCATCGCCCAGTGGCCATTTGTGGCACCATCGCGCTCCTTCAGCAGCAGGGCGACTTCCGACGGGAGCACCACCGAGCACCTTCAGGAGCACCGTCGCCCTCCCATGGAAGCACCACGACCACCTTCCCTTTGGAGCACCACCGAGCACCTTCGGGAGTGCCGCCGCCCTCCCATGGGAGCATCACCGTCCGCCCACGGCAGCAACGTCGCCCACCAATGGGAGTACCACCGAGAACCTTCGGCAGCACCGCAGCCCAACGTATGTAGCTCCACACCCCGACTTGCGTTGGTCATCAGGGTAGGCAGACGCGGAGGAGCACGCAGTCGCGGATGCGGCGGCCACCATGGGAGAGGCCGCGGCGGCGGGATGGAGCTGGAAGGGATCGCGGTGGAGGCCATGGCTGGACAACAAGGAGCACGGGAGGAGCTCTAGGTGGAGGTGGTGGCTGGGGGCGGCGAACCTCGACGCAACGCGTAGGGGAGGCTGCCGGTGGCCGGGTCGCCCGAGGGCGCGCGACCGTGGTCGTGGCGGAGCCGGCCCGGCCGGAGCTCGTGGAGGAGGCCGGGGCTGAGGAGCCTCGTCGGAGCAGGGGATGTGAGGAGTACATCGTGAGGTCGCGACGAGCTCGGCGGAGGAGGAACAGGGAGAGAAAAGGGGCGGCGTCGTGCGCGCAGGCGCGTGAGGAGATTGCCGGCGTCGCATGGCCGGGGCAGCGGCGGCGCATGCCCGAAAAAAGCGGAACATCGAAGGGAGAGACAGGGGAAGGGATAAGTCGTGGGAAGGGATAAGGCGTGGGGATGGTGGGCGCTAGGCAGTGCCACGCGTCGTTCCCTCGACCCGGGGAAGCGAGCGTGCGATCCCCGGGATGATTAGGATGATTACAAGGTTTTCCAATATAAAAGGTGCTTCCATATACGACTCCCAATTCTCAAATGTGATTTATCCTTCGATCAAATACACTAGCCCCAACCAAGCACAAACAAACAAAAGACTACTTGCATGAACTGTACATGCTGAAGGAAACAGATCGCTGTTTGGATTATTCGACCTACAAGTCAACGTAGCGAGTACAAACATGCAGCTGTAAGAAACGCGTAATATATAACTAATCAATTAAGCGCGCGCGGGGCCGGCGGCACGGTATGGGGTGGGGACGAGCACGAGCGGCGTCTTGCGGTGGAAGGTGAGCCCGCCGGCCTCCTCCATGCACAGCTCCTCCACCTTGCTCCCTTCCGGCAGCGCCCAGTCGAAGCCGCACAGCAGGTTGGCCAGCGTGAACTCCACGTTCATCAGCGCCATCGCCATGCCCGGGCAGATCCGCCGCCCGGCGCCGAACGGCACCAGCTCGAAGTGGGCGCCGTGCAGGTCCACCTCGCCGTGGCTCGCTCCGGCCTCGAACCTGTCGGGCTCGAACTCCTCCGCGCGCTCGCCCCAGCTCGCCGGATCCCTCCCGAGGGCCCACGCGTTCACGACCACCCTTGTCCCCGCCGGCACGTCGTAGCCGCCGATCTTGACGTGCCGCATCGTCTCCCGCGGCAGCAGCAGCGTCGCCGGCGGGTACAGCCGCAGTGTTTCTTTGACGACCATCTTGAGGTAGCTCAGCTTGGACATGTCGTCCGGTTGCACCCTCTGCCCGTTGCCGTTGCCGGCGGCCACCGCCCTGATCTCCTTCTGCACCTTCTTCAGCACCCGCGGGTTCCGGATCAGCTCCGACATGGCCCACAGGATCGTCACAGAAGTCGTATCGATGCCGCCAACGAACGTGTCCTGAAGATCAGCTTATATTTAATTAGAGCAACTATAAATGCAGCGTACGACGCGGCCGGTCGCCGGCGATGTCAACTGGTAGAAATTGTATTTTTTCAATTTTAATCAAGACTCGCGAGTCTCGACAGAAGGATAAACTAGATGATCGACCACGTAATGCTTACCATGATGATGGCCTTGACGTGGTCTCTGGTGAAGCCATGGCGCTCCTGCTTCCAGAGGTCGATGAGGACGTCGACGAGGTCGTCGCCGCCGTCCTCCGGCTTGTTGGGCCGCGCCGGGTCCAGGTGCTGCTCGATGATCGTCTCGAAGAATGCGTCAAGGTCGCCAAAGAGCCGTTCGCGGCGAGCGATGAGGCCTGTGAGGCGGTCGACGAGGCGGCCGGCGGCACCGGGGAAGAAGTCCTCGGCGGAGAAGGTGGCCAGCATGTCCATGGATTCGTCGAGCACGTGCTGGAAGTGCTGCTTATCACGCGCCAGCATGTCCGCGCCGTAGATGCTCCCGAGGGCCACCGTGCCGATGATGCCGTCAGTGAGCTTGAACACGTGCTCGCCGATCGCCACCGGCTTGCTACCGCAGTCGGCCAGTGCGGCCATGATCTTGTCCACCTGCTCCTGGCGCGCGCCCCACGCGGCCTTGACGCGGGGCATGCCGAGCAGCTCGGCCATGAAGATCTTGCGCATGTCGCGCCAGCGCTCGCCGTAGGGCGCGAACGCCATGTTCTTGAACCCGTACGACAGCCGCCCCGGCCCGGGGCACGCCGGACGGCTGCAGCAGTCGGCGTCGTGGACCTTGAGTACCTCGCGTGCCGCGGACGCCGACGACACCACCAGCATGCGCGTCGCGCCGAGGCGGAGCAGCATCACTGGGCCGAGGCGCCTGGCGAGCTCCCTCAGGTTACGATGCGGGAGCGAGCCCAGCTGGTGCAGGTTGCCGAGCACCGGCAGCCACTTGGGGCCTGGCGGCAACCTGAGCCCTTTCCTTCCGTTCCTCGCTACCAGAAACAAGGAAATAAGGACGGGCAGCAGGAGGCCGAGTAGGAGCTGCCATTGTTGGGGAAGCTGGGCCAGCTGCGTGAGGAGCTGCGAGGGGAGGGTGATCGCCATTTTGTTCTTCTTGGAGGTTTAACTTTCTAGCAAGCTTTTGTATCGTGCTTGGTGAGCATGTGCTGCTGCTTGGTGGTAAGGAGATCGATTTTATAGAGGAGTGGCGCTCGCGCCGGAGGCAGCCGGCCTGGTTTGAGTTTTTTTTTTTTCTAAACACGGTACAATGCTGGCGCTCATATACACGCGCACACACTCACCCCTATGAACGCACGCATGCACATCCTACCCCTATGAGTACCTTCGAGAGACCGAGTCGGCGGGTCAAGTCTTGTGATTGACGAAGTCACCACGGGCGCCTCGCTGTCGACGGGAACGTCGCCTCCCACTGAAGAATATTCCGCGTTAAATGAGAAACACCAGCGTATGTTTGAACTCTGGTGGGCTAGGGGTACACCCTCCTAACGGGAGAATATCTAGTGATCCCACCCCCTCCATGCTCCCATGCTCCCATTTGAAATTTTTCAAAATGTGTTGTTTCAAAAATTCTATAAAAAAGTGTGAATGTTGACACGGAATGTGTCAACATGCTCCAACAATTTCAGATCCAAAATCGAAAAGCACATTGAGAAACAAAAAAGACAAATATAGCATGAATAGTGTCTCTCAATGTGCTTTTCGTGTCTCTCAATGTGCTTTTCGATTTTGGATCTGTAATTTTTGGAGCATGTCAACACATTCCGTGTTAACATTCTCAATTTTTTGCAGAATACTTGACACTATTCATGCTATATTTGTCTTTTTTGTTTCTCAATGTGCTTTCCGATTTTGGATCTGAAATTGTTGGAGCATGTTGACACATTCCGTGTCAACATTCACACTTTTTTGCAGAATTTTTGAAACTACCAAAATTGAATTTTTAAAAAATGGGAGCATGGGAGCATGTAATGGGTGGGATCACTAGATATGCACTCCCCTCCTAACCATCTTGCCACAGGCAAGTTCTTCTTCTGCTTCTAAGTAGTACTCCGTATTACTTATTGGTGATGACCTCACATTCTTTGTAAGCTTGTATAACAAACTAAGGGAGTACCTACCTACTCCCTCTGTTCCATATTACTTGACTTTAGAATGGATGTATCTAGTACTAAAATAAGTCTACATACATCCACTTTAGTGTAATATGGAACGGAGGGAGTAGACGATAGTACATCTAACACAAAGGATGCTTCACCTTTGGAAGCCTAATATGGCGCTGAAAGTTAAAGAAATTCCTAGATATGTTTTCGACGTCGTATCTTTGATGCAGACTTGAAGACCAGAGCTTGGCCGGGCTGCAAGCTGTGTGTACGCACGTGGAGGGGTTGAAACAGCCAACCATCTTATCTTTACCCAAGGTTGAGTTTTGCTTGGTGGTGCGTCAAAGAGGCACCGAGTTGGGGTGCTCCACAATCTTCTTTCGAACATTTCAATGAAACTAATTTGGAAAAAAAAAAACTGGGTCTAGTTCCTCTTTCACTAGCTGGACAGTTTTTGGGGCGTTGGCCTCTATTTGGAAACTCCGGAATGGCTTGTGTTAAATAATAAAGTCAGCCCTTCCCCTCTTAACAATATGTTCAAAATGATTGTTTTTCTCTCGCAGCAGAAGTGCAGGTTAGCAGCAAAGCGCGATGGCAAATGGGCAGGACGGCCAATAGGCCGATAAGAGGATGCCCCTAAATATATAAGAAGATGCCCCTAAATATATAGAAGTGTATCTGTTAAAATGCTAAGTTTGTAGGAGAAAGTCGATGCTACTAACAAGTAGGGTGTAACACTTTCTTTTTTTGACAAACGGTAATATAATAATATCAAAATGATACCAAATACAACAGACCTCTGCAACACCTAAATATTAAAAGATAGTCGAGACTACAAATAACCAAATTGCTTTAAATCGAAAATAGAAAACAAAAATCAAGATCGAGAATTAAGCCCAAACAATCGCACCACAACATCAACCATCGTCGTTGGCAACATCTAGACTTCAAGAAAGGTTCTCCAACAACAACGCCTCTAACAAATGAATAATGCACTAAGTGCCACCGCCGCCGGACCCACCAGTGTCTACAGACTTCCGTCACCATGGACGAGAATGCCCGACTGTGCCAAAACCTAGTCGTCTAACAAATAATGATAACTCATATCTGCCATGCCAACCCGGGCGACACGAGCGAAGAAGATCGGATCGCCGCCCATGTCGCCTGATCCAGACAGAGATTGTAATGGTGTCAAGTTGCAAGTATGGAACAAGTTTAGGTAGGTTGACAATCGTGCTCTGATGAAAGTAATACAGTTTATACTACAAACATTTGTATCGCAAGTGTCAAGTTTAAGGAAAATTGGAGCTGAAACAATATTTTTATGGTACGTGTTTGTTTAATGAACTAGATGGGAATTTAGAGAACACACATAAATTTAACCAACATGTACATTAAACGCACTAAGTAGAATACAATCAGCGTATCTTTGATGTTTCTTGGCTTTTCCATCATAAGAATATTGCCCCGACATCGCGAAACCGCGAAAGGGAGGAAGACTTCTGTGGCGAACCGGTCAATCAAAGGTTTGAATTCATGTAGACGTATTGTACCCTACTGGACGTAAGATGGCGGTAGGTCGGTGATGATCGGGCCGTGGTCGATCACATTGACGACATGGATACTGATCGATTGCTTGAAGGGGCCCACGACGATTTAGTGTTTTTTGAGTCCATTATCATGTACTAGTTGTGGACGATGAACTGAGGGACACCACGACGTGGTACACTCTTTGGGACGGTACATGGGTCTTTCAGCCACACCTTCACGTCCATGCACCAACTGACCATAGGCGGCAGCTTATATTGGTAGACACAAACACTAGGAACAATAATAAAGTTTTTTTTTATTATTCTATTTCCATGTTTGCCTTATTCTCAGAGCGGATTGTTGGATTAATTCTTCTCACAGTTCAATTTCAAAAATAATGCTTGCCTTATTCTCAGAGCGGATTGGGTACATTTTTTTTATTATAATGACAACATCCTGGAATCGACAAAGAAGTGATAGATGTGGAAAGAATATTGCAGATGATAGGACTATTTGTACCAGAGTCAACACAGCGAAAACATAGCCAGAAAATCAGGAAATAGTTTGTTTGACAAACAATGACAAAATAAAATTGATCCAAAAGTTATATTTATTATCATTGTACACTAATATAAACTGGGTCCTTAATATTCAAATCAAAGTCCCAGTCTTTTTTTTCTTAATACTCGCATTCTTGAAATCTTTTCAATATTTGCATCAATGTATGAACATATTAAATTAAAGTATTGTTCTCCCAAGCAATAATTAGCCAAGAAGCAATGCCGATTAGAAGTTGTATTTGGGCCAGCTTATTTTCTAAAAGTAGATGTCTACCACAATAAATGGCACAATAACATTTAAAAAATCCTTAAAAGTATCCTATAAAAATATGGTAGATAACTAAGAACACAAATATAACTACATATAACAAATCTACCATGCAAATAAGTGGGTCACCATACTAATAGTGATAGTGGTTTGCCGGACGGTCATTAGGGAGAACAATGATGTTACACTGGAAGATTGTATTGTCATAAGAAGAAGCCAATAATGTTTCATGCTCCCGGTTGACAAAGCCGACATACCAATTTCACTTCAAGGGATTTCAAAAGGATGTTGCGATGACATTAAATTTGGAAGGAGAATTTTCTTTATAAAAAATGTATGGCAAAAAGTGGTTTCGTTTTCAGCAATGAAACCGGGCAAAATACAGACTTAATAGAAGATGAACGACTTCTGCGGTTTCTAGTACAGTAGTACATGTGCCCTTGTCGTATTTCGAGTTCAAGCGTGCGTGTCTGCAACTTGGATAGTTAGACTAGGACTTTCTCAAACCTATTACCAAGTCATGCATGTAAACTTTCCTTGCTCTTTCTCTATAATACAAAGCAGTGTTCGTCTGTGTTTAAATCCACCGAGAGAGAGCGTGTGTGATCCCATAGTGTACGGTTCGTTCAGGGCACACGGCAAAGACTGGAATTATGCCGTGCGGGTTCGTTCAGGGCACACGGCAAAGACTGGAATTATGCCGTGCGGGTTCGTTCAGGGCACACGGACGTGTCATGCCGTGCTGATTCTGTGGGGGCACACGGCAAAGACTAGAATTATGCCGTGCATATTCATTCAGGGCACACGGCAAAGAGACGTATCATGCCGTGATGGTTCTATGTGGGCACACGGCAAAGACTTGTGTTGTGCCGTGCGGCCACTTCTGCAAGCTCGCGGCAACGCATGGACGCATGGCAAACATCGGGCACACGGCAAAGACCCTGGTTCATGTTGACTCTGCTCTGACAGTTCCCTGGCACACGGCAAAACTGTGGCGCACGGCAAAATTCTTTGCGGTGATGTTTGCGCAAAGCGCACGGCAAAGTTCCTTTGCCGTCGTCTATTATGCCGTGTGGCCTTTGCCGTACATGTCGGCACGGCAAACTCTTTGCCGTGTTCCGCATGCCCTTTGCCGTGGTTTTTCTGTGCACGGCAAATTCATGATTTCCGGTAGTGTGTGTACGCACGTGGAGGGGTTGAAACAGCCAACCATCTTATCTTTACCCAAGGTTGAGTTTTGCTTGGTGGTGGGTCAAAGAGGCACCGAGTTGGGGTGCTCCACAATCTTCTTTCGAACATTTCAATGAAACTAATTTGGAAAAAAAACTGGGTCTAGTTCCTCTTTCACTAGCTGGACAGTTTTTGGGGCGTTGGCCTCTATTTGGAAACTCCGGAATGGCTTGTGTTAAATAATAAAGTCAGCCCTTCCCCTCTTAACAATATGTTCAAAATGATTGTTTTTCTCTCGCAGCAGAAGTGCAGGTTAGCAGCAAATTAAAGCGCGATGGCAAGTGGGCAGGACGGCCAATAGGCCGATAAGAGGATGCCCCTAAATATATAAGAGGATGCCCCTAAATATATAGAAGTGTATCTGTTAAAATGCTAAGTTTGTAGGAGAAAGTCCATGCTACTAACAAGTAGGGTGTAACACTTTCTTTTTTTGACAAACGGTAATATAATAATATCAAAATGATACCAAATACAATAGACCTCTGCAACACCTAAATATTAAAAGATAGTCGAGACTACAAATAACCAAATTGCTTTAAAACGAAAATAGAAAACAAAAATCAAGATCGAGAATTATGCCCAAACAATCGCACCACAACATCAACCATCGTCGTTGGCAACATCTAGACTTCAAGAAAGGTTCTCGAACAACAACGCCTCCAACAAATGAATAATGCACTAAGTGCCACCGCCGCCGGACCCACTGATACGTCTCAAACGTATCTATAATTTTTGATGTTCCATGCTTGTTTTATACCAATTGCTACATGTTTTACATCTACTTTATGTCACTTTTATACATTTTTTGGGACTAACCTATTAACAAGATGCCGAAATGCCAGTTCCTGTTTTCTGCTGTTTTTGTATTTCAGAAAATCGAGTCTGGAAATATTCTCGGAATTGGACGAAACATCACGGGGATGCTATTTCGTCAGAACACACCTGAAGGACCAAAGGAGCAACAGAGGAGAGCCACGTGGGCCCCACACGTGGGCAGGGCGCGGGGCCCCCCTCTGCCGCGCCCTGGGTTGGTGCGGGCCCCACGGGGGTCTCCAGCCGCCGCCCTTTCGCCTACTTATTCCCCCCGATGCAAAAACCCTAAGTGCCTGAGCCAATATCCACGAAAAGTTCCAGAGACGCCGCCGCCGTCAACCCTAGCTCGGAGGGTCCAGAACCTCTTCCCGGCACCCTGCCGGAGAGGGGAATCGTCATCGGAGGCTTCTACATCGCCATGCCTACCTCCGGAGTGATTCGTGAGTAGTTCATCCTTGGACTACGGGTCCATAGCAGTAGCTAGATGGTTGTCTCTCCAATTTGTGACATCATGTTTAGATCTTGTGAGCTGCCCTACATGATCAAGATCATATTATTGTAATGCTACATGTTGTGTTTGCAGGGATCCGATGAATATTGAATACTATGTCAAGTTGATTATCAATCTATGCCCTATGTTATTTAAGATCTTGCATGCTTTCCGTTACTTGTAGATGCTTTGGCCAAGTAGATGCTTGTAACTCCAAGAGAGAGTATTTATGCTAGATAGTGGGTTCATGCCTCCATTAAATCTGGGAGAGTGACAGCAACATCTAAGATTGCGGATGTGCTGTTGCCACTAGGGGTAACCTAACGATGCTATGTCCACGGGCATATGTGTTTGTTTATATTACGCGTTTTACTTAATGCGATTATCTGTTGCTTGCAACTTAATACCAACTTAATGACAACCCGGCGGTGGATTATTAGTCATAGACGTTGTTGGATAATGGTCTATGTATTATGTCGTAATGCCCAATTAAATACCATAGTAATCATCATGTCATATATATGCATTGTCATGCGCTCACTATTTGTCAATTGCCCAGCTGTAATTTGTTCGCCCAACATGTTAGTTATCTTTTATGAAGAGACACCACTACTGAACTGTGGACCCCGGTCCATTCTTTTACACTGATTAAACAACCACAAACTGCAAATTGTTCCTTTTTCATTCTCTGCAATTTAATGCTGTTTTCCACACCATACGTTTAATCCTTTGTTTTCAGCAAGCCGGTGAGATTGACAACCTCACTATTTCGTTGGGGCAAAGTATTTTGATTTTGTTGTATGCAGGTTCCACGTCAGCGCCGGAATCCCTGGGGTTGCGCCGCATCATATTTCGCCATTGACAACCTTCAGAAGAGTTGTTGCTCCTACTGGTTTAATAACCTTGGTTTCATAGTGAGGGAAAACTTGCTGCTGAACTACATCATAACTTCCTCTTGGGGTCTCCGAACGAGCGTGTGATTCACCGCCATCAAGCATCACCCACCAGTGTCTACAGACTTCCGTCACCATGGACGAGAATGCCCGACTGTGCCAAAACCTGGTCGTCTAACAAATAATGATAACTCTTATCTGCCATGGCAACCCGAGCGACACGAGCGAAGAAGATCGGATCGCCGCCCATGTCGCCTGATCCAGACAGAGATTGTAATGGTGTCAAGTTGCAAGTATGGAACAAGTTTAGGTTGGTTGACAATCGTGCTCTGATGAAAGTAATACAGTTTATACTACAAACATTTGTATCGCAAGTGGCAAGTTTAAGGAAAATTGGAGCTGAAACAATATTTCTATGGTACGTGTTTGTTTAATGAACTAGATGGGAATTTAGAGAACACACATAAATTTAACCAACATGTACATTAAACGCACTAAGTAGAATACAATCAGCGTATCTTTGATGTTTCTTGGCTTTTCCATCATAAGAATATTGCCCCGACATCGCGAAACCGCGAAAGGGAGGAAGACTTCTGTGGCGAACAGGTCAATCAAAGGTTTGAATTCATGTAGACGTATTGTACCCTACTGGACGTAAGATGGCGGTAGGTCGGTGATGATCGGGCTGTGGTCGATCACATTGACGACATGGATACTAATCGATTGCTTGAAGGGGCCCATGATGATTTAGAGTTTTTTGAGTCCGTTATCATGTACTAGTTGTGGACGATGAACTGAGGGACACCACGACGTGGTACACTCTTTGGGACGGTACATGGGTCTTTCAGCCACACCTTCACGTCCATGCACCAACTGACCATAGGCGGCAGAAAAATTTGCCAAATCTCCTTGATAGTACTTGCAAAATTGATGAATCACTGGGAACCATAATGAAAGAATTGCTGTTTTAGAAACTAGTACTATTTAATATAATCAAAATCTTAGAATTGGTGAATTAGAGGAGGCTATGGATGTTATAAGTTCTACTTTTACCTCTATTAAAACTAGAAGGCAAAAGGCTTTTGTGGGGAAAGAGCAAAAATTTATGTATGTGCCAAAAGTTTCTAAACCAAAACCCACGGGTGTGTTTAAAACTGATAACGTGTTCAATGAGCTTGAGGGTGAGTCACATGGTGGTCTATTTAAATTTTCTTCCCAAGAATTACGTGAACTGAAAAGTCCTAGTGTGACAAACCATGCTCTTGATGAAGCTTTTGATGAATTAGACATTTCTACATTTGTTAATACTTGATGCATGCTTTGTGCCTAGCTAAAATGTGTTAAAGAAAAGCGCTTATGGGAGGCAACCCACTATTTTTATTTCTGCAAATTTTCTTTTATTGAGTCAAGGAAGATGTTTACTTCTGTAGCAACTCCTTTGTATCTTTATTTTCTCACATTGTTGTGCCAAGAGTAGCCTCTAATGTTAAAGATGATGCTTAATTTTGATTGCTGCGCAGAAACAGATTTTTGCTGTTCACTGTACGAAATTCCTAAAATTACTAGATTGTTAATAAAATCTGAAAAAATTTGTGCGTAATCTTTATGAATGTCTGAATCTTTCATTAGTTCAAAGTTTTTCGATCTGAGCGTCGTAAGTGCCTCGAAAAAATTCGTCTTTGCGGACTGTTCTGTTTTAGACAGATTATGCCTTTTTATTTTGCATTCTCTCTTTTACTAGTGTTGAGTGAAATTCTTTGTGTGGAAGAGCTTCACATAACATCAGTGGCTGTAGCTAATGTTTAAAGTAACAATTCATATTGAGTATTTATAGAACATGTGAGTTTTTGATTATGCACTAACCCTCTAATGAGATTTACTTTGAGTTTGGTGTGACGGAAGTTTTCAAGGGTCAAGAGAGAAGGATGATATAATAGGATCAAGAAGAGTGAAGAGTTTAAGCTTGGGGAGGCTCCCATGGATCTCCCTAGCATATATCAAGAAGACTCAAGCGTCTAAGCTTGGGGATGCCCAAGGCATCCCCTTCTTCATCGGTAAAATTATCAGGTCATCTCTAATGAAACTATATTTTAATTCTTTCATATTATATGTGCTTTTCGTAGAGCGTCTGTGTGCTTTTATTTTCAGTATTGTCTTTTATTTTCAATAAAGCTTGACTGGATCCTAGCATTCTTGATTGGGAGAGAGACACGCTCCACTTTTTCATGAGAATACTCCTATTCTTTACTTATATTTGTTGAGTATTCATATCTAGCGCTGTTCAGCTTTTAGCTCTTGTTTTCATGTATCTCTTGTCAGAGCTATTAGCATTTTTTTGTAGAAAGTACTCTCTTGCTTCACTTATATCTATTTGGAGAGTTGATGAAATAAATTGATTGATGATTGGTTGGTTCAGAAAATGTTGCATGTGGTAATTGGTATAAGGAAAAACTTGCGTAATCCTGTAGATCACTAATGTCGATAACTTGATGCTTGTCAATTGTTTTGAGTTAACAAGTAGATCATGATTAAATTTGTGCATCATATGAGTTAAGCCTATTAGTGAAGAACTACCGTAAAGCTTGTTGAAAATTTGGTTTGCATCGGTGGTATCTCTAAGTTCTAGATATTTTCTAATAACAGGGTTTGGTTAACAAGGAATACGGTATGAAGTCTTATAACGTTTGCAATATGTTTGTCATATAAAACTTGGTGTACGGGTTGATATTCTTGTTTGCTTACATAAACCTTGCTAGCCTAAACTCTGTACTGAGAGAGAATGCTTCTCGTGCATCCAAATCCTTGAGCCAAAATCCATGCCATTTGTGTCCACCATAACTACATATATGTGGTATTTCCTTGCCACTCCAAGTAAATTTTTCATGTGCTACCTTTAAATTATTCAAAATGTTATTATTTCCTTTTTGTGTCAATGTTTACTAGCTCATGAGGAATTAGTGTGGTTATTCTTTATTCTAGTTGTCAAATGGACTTTTACACCTGGACTAGCGGCATATACATCCGCTTATCCTCTAATTTTGCAAAAAGAGTGGGCAACGGGGTTCCCAGTCCCAATTAATTACAACTTTAACCATTAATTCTCTTCACACTTTTGTCCTGATTCATCAGTAAGCAATGACAAAACAGTGAAATATCTGCATGTGTGTAAACCAAAGAGAAAAAGGGATGATCTGCCTTGCTGGTAGAAATAACGTCCTTATGGGAGCCGCTCTTAAAAGTCCGTTTGACAGGTAGAATACTGCTCTCACCCGCTACCATTCGTTGACAATTAACAAACACCTATAAAAAATAGATACTCCTCCATGGTTTGTGATTGATGGAAGCCACCCGAGGATTCGGTTAGCCATGGCTTGTGTTAGCAAGGTTGGGAGGAGTATCAAATATTTTATGCAATCTCTATATGCTTTCAAAACCTAAAAGCTCTAGCACATGACTTAATCCCTGCTTCCCTTTGCGAATGTCCTTTCTTTTACTTTTATGTTGAGTGATACGTCTCAAACGTATCTATAATTTTTGATGTTCCATGCTTGTTTTATACTAATTGCTACATGTTTTGCATCTACTTTATGTCACTTTTATACATTTTTTGGGACTAACCTATTAACAAGATGCTGAAGTGTCAGTTCCTGTTTTCTGCTGTTTTTGTATTCCAGAAAAGCTAGTCTGGAAATATTCTCGGAATTGGACGAAACTTTACGGGGGATGCTATTTTGCCAGAACACACCTGAAGGACCAAAGGAGCAACAGAGGAGAGCCACGTGGGCCCCACACGTGGGCAGGGCACGGGGCCCGCCTCTTCCGCGCCCTGGGGTGGTGTGGGCCCCACGGGGGTCGCCAGCCGCCGCCCTTTCGCCTACTTATTCCCCCCGATGCAAAAACCCTAAGTGCCTGAGCCAATATCCACGAAAAGTTCCAGAGACGCCGCCGCCGACAACCCTAGCTCGGGAGGGTCCAAAACCTCTTCCCGGCACCCTGCCGGAGAGGGGAATCGTCACCGGAGGCTTCTACATCGCCATGCCTGCCTCCGGAGTGATGCGTGAGTAGTTCATCCTTGGACTACGGGTCCATAGCAGTAGCTAGATGGTAGTCTCTCCAATTTGTGCCATCATGTTTAGATCTTGTGAGCTGCCCTACATGATCAAGATCATATTATTGTAATGCTACATGTTGTGTTTGCTGGGATCTGATGAATATTGAATACTATGTCAAGTTGATTATCAATCTATGCCCTATGTTATTTAAGATCTTGCATGCTTTCCTTTACTCGTAGATGCTTTGGCCAAGTAGATGCTTGTAACTCCAAGAGAGAGTATTTATGCTAGATATACTAGTACAGAACGACACATCGGAAACGGGCCAAAAACCCCTTCGGCAACGGAGAAAGGGTCCGTGTCCCCGCCTCTGTCACTGATGTGAAGCCTCACAATGGCAACGGAGATTTTTATGGTTTGCAATAAATTTAGCAACGGGCATAATATATAATCGTTGCCTTTAGTTTTTACATCAGATACGGAGATTAGTTTTTGACCGTTTGTAATGAGGGCTAAAGGAAACAAAAAAAAAGCCGGTGACGCCTGCTGCGCCGTCGGCGGAGCCCTGTGGTTCCTGCTTGACGGCCGCCGGTTCTTCACCTTCCTCTTCGCCCAGCTTCATTGCGTGGTCTTCTTCTACCTATTTAGTACTGCACAAAAGTCTTGCTCCTGGAGGCGCCGGCTTCAGTGGACCGTGTGGACGGAGCCCCTACGTCTTCACGGCTGCCGCATAGTCTCCAGCTTTCCTGCTCGCCCTAAAGGAGATGAAAAAAATCAAAATGTAAGCTCCTTCATCTCTATACACAAGACATATGCTTCTTCATCGGCATTACAGAAAATATAGAACTAATTACAACTAGAACATAGCCTAAACAATGACTCATATATAGGTAGATTGGACACACAAATTCCAGAGATGGAGCAAGCGACCCAAGTAGGATGCACAAGATCGATGTGTATTTGTGCATATCACAAGGATCACTAGCGCTACCCCCGGATCACACGGTGTCACCTAATTTTAATCATCGGCATAACAGAAACAAAGCTAAAATCAGAGCAAATGCCTACTAAAAACAGAGCAAATCTATGGATAAACAATTAGCTACTCATTACAGAAAATATAGAACTAATTACAACTAGAACATAGCCTAAACAATGCCTCATATATAGGTAGATTGGACACACAAATTTTAGGGATGGAGCAAGCGATCCAAGTAGGATGCACAAGATCGATGTGTATTTGTGCATATCACAAGGATCACTAGCGCCACCCCCGGATCACACGGTGTCATCTAATTTTAATCATCGGCATAACAGAAACAAAGCTAAAATCAGAGCAAATGCCTACTAAAAACATAGTAAATGTATGGATAAACAATTAGCTACTTACAACTAGAAAACAGCTAAAATCTATGTGTAAACAATGCCTACTAAAAACAGAGCAAATCTATGGATAAACAATTAGCTACTTGCAACTAGAAAACAACTAAAATCTATCTGTAAACAATGCCTACTAAAAACAGAGAAAATCTATGGATAAACAATTAGCTACTTACAACTAGAAAACAGCTAAAATCTATGTGTAAACAATGCCTACTAAAAACAGAGCAAATCAATAGATAAACAATTAGCTACTTACAACTATAAAACAACTATCCTACTCAACTGGGGTCTTACATTAGGCGAGGCGGGCTCGCTTAGCGTCGCCGCCGGCGACGGAGCTAGCGCCGGCCTCCCCTGGCGGCGCCTTGCCCTCGCCGTGGACCAAAGAGAGGGCTATGGCGGCCCGGAGGTCAGACTGGTAGACCGCCTCCTCGGCGCGTTCGACCTGGGTCGAGGCCTCGGAGAGGAGGACCGCCGCCTCCAGATCGGCCTCGCCTTGACGACGCTTGGCGTCATCGCGCTCGAAATCGGCGCGGGAGAGTTGGCAAGCGATCTCCAGATCACGATCCTCCTCCTCTTCCTCTTCCTCTTCCTCCTCGTCGGAGGACGAGGACGAGGACGAGGAGGAAGACGGATGGCGGCCGGGGTACATCGCCTGGCGGATCTCGCGGTAGCTGCAATGGTGGCCAAATGAGCGGGTGCGGCCAGAGCCTTCGCCGTGCGGACGAGCGCCAAGGGTGCGGGACCGGCCCGCGGGGGACGGATCGGCGGCGGCCTGTTCCGCAAGCTCGTCCCGCAACACCAGCTGACGCTGCTGCTGCCTGAAGGCCCGGAGGGTGGGGCGGCCACGGCCGCGATGGCCGGATTTACCAGCGCCGACGGTGGAAGCCATGCGAGAGAGTGGAGAGAGAGGAGACTGTGCGGCGGCTAGGGTTGGAAGTGAGACAGTGAGAGTGAGAGTGAAGGGCATAGTAGGTTCTTATAGGCCGGCTGTCGGGCTGCTTCTAATGGCAACGGAGACTACGAAACTGTCCGTGTGCGATGAGCACACATCGGTAACGGAGGTAAACTAACCTCCGTTGCCAACATATATTCCACTATTCACCCGTTGCCTTTGTTGTGGGCCTGCTTTACGGCCCAGTGCGGGCACGCGGGGATGTCGCGATTTACCGTCGCCTAACTCCTGCCGTTGCCATAGAGGGGTATCCGATGTGTCGTTCTGTACTAGTGATAGTGGGTTCATGCCTCCGTTAAATCTGGGAGAGTGACAGCAACTTCTAAGATTGCGGATGTGCTGTTGCCACTAGGGGTAACCTAACGATGCTATGTCCACGGGCATATGTGTTTGTTTATATTACGCGCTTTACTTAATGTGATTATCCGTTGCTTGCAACTTAATACCAACGGGGGACTCGGATGACAACCCGGCGGTGGATTATTAGTCATAGACGCTGTTGGATAACGGTCTATGTATTATGTCATAATGCCCAATTAAATACCATAGTAATCATCATGTCATATATATGCATTGTCATGCGCTCACTATTTGTCAATTGCCCAGCTGTAATTTGTTCACCCAACATGGTAGTTATCTTTTATGGAGAGACACCACTAGTGAACTGTGGACCCCGGTCCATTCTTTTACACTGATTAAACAACCACAAACTGCAAACTGTTCCTTTTTCATTCTCTGCAATTTAATACTGTTTTCCACACCATACGTTTAATCCTTTGTTTTCAGCAAGCCGGTGAGATTGACAACCTCACTGTTTCGTTGGGGCAAAGTATTTTGATTGTGTTGTGTGCAGGTTCCACGTCAGCGCCGGAATCCCTGGTGTTGCGCCGCATCATATTTCGCCGTTGACAACCTTCAGAAGAGTTGTTGCTCCTACTGGTTTGATAACCTTGGTTTCATACTGAGGGAAAACTTGCTGCTGAACTACATCATACCTTCCTCTTGGGGTCTCCCAACAAGCGTGTGATTCACCGCCATCAAGCATCATTGAGTCAGTTTTCCTATTCTTTCTGTCTTCCACAAGCAAACACTAGTATCAACTTTGTTACAACATGCGTTATATGCTACGTATTGGACTTGTTATACTACTTTGTGTTGACGATATCCATGAGATAAATACGTTGAAAGTTGAAGCAAATGCTGAAACTTAATTCTTCCTTTGTGTTGATTGAATACATTTTATTAGAAACTATTGCTTTATGAGTTAACACCTATGCAAAACTGTTTGATGCTTGTCTTGAATGTACTATTCATGAAAACGTTTAGCTTGTGTGATTCATTGTTTACTCATTATCTATTTGGTAGCAAATTATAGACCATTGACTTGGAACACTTCATTCATTTACATGTGCCTTGCAATATTATATGATCAAGATTATGATGGTAGCATGTCACCTCAAAAATTATTTTGTTTTTATCGTTTACCTACTCGAGGACGAACAGGAACTAAGCTTGGGGATGCTGATACGTCTCAAACGTATCTATAATTTTTGATATTCCATGCTTGTTTTATACCAATTGCTACATGTTTTGCATCTACTTTATGTCACTTTTATATATTTTTTGGGACTAACCTATTAACAAGATGCCGAAATGCCAGTTCCTGTTTTCTGCTGTTTTTGTATTCCAGAAAAGCTAGTCTGGAAATATTCTTGGAATTGGACCAAACTTCACGGGGGATGCTATTTTGCCAGAACACACCTGAAGGACCAAAGGAGCAACAGAGGAGAGCCACGTGGGCCCCACACGTGGGCAGGGCGCGGCCCCCCTCTGCCGCGCCCTGGGGTGGTGTGGGCCGCACGGGGGTCTCCAGCCGCCGCCCTTTCGCCTACTTATTCCCCCCGATGAAAAACCCTAAGTGCCTGAGCCAATATCCACGAAAAGTTCCAGAGACGCCGCCGCCGTCAACCCTAGCTCGGGAGGGTCCATAACCTCTTTTCCCGTCAACCTGCCGGAGAGGGGAATCGTCACTGGAGGCTTCTACATCGCCATGCCTGGCTTCGGAGTGATGCGTGAGTAGTTCATCCTTGGACTACGGGTCCATAGCAGTAGCTAGATGGTTGTCTCTCCAATTTGTTCCATCATGTTTAGATCTTGTGAGCTGCCCTCCCTGATCAAGATCATATTATTGTAATGCTACATGTTGTGTTTGCTGGGATCCGATGAATATTGAATACTATGTCAAGTTGATTATCAATCTATGCCCTATGTTATTTAAGATCTTGCATGCTTTCCGTTACTCGTAGATGCTTTGGCCAAGTAGATGCTTGTAACTCCAAGAGAGAGTATTTATGCTAGATAGTGGGTTCATGCCTCCGTTAAATCTGGGAGAGTGACATCAACTTCTAAGATTGCGGATCTGCTATTGCCATTAGGGGTAACCTAACGATGATATGTCCACGGGCATATGTGTTTGTTTACATTACGCGAGTTACTTAATGCGATTATCCGTTGCTTGCAACTTAATACCAACGGGGGAGTCGGATGACAACCCGGCGGTGGATTATTATTCATAGACGCTGTTGGATAACGGTCTATGTATTATGTCGTAATGCCCAATTAAATACTATAGTAATCATCATGTCATATATATGCATTGTCATGCGCTCACTATTTGTCAATTGCCCAGCTGTAATTTGTTCACCCAACATGTTAGTTATCTTTTATGGAGAGACACCACTAGTGAACTGTGGACCCCGGTCCATTCTTTTACACTGATTAAACAATCACAAACTGCAAACTGTTCCTTTTTCATTCTCTGCAATTTAATACTGTTTTCCACACCATACGTTTAATCCTTTGTTTTCAGCAAGCCGGTGAGATTGACAACCTCACTGTTTCGTTGGGGCCAAGTATTTTGATTGTGTTGTGTGCAGGTTCCACGTCAGCGCCGGAATCCCTGGTGTTGCGCCGCATCATATTTCGCCGTTGACAACCTTCAGAAGAGTTGTTGCTACTACTGGTTTGATAACCTTGGTTTCATACTGAGGGAAAACTTGCTGCTGAACTACATCATACCTTCCTCTTGGGGTCTCCCAACGAGCGTGTGATTCACCGCCATAAAGCATCACCCACCAGTGTCTACAGACTTCCGTCACCATGGACGAGAATGCCCGACTGTGCCAAAACCTAGTCGTCTAACAAATAATGATAACTCATATCTGCCATGGCAACCCGGGCGACACTAGCGAAGAAGATCGGATCGCCGCCCATGTCGCCTGATCCAGACAGAGATTGTAATGGTGTCAAGTTGCAAGTATGGAACGAGTTTAGGTAGGTTGACAATCGTGCTCTGATGAAAGTAATACAGTTTATACTACAAACATTTGTATCGCAAGTGGCAAGTTTAAGGAAAATTGGAGCTGAAACAATATTTCTATGGTACGTGTTTGTTTAATGAACTAGATGGGAATTTAGAGAACACACATAAATTTAACCAACATGTACATTAAACGCACTAAGTAGAATACAATCAGCGTATCTTTGATGTTTCTTGGCTTTTCCATCATAAGAATATTGCCCCGACATCGCGAAACCGCGAAAGGGAGGAAGACTTTTGTGGCGAACCGGTCAATCAAAGGTTTGAATTCATGTAGACGTATTGTACCCTACTGGACGTAAGATGGCGGTAGGTCGGTGATGATCGGGCTGTGGTCGATCACATTGACGACATGGATACTAATCGATTGCTTGAAGGGGCCCATGACAATTTAGAGTTTTTTGAGTCTGTTATCATGTACTAGTTGTGGACGATGAACTGAGGGACACCACGACGTGGTACACTCTTTTGGACGGTACATGGGTCTTTCAGCCACACCTTCACGTCCATGCACCAACTGACCATAGGCGGCAGCTTATATTGGTAGACACAAACACTAGGATCAATAATAATGTTTTTATATTATTCTATTTCCATGTTTCTGATTATGTTTATACTCTATACTTTGAATTCTAATTTATTCTGGATATTGATTCATAGGAAAACCTACTTTACATGTGTGAAATAATAAACACCAACCAAATACTTTGTCAGACCTCTACACTAGTTCATGTAGGATTGATGGTCTTATTGGCCATTTACATAAATAAAGTGTTACGAGGATGCCGATATTAAATGAGAGCATGTTATTAGCATAACTGGGTAATTATAAAGGTAACATTTCGGGTATACCGAAAATTATGGCGTGATGCTTAGATATGTCCATATTGAGATTTGTAACTACATATGCAGATGCATTCTCATTCACATACTCATAAGTCCCATAGTCACGCTCAAAAGTCCGAACAGATGAAAAGGGCTAGCTAGGCTATATATTTTAACACCCCCACGTCTAGGCTCAAAAGTCCGAACTGATAAAAAGGGCTAGGAAATCTCCTTTTTTAAGAACAATATCTCATGCTCATGTCATTCCCAAAAGGAATGCACACCATAGAGATTTTATTTTGACCATGCAATTGACCAACGAATTATGTTTATGTGGCTGAAATATTATATTATTTAAAATTACTTTTGAATGTGAAAATGATATAAATTTGTATATCATAAATCGTAAATTGTTGGATTAATTCTTCTCACAGTTCAATTTCAAAAATAATGGTTGCCTTATTCTCAGAGCGGATTGGGTACATTTTTTATATTATAATGACAACATCCTGGAATCGACAAAGAAGTGATAGATGTGGAAAGAATATTGCAGATGATAGGACTATTTGTACCAGAGTCAACACAGCGAAAACATAGCCAGAAAATCAGGAAATAGTTTGTTTGACAAACAATGACAAAATAAAATTGATCCAAAAGTTATATTTATTATCAATGTACACTAATATAAACTGGGTCCTTAATATTCAAATCAAAGTCCCAGTCTTTTTTTCTTAATACTTGCATTCTTGAAATCTTTTCAATATTTGCATCAATGTATGAACATATTAAATTAAAGTATTGTTCTCCCAAGCAATAAATAGCCAAGAAGCAATGCCGATTAGAAGTTGTATTTGGGCCAGCTTATTTTCTAAAAGTTGATGTCTACCACAATAAATGGCACAATAACATTTAAAAAATCCTTAAAAGTATCCTATAAAAATATGGTAGATAACTAAGAACACAAATATAACTACATATAACAAATCTACCATGCAAATAAGTGGGTCACCATACTAATAGTGATAGTGGTTTGCCGGACGGTCATTAGGGAGAACAATGATGTTACACTGGAAGATTGTATTGTCATAAGAAGAAGCCAATAATGTTTCATGCTCCCGGTTGACAAAGCCGACATACCAATTTCACTTCAAGGGATTTCAAAAGGATGTTGCGATGACATTAAATTTGGAAGGAGAATTTTCTTTATAAAAAATGTATGGCAAAAAGTGGTTTCGTTTTCAGCAATGAAACCGGGCAAAATACAGACTTAATAGAAGATGAACGACTTCTGCGGTTTCTAGTACAGTAGTACATGTGCCTTTGTCGTATTTCGAGTTCAAGCGTGCGTGTCTGCAACTTGGATAGTTAGACTAGGACTTTCTCAAACCTATCACCAAGTCATGCATGTAAACTTTCCTTGCTCTTTCTCTATAATACAAAGCAGTGTTCGTCTGTGTTTAAATCCACCGAGAGAGAGCGTGTGTGATCCCATAGTGTACGGGTTCGTTCAGGGCACACGGCAAAGACTGGAATTATGCCGTGCGGGTTCGTTCAGGGCACACGGCAAAGAGACGTGTCATGCCGTGCTGATTCTGTGGGGGCACACGGCAAAGACTAGAATTATGCCGTGCATATTCATTCAGGGCACACGGCAAAGAGACGTATCATGCCGTGATGGTTCTATGTGGGCACACGGCAAAGACTTGTGTTGTGCCGTGCGGCCACTTCTGCAAGCTCACGGCAACGCATGGACGCATGGCAAACATCGGGCACACGGCAAAGACCCTGGTTCATGTTGACTCTGCTCTGACAGTTCCCTGGCACACGGCAAATCTGTGGCGCACGGCAAAGTTCTTTGCGGTGATGTTTGCGCAAAGCGCACGGCAAAGTTCCTTTGCCATCGTCTATTATGCCGTGTGGCCTTTGCCGTGTTCCGCATGCCCTTTGCCGTGGTTTTTCTGTGCACGACAAATTCTTGATTTCCGGTAGTGTGTGTACGCACGTGGGAGGCGACGTTCCCGTCGACAGCGAGGCGCCCGTGGTGACTTCGTCAATCTCAAGACTCGACCCGCCGACTCAGTCTCTCGGAGGTGCTCATACGGGTAGGGTGTGCGTGCGTGCGTTCATAGGGGTGAGTATGTGCACGTGTATATGAGCGCTTGCGTTGTACTGTGTTTAGAAAAAAAAAGAAACCGGGCAGGTTTTCCCCTCCCTGTTGCCCTAAAATACAGACTTAATAGAAGATGACCGACTTCTGCGGTTTCTAGTACAGTAGTACATGTGCCTTTGTCGTATTTCGAGTTCAAGCGCGCGTGTCTGCAACTTGGATAGTTAGACTAGGACTTTCTCAAGCCTATTACCAAGTCATGCATGTAAACTTTCCTTGCTCTTTCTCTATAATACAAAGCGGTGTTCGTCTGTGTTTAAATCCACCGAGAGAGAGCGTGTGTGATCCCAGAGTGTACGCTGCGCAATAGGTTTGTTGCACTTGATCTCGTGGCAACAAGTTTCATCTTAGGGAACGGAGCAAGTTAGCAATGGAGCTGCTGGGGGCCTTCACGCTATTGCTCAGCACGCTGTTGCTCGTGCTAATTTTCATCTGCCTCGCACTTAGGCTCAGGCCCAAGAGGCGCAGCATCCACCAGGGTGGTGGTGCGTGCTCGTCGGCTGACACGCCGCTCCTGCTCCCGCCGGGCCCTGTGCCGTGGCCGGTTGTGGGCAACCTTCCCGAGATGATGCTCAACAAGCCCGCGTTCCGGTGGATCCACCACATGATGGAGGAGATGCGCACCGACATCGCCTGCATCCGCCTCGGCGGCGTCCACATCGTCTCCGTCACCTGCCCCAAGATCGCCCGGGAGGTGCTCAAGAAGCAGGACGCCAACTTCGCGTCCCGCCCGCTCACCTTCGCATCCGCCACCTTCAGCGCCGGCTACCGGAACGCCGTGCTCTCCCCCTTCGGCGACCAGTGGAGGAAGATGCGCCGCGTGCTCACCACGGAGATCATCTGCCCGTCGCGCCACAGGTGGCTTCATGACCGCCGCGCCGACGAGGCCGACAACCTCACCCGCTACGTCTACAACCTTGCTACCACGCAGGGTTCTTCTTCTTCTTCGTCGCCGGGAGTGGACGTGAGGCACGTCGTGAGGCACTACTGCGGCAACGTCATCCGCCGGCTCCTCTTCGGTAGGCGATATTTCGGCGAGCCCCAGCACGACGGCGGGCCCGGGCCGATGGAGCTGGAACACATGGACGCCTTGTTCACCTCACTGGGGCTCCTCTTCGCGTTCTGCGTCTCCGACTACCTCCCCTGGCTACGCGGCCTCGATCTCGACGGACACGAGAAGATGGTGAAGAAGGCCAACGCCACCATAAACCGGCTGCACGACACCGTCATCATCGAGCGGTGGAGTCAGTGGAAGTCAGGCGAGAGGAAGGACCTCGACGACTTCCTCGACGTGCTCATCACGCTCAAGGACTGTGACGGCAACCCGCTACTCACCCTCGATGAGGTCAAAGCACAGTCGCAGGTTTGCCACAAGAACAAATTAAGCACGTGCATGCATGCATGGCCAAACATTCCCAAACATCTAATCAACCAATGCGTTGCTTGCATGGTGGTGGTGCTGTGCAGGACATCACGTTTGCGGCGGTGGACAACCCGTCGAACGCCGTGGAGTGGGCTCTGGCGGAGATGGCGAACGCGCCGGAGGTGATGGCGAAGGCCGTGGAGGAGATGGACCGGGTGGTTGGCCGGGAGCGTCTGGTGCAGGAGTCGGACATCCCACAGCTCACCTACGCAAAGGCGTGTGTCAGGGAGGCGTTCCGGCTGCACCCCGTCGCGCCCTTCAACGTGCCGCACGTCGCGCTCGCCGACACCATCGTCGCCGGCTACCGCGTGCCCAAGGGAAGTCATGTCCTACTCAGCCGCACAGGGCTCGGCCGAAACCCAGCCGTCTGGGACGACCCTCTCCGCTTCAAGCCAGCGCGCCACGTAAATACAGCTTGCGGTGAAGGCGGTGTGGCACTCACGGAGAACGATCTCAGGTTCATCTCTTTCAGCACCGGCCGCCGCGGGTGCGTCGCAGCGTCGCTCGGGACGGCCATGTGCATGATGCTCTTCGCTAGGCTCCTACAGGGGTTCACGTGGAGCAAGCCACCGGGTGTGGCGGCTGTTGATCTCAGCGAGTCGGAGCACGACGTCTTCCTGGCCAAGCCACTGGTGCTGCACGCCGAGTTGCGTCTGCCTCTGCACCTCTACCCTGCCGCCACCGTCTAATATATATTTGGGCAAAATAATATTGCAAATAAAGAGCTTAATCTATATATTGATCACCATCTGAGCACGATCTATAGTAAAACTGCATGTATTCATACGTTGTGCATTAACTTAGAAAATGCTGCTTTTGAGTTGCATTGTGGTTGTTCAACAAAGATCTTGTCCTTTTGTACTTGTACGAATCTTGTGTTTGGGTCGATCGAATGATTTTCAGTGATGAACCCCAGCTCCTGCACATATCTGGTTTCTTGCGACCTCAACGATGTGTTTCCAACTCCCTAGTCGTACGCACTAGCTAGGATCCTGAAATTCTAGCTTGAAATTTTTGTGAGGGAATAAGGGATTTGAGGGGAAATAAAGTGCCTGAACGAGCAAAAGCTTCCAAGTCATCATCTTGTGTTGTTAGAGTCAGAGTCGCCCTGATAGAAATCCGAAAACACATTTCTCACACGAAGCCATGCCCTACTGGTCAAATATGCCCTACGGGTATGAACTCAAATATCTTCTATGATTTTGTTTAGCCATTCGAATCCCTTAGGATTTGCATTAATAACCGTATGATGTCAGATGCATCGAAATTATAATAAAGATTCAACATGGGTGTCGCACTAAAACCTGCTTGATGGTAGAATTACATTTTCCATTGATATTGCGAGTGTAATATAGGAAGTTCCCCTCTATGCAAAACGAGGAATTCGTGATCAGGTATTATGATGGCAATTTGGAAAACATAATTGATGCAAATACTGAAGAGGTTTTGGCTTTGATGTGCGGTGAACACCTCGTTAGTAGAAATCTGTTGATTTCGTTTCATAACATATGAAAACATCTAATAGCTATCTACAAAATGTCCTACTCATCCTTGGAGATGACGATGACGTCTTCTTCGATGGTGTGCTCTTTTGGAGAATATTTACTTAATAGCTTTTCTGGAACAAAAAGACAGCAGAAAACAGGAAGTAGCACTGGGCATCTCTTTAATAGGTTAGTTCCAGAAAATGCCCTAAAATGATATAAACTATAATAAAAATATATAACATTATATAAAACAAGTATGGAACAATAAAAAATTATAGATACGTTTGAGACGTATCAGGTAGCGGTTACTGTTCTGGTCTCGAAGACGCACACATATGGGTTCTTGTAATCAATTATGTAACAAGGACAAATATGAGGGAGCCGTTTTTTAATAAATTAGGTGGGGCTACTATTGAGTAGTTAGGTGTGTTAATTATAGAGATAGTTTGGCAAGTTCGATTGTTTTACAACATTGGAGGATGTGTATTTTTTTTATAAGGGGCAATTTATTACTCAGCGTATCAAGTGATACGAATTAAGTTATGTACGGCCTCTATATAATGAGGATGCACACAGCCCAAAGAACAGAAAAAGGAGAAGTAACAAAAATGCAATTACAAGGATCACGGAGAGCTCGTGGACCGCCTAAGCATTAGGAGGGCCAATCCGAATATCACGTGGCCACCCATGTGGGGGAAAAAAAATATCTCTCACCATATTCTCCAGTTGTGTAGACACCTCCATAAATGGACCTCGAAACTCCACGCGTTGTAGAGACGACGATAAACGAAGTATGTGTGTACACCGGTAGATGACCTGCATAGGAGAACAATTTTATCATAAAAAATCTTGCCATTTCTAAATAGCCAAAGAGACCATATTATGGCAAGCATGTGTATTTTGGATTCAGATGATTGGATGTTCAGGATTATGAGCACTAAACTTGTCGAGAACTAAACTTTCGAGTAATCTATATTTATAGATTGATATGGTTTTGTGGTGATGTGTTGGATTTCATAAACTTGTGCTTTTAGTAGTACTGGAGATATTTTTTGGTGCAGTTGAAGTTATAAAAACATGCAATCAGGGTAGTTTCATTCTCTTAGTTTTCAGTTAGGTTCTAAACAAATGCAATTCTCAGTTACAAAAAAGTGTAACCCGTTAGGTTTTTGAATCAAGTAGGTTGTCAACATACATATTTTTTAACTATTAATTTGATTGTATTTTTCTTTCCTTTGAAAGTATTTACAATTTTTTTCAGTCTTTTTGATAATTGTTATATCTAGTCCTGGAATGTCCAAATACAAAAAGATTATTCTTGGAGTGATTTTGCTTTGAAGGGTTTTGTATTTTCATTATTTTTTCTTGTATAGATTGTATTATGATTTTAAAATTGTTCAAATGTCTCAGATTCCTTTTTTGGTTTTATGAGTCTTAAGATATCCTTGTCTATTGCATTCCTATAGATGCTGTTGTAGATTCCGTTTTGGCTAACATTATACTAGAAGGAATATTTGGATCCATGTCTTGCACTGACATAGATGTTTTTGTAGATCCAAATTTTGTCTGGTAGAGTTTTTTTTTTTTTGAGAATCGGATTGTTATAGTTTTGAAAGCGTCTTTGGATCCTCTGTCTTTGTTCCTTTTCTGATTCTATCTATGTCAAAGTCGACGCCCTGAACCATATAGGGCGTCTCATTCGTGCAATCGCATGCATGATCGGTGATCCAATACTTGCACGGCAATTGGTGCAACTCATGCATGCATGTACAATTCGACCTCTTGGTCAACTCCCTACCACCGCCCACATTACCAGAAGCAATGTACCCGAGTAAAAAATTAACACTATAACTCTTTAATCATAGGGCCTGCACCATTTGGGAGTTTATTCCTGATCTATATGGACAGTGTTGCTTAGGGAAGTACGTCCTATATATCTGTTGCGTGCTGACCTGTTAAACAGTTAAAGTATCTTGCATGTTACATTTTTCTTTCGGGTCAAAGTATCCTGCACACTTCAGTTGTACCCTAAAAAAACTAGTACGATGGTTCAGCTACTCCTTTACTTGTCATGGCAAGAAATCAAGATCATAGAATCGCGTCCTTGTGAATTAATTGACTGTTGAACGCCGATAACGAATTCAATCCTTGATTAAGAATTCAATCCTTAGCCACCAGCCAGCAGCAACGACAAAGATCATCTCAACCTTAACACTAAAGTATCTTGTGTATTTGTTTTCTGAGGGTCAAAAGTATCTTCAACACCTCGGTTATGCCTAAGAAAAATCCGTATATTCTTGTTAGGTATTCAGCATCTTGCAGGCCTAGTTGAGTGCATATGCTTTGTCTACAAGTTGTAGTTGATCAAACATCATATGAAGGAAGCAAGAGTAATTCTACAAATCAAAGACCATAGCGCTGAGCATAATTATGTGTAAGCCTCATCGGTACATTAAAGGCCACTTCGGCTTTGATCAGTTGGTACTCCATACATGTCATCAATAGATTTGGACAAGTTTGAAGTCAAACTTTCAACATTCTTTCAAAATTTTAGACCGGGGACTTGTATAAAAAGTATTAGATGTAAATGCCATTTTTAATATTTAGATTGAGAAATTTAAAATCACATGGTTAGCTTTGTCTTGAAATTATTCTTAACATAAACTTATCTGTATTATACACTCCCTCCGATCCATATTAATTATCGCTGAATCTGATGTATCTAGACTCAATACTAGATACATACGATGCAGTAACAATTAATATTGATCAGAGGGAGTAGTCGAAATAGAGATTGAAGACCGTGTCAACGTCCAAAACAACATATCTTTATGATATGGTGGCAGTTTGGTTCGGATCTTTCAAAAAAAATTAATAATTGGTTTGGACCTTAGATAAACTGGCTGCAGGTGGTTGCACTCTCTTTCCCAAAGAGCCAAACTCAAATAGGTTATTGGCCTACTATGCCCTCTCCAAAGAGCCCAATGTAGATGAGTTATGGGCCTGAAGCACTCGATTTTCTACATATCCACGCCCATATGCTATTCCTACTATGTGACCACGCCCACCTGCTGTGAGTAGTTCTGATTGCTAGCTCCATTGCAGGAGTTTGTGCATCACTATCTGGAATTCCTGACGGTGGCATGGCCATGGTCCACTTCTCTGCCACAGTTGACCAGCCAGCCCAGCCTCTAGGCATGGTTCAGATCAGGCGAGTGGGTCATATGCCAGCAGCGTCTCCCTCTCGCTCGACCTCCTGAAAAAGGCCCAATTCAGACTACCGGGCTCATTCTTCTTGGGTCACTGCTTGGCTGAACGAAGTAGCTGTGACTATTGACGGTGGTGGCTAAATATGGCAGCAGGCACACTAACCACCGGTTAATGCTCAACCATAACCATCCCCGGGCAACAAAAGTATGCCCGTCCCCATCCCATTTAGCTGCCACAGGCCTGTTCTTCTACCATCCCCATCCCCATAGGGAACTGTCGGATCCCCATCCCCGACTTAGTCGGCATGAGGGTCGGCATGCCATTGATAAGAGACGGGAAACCCTATCGGGATATCCATAGAGGCGTGGGTCTGTGTTGGCTGGGGACACGAGAGGAAAATGAGCACGACTGCATTGCTGGACGGGTGGGAGTTACGATTTCTGGTATATATACATACCTCTCTATTAGCTTGACCCCACATATATTGTGCCTTAGCGGGGAATTCATGGGTACCGGTTATGTATAGGGATGGCCCAGACCTAGCCCCGCTTACCCGATGGGATGATTTTATATTTGAGAACCCCATGGGAATTAAATTTGAAACCAAAACCATCACCTAATAGGGGAATTAACCACAGGGACCAGGGAATGGGGCCGTTACCATATTGATATATAGGTGGCGCAGCTGCTGGGCTGCCTGCTTCCCCTACGCTGTTGGGCTGAGATGCGTCACTGGTTCAGTTCCTGCTAGTTTTTTTTTTCTGAGATTCAGTTCCTGCTAGTTATTTGTATATGTCGCAGCAGTGGAACACGGGGTTCCCCTAGTGCTGCCAAAGTGGGTCCACCTCACGTGGGCCCAAGATGAAGATGGACAAGGCCAAGACCCAAGTCAGGTTGGCGGGTTCCCCCTCCGACCTCACGAAGACCAAGCAAGACCTACATCGACAAAGGGCTCCGGTCCTGGGGGCCTGCCGGGTCCCTGAACCATGCGGGAAGACAGAGGAGTCTCCGAGAGCCCGAGTTCCCGGCAGGAGGCTGGTCTCCCTCTCGGGTACATCTCCGTACAACTGTGGATAAGCTCTCCACCTCATGCTAGAAGACCTCAGAAGACTTGGGTAGCAAGGCGATGGTGGCGCGGGCCGGAGACACAGTCCGTGGTGGTGTCAGCCACTGTCCGCCCCGCTTCCCCCAAAGGTGGACGCTCCCACCTAACCCAAAGGAGATACTAGGCGGAGGAGAGGCCACGTCTCCCCCTAAACCAGTTGCGGAGGGTCCTTCCCGCCAAAGGCCCCCCGTGCTCCTCACGTGACCCTATGGTATCCCCTTGGCATATAAAAGGAGGACCAAGGCACGGCGAGGAGGGAGAAAAAAACAAGTTGAACCAGAGCAAGACTAGACTAGGGCTGCGAGGGTAGAGAGGAAGGTGATCTCCTCCGGGTCAGGATCTGTTCTTTGTCTACCTCGAGCCAAAACCCTTCCGGGTACCCTGTCCGGAGGCCTCCATTGTAAGCCACACTATGAAGAACCCATCAATCCAGACATGCAGGAGTAGGGCTTCGAGACACGACATCTGGCGCGCCAGGTAGGGGGTGCAAGCGTTGTTTTTGTCTTCATCAAGATCATCGTCAAGTTCTTCATCAAGCATGCCGCCGAGGAAGAAGGGAGATCCTGTGGCTCCAAGCCTGCATCTCCCTTGCGCACTCAAGCTTCTGCTGATAGCCGTGCAGCTGACGCGCGGCGAGGCCCCTCTCTGTCCCCGCCTCCTGTGGAGAGGGTGGTGCCGAACGAAGTGGACGGCCGCAACAAGGACGACGGCCCTAAAGGAGTGGCGGCTCTGAAAGGCCCCATCATGCCTCCTCCTCGCTCGGGGGAGAAGAGTGTAGGCAACGGCGCTGACAAGGAACCAACCGCTGGACGAGGGTACCACGGCATTCGCGCCAGCGGGGGCCCACGAGCATCCAAGAGCAAGACCTCCACGCACTCACCCTCGGATGCACAAGCTCGCCATGACGCTTTGGTCGCTACCAAGGCCCTGATGAAGTTCCCTCCAAGTACCGGCGATCCCAAGGTCTACCAAGAATGGAGGACTCGCATCGAGAAGCTCCTCGACTTCGCCGACGGCGGCCCGTGGCCTGAGCCTACTCACGCTCCCACCGTCGACGGTCCCGGAGCAACAAAAGACAAGGCACGTGATCCGCGAGGCCAGCCTCGTGGTGAACGTCAAGCAGAGACGGCACCTCCTCGCACTACTCCACCGATGGCGGATCGGCTGAACCGCGATCGTGGCAAGGCCATCTCTGTCGGGTCATCCACTTCGCGCGACCCAGATCTTCGTGACGAGCTCAACAACCGTCAAAACGAGGATATGCGCACTCGCATCGAGCATCGCTGGGAACGTCATCGCCAGGAAGATCGGGACATCGACCTCGCCGAGGGCTGCCTCACCCTCGCTCCTAAGTTCTGTCACTTCGACGGCCCAAGAAGTTCAAGATCGACGTTCTCCGCTACGACGGCACCACGAACCCCCGGGACTTCCTGCAGATCTACTCTCTTGCTGCATTGGACGCCGGGGCCGACGAGGTCATGATGGCCAACTGGTTCCCATTGGCCCTGATGGGAGATGCCCAGACGTGGATTCTCAACCTTCCCAAGTGCTCCATCCATTCCTGGCGGGCACTGAAGGAACAGTTTCTGGGGGACTTTCCAAGGCGAGTACGAGCGCCCGGGGACTCCCAGTGACCTCCACGACTTCAAGCAGCTTCCGGGTGAAACTCTCTGCAAGTTCATCTAGCGCTTCACCCAGAAGATGAACACCATACCCTGCATCAAGGAGGAGTTGGTGATCTAGTCCTTCCACACCAACGTCCGCAACCCCAAGATGCGCGAGAAGCTGAGCATTCACCGCATCGAGTCTACCCGTAAGCTCTGGGAGCTTGCGGATCGGTGCGCCCGAGCTAAAGAAGGAGTCAAGTTCCCCGGGGAGGATGAACCCGAGGACAAGGTCACTCTCGCCAAGAGCAAGAAGCGGGACTCTGGACCCAAAAAGTGCATCTTCGTCACCGAGAAGCTTTGGAACACAAGGCAGTGACCTATAACCTGGTCAAATCATTGGTTTAATTCACGGTCCTTTCTTCAATACTTAACATCATGAAATACTTAAAAGCATCTCCAATAATCCATGTCGCGTCAAAATTTCTTAGGAGTTCACATCTACCCTGATCAATAACACGAGGAGGAGAGAGAAAGATTTTTTTTAATATATTTGTTAGAATTATGACGATTTAAGGCTATATTAGACTATTTGCATTGTAACTTTGATAATTTTTGAACCAATATGTCGATTTGTGATGTTGGAGGTGGACAGCCACATGCATGGTGTGGTGAGATCTTGGGTTGAGGTATCATCGGTCATGGTTTCCATACACTCAGTGAAGGTAACATCGGCCGATTTGTACTAGTCAGACGGGGCCATGTCATTCATGGTGCATGGTTGTGGGCATGTACATGACCATGGAAACGATGATGGATGTCTCGCTAGGATCATGAGGAAGCTCATAATGGTAACGTGCATGACGGCAAGGACGGCTACGGCCGCCACGCCCATGGCAGACATGGCGGGAACACCAACCACACGATGGTGAGGAAGGCCATGGACACGAGGGGAACATCGACAATAACGGTCATGCCCAAAGAAGTAACATTTTTTGCCATCGTAATCTATATAAGGATCAAAGGCGAGAGCGAAAAATGATTCACCAACCCCCAATAATAAAGAATGCCACAAATTCAAAATTTGGGACTAGCACCTGACCGCACCTCGTAGATATTAGCTCCCTCCACATACATCATATGAACACATTAAGAGCATCTCTAGTGGATGGTCTATATGGACGTGTAAAGCTCGTTTACACGTTTCTGGCCCAAAATCGGTCTCCAGTGGGTCGTGTATACGATCGTGGATCGTTTCCACGCCCATCCACGCTTGTACCCATCGTGGAAGTAAACACGCCCTATCCACGCCCACGTAGCCTCCAAACTCGCCCCCGTCCGAGCTGCCGCCCTCGTCCGGACCGCCTCCGAACTCGCCGTCGCCGCCGCCGCCGCCTCCGAGCTCGTCGCCGCCGCTCCTCCCGCACAGGTGCGTTTTTCGCCTTCCCCGATAAGCCGCCTCTTGCTGAGAGAGAGAGAGAGAGAGAGAGAGAGAGAGAGAGACAGACAGACAGACAGACAGAGAGATGGGAGGGCTGGGAGGAGAAGAGGGTGGGGTGGCGGCGCCCTGTGCCGCACCAGCGGCCGCCGCCATGAGCAGGGTGGAGTAGGATTCGGGCTGGAGGAGGGTGGGGGGCGCACGGGCTGGAGGAGGAGGGCTGGAGGAGGAGGAACGACAGGGGAAGAGGAACGGCAGGGGAGGAGGTCTCTGTGGGGAGGAGGAGGAACGACAGGGGAGGAGGAGGATTCGCATGGGAGGAGGAGGAATCGATGGGGAGGAGGAGGAATCGCAGGGGATTTGCTCTGAATACATCAGTCCATCGTGCTCTGAATACATCAGTCCATCGTGCTCTGAATACATCAGTACATATGCTCTGAATTTGCTCAATTGTTCCATTTGTTTCCGTACATGCGTTTTGGTAGCGATTTGATACATAATTGGTACTGTGTTGTGGTCTGATATATAGATTGCTACCAAATTTCTATCGATTTGCTAAGATATTTGTTGTTTCCTGTGTATTCGTTGATTGTTTGCAGATGGATGGTGATGAATGCTTCTTGGACACCATGGGTTTTGGTTACACACAAACACAACCAGAAAGTCCAATTGGAGAGTAAGCAACCCCATCAACTTAGCATCAAGCAACACCATCAACGCAGCAACGTTCTGCAATAACAGAGAAAGGAAAATCCAACAAAGGAAAAAATTGGTCTAGTGATGAGGACAAGGTTCTGATAGCAGCATGGGCAAATACAAGTTTGGATATTGTCGGGACAGATCAAAACCGAGATGCTTATTGGGCTAGAATTTCAGAGTACTACAACGCACACAAGGAATCATCATGGCCGGAGCGTAATGCTAATGCAATAAATTGCCGTTACACATTGATTAACAGAGAGACCCAAAAATTTTGTGGTTGCCTTCAGCAGATTTTAAATAGGGAAGAAAGCGGAAGGACTATAGCAGAAAAGGTATGCGTCTATCTTCTACTTCTATATGTGTTGTGCAATATTCTATATGTGCTGTGCATATTTCAACAATACATTTGTATGTGCAGACAAACGATGCACACATTATGTTCAAGGAAATGGATCTAAAAAAAAATCCTTTCACATTGATGCATTGCTATGTAGAGTTTTCGAAGCATCCAAAGTGGCAGACAAGAGAACTTGAAACTTCTCTTAAGAAACAAAAGAAGACCATTGATGCAAGTCCGGGCACAACCACCCATGTTCCGGCTGATGCATCCTCGGTACGCACTGATGCTACCTCGATACGCACTGATGCTCTTGAACATGAGAAAAGACCTGATGGTGTGAAGAAGGACAAATTGCGGAGAGGTAAAGCTGATGACAGTGCTTGCAAGTTGTCATTAGAAACTGTGTGGGCAGCAAAGCAAGAGAAGGATGAGATCAAAGAGGCGGCAAGAAATGTTCGCTATGCACAGCAATTTGAATTACGAAAAGAGGAGATTGCACTCAAAAAGAAGGAGGATGCACGAAACGAGAGGGAGGATGCACGGAGACAGTTTGAATTAGATGAGAGGGTCATGCTCACGGACACTAATGGTATGACTGATGTGCAAAAGCAGTTCTACCAAGCTAAGCAGAATGAGATCCTTGCTCGCCGCCTAGAGTAATGTGAGCTATATGTTGTAGTTGTAAGAACTATTTACTGCTTTCTGCTAGTTGTTGTAAGAACTATTTGATGCTTTCTGCTAGTTGTTGTAAGAACTATGTGAAGCAAAAATATTTTATTGATAGAACTGCATTACAAAGACATGGATTACATCACTCATTGCATAAATTAAAACTGGACGAAAAGAAATGGATTACAAAGTTATAACTAGGACATCACTCGTCTCCAAACTTTTGCCACACATGGTCAATTAGATCAAGTTTAAGCTGAGAATATTCATCGACATTTCTAATCTGGTGAGTCATCTGAATAAAAGAGCTCAGTTGTTCCGCATGAGTACGAGAGACTGTGACTCTTTCTCCCATTACCTCAAAAGTGCAGCTTTGCCGACCAGTTTCTCGCTCCTCTTCAACTATCATATTGTGCATTATGACACAAGCTTTCATGACATCACCGATTTCTTTACGTTTCCATCCTTTAGCAGGTCCACGAACAATGGCAAAACGGGATTGCAGAACTCCAAAGGCTCGTTCCACATCTTTCCTAGCCCCCTCTTGCTTCTTGGCAAAAGTTTTATGCTTTCTGGTATCTGGAGCTGGTATGCTCTTCACAAATGTTGCCCACCGTGGATAGATACCATCTGCAAGGTAATACCCCATTGTGTACTGATGGCCATTGATGCTATAATTCACTGCAGGAGTTTCACCTTCGGCTAGCTTTGAAAAAACAGGAGAACGTTGAAGAACATTTATATCATTGAGAGAGGTGAATATGAAAGAGCATCAAGAAGCAAATATCAAACACATTTAAGTCTAACCCACTTCCTATGCAAAGGAATCTTGTAAGAAAATAAATCAATAAAGCACAAAGTGACGAGCATAGGAAGGCAAAACAAGTGCAACATCAAAACTTTCAACATAAAGAGAGGAGACTTAATATTATTGTGATGTATGAATCCATGTCTCCCTCTCTCATAATAACTTCCAGTAGCATCATTGATAAAATCCACAATATAACCATCACATGAAACATTCTTATCATGACCTGTCACTAAATATTTTTCCTATCTCTGTGCCTTCACAAAAAATACTAGTGACAGCCACTTTTACGAGCCCGTCACTGGTATTTCGTACTAGTGACGGGCATATTCTTGCCCATCACTGCTAATACTTACTAGTGACGGGCACAGTTTTGCCCGTCACTAACCATGTGGCGGCAATAAGCCTTTCTGCAGTAGGGAAGGTATCAATATTTTCCACATAAGCAAAATCAATTTCATTAGTAATAGTGGGAGTAAAACTATCACAACCATCATTGTAATCATCATAAATTGCAGGCATAGTATAATCATAATAAACTTTATCCTCCATAGTAGGTGGCACCAAAATACCACTATCATTATAATCATCATAAATTGGGGGCAAAGTATCATCAAAGAAAAATTTCTCCTCAAAACTTGGGGGCTGAAAATATCATATTCATCAAAACCAGGTTCCCCAAGCTTAGAGCTTTGCATAGCATTAGCAATAATGGTGTTCAAAGCATTTATAGTAATAACATTGCTACCATCATGCAAATAATTTTCCATAGGTTTTTTAATTTTATCTTCAAAAGCATCATGTCCTAATTCAATATAAAGTTCATAAAGATCTCTAATTTTTTTTTGTTTTCCATTAAGCCTAACTAGTAAAATAAAAACAAGAAACAAAAAGATATAATTGCAGAATCTAAAGGAAATACCTTCGAGCACTCACACGTCAGAAACAGTGCTAGAAAATAGCTAAGTAGCTGGAGGATGTGAGTACCTTTTACCTTACCTCCCCGGCAACGGCGCCAGAAAATAGCTTGATGTCTACGCATGCTTCTATTCATGTAGACAGTGGGGCCTCCAAGTGCAGAGGTTTGTAGAACAGCAGCAAGTTTCACTTAAGTGAATCACCCAAGGTTTATCGAACTCAGGGAGATAGAGGTCAAAGATATCCCTCTCAAGCAACCCTGCAATTAAGATACAAGAAGTCTTTTGTGTCCCCAACACACCTAATATATACACTTGTCAGATGTATAGGTGCACTAGTTCGGCGAAGAGATATTAAAATACAAGTGATATGGATGATTATAAGTGGTAATTGCAATCTGAAATAAAAATGGCAGCAAGCAAACATGTAGCAGAACTGGTTGTCAACGGTGTTTCAATGCTTAGAAACAAGGCCTAGGGATCATACTTTCACTAGTGGACACTCTCAACAATAATAATATAATTGAATACATAAATATTTTCTCTTCACTATGCTACTCTGAATTATTCTCTCGTTGGATAACGAACACCAATCCACTGCGTAGGGCTATAACAGCACACCTTAAAGTCGCATTCCACATCTAGGGAACCCCACACTATCAACTTGAGTGCCCTAAATAGTACTAGACAAACACTGCAATTTCATAGAGACATCCAACGCAAATAATAACTCATGATAAGTATTCCTGTTATCTTTAGTCTAAGAGCCACACACGAGGCGCACACTGTCAACTTCGCACCGTGGGACAAAGGTGACTCCGGAGATTACATTAATAAAACCACTCAAGTAGCATATAAGATAATGAAGAGTAACATCTATGGATTCAACTAGATTACAAAGCTCATGATCACATAAAGATCACACCATGGGAGAGAGAGATAAACCACATAGCTACCGGTAGAGCCCTCAGCCCCGATGAAGAACTACTCGCTCCTCATCATGGGAGGCAGCAACGACGATGATGGAGGCGGTGGCGTCGATGGAGATGGCTCCAGGGGCAATTCCCCGTCCCGGCAAGGTGCCGAAACAGAGACTTCTGTCCCCCGAATTAGGGTTTTGGATGGCGGCGGAGCTCTGGACCTTTTCTAGGGAAATCGTCGATTGTTCCATGAGTTTTAGGTCAGGGGCAATATATAGTCCAAAGGGCGTCGCGAGACGATGCACGAGGTGGCGACACCACCCCTGGGCGCGGCCAAGGCCCAGCCACGCCCAGGGGGCGTGTGGGGGCTGTGGGCCTCCCCTGGACTTGTCCTTCTGGCTCCCGGAGTCTTCTGGCATTTTAAAATTTCTGTAATTTTTTAAGATTTTTCTGAGCAATTTCAATTTTGGACATTTTCTGCAATGCACAGACATAATAAACAGAAACTGGCACTGTGGCATCTTGTTAATAGGTTAGTCCAATAAATGTCATAATATGATATAAAGTGCATATAAAACATGTGACAATTGATATAAAACATGCATGGAACATCAAAAATTATAGATACGTTTGAGATGTATCACCGGCGCAAGCTCTGTAGCCAATTCCAATCTCCTGGCCGTTCGCGGTCTGGGGCTGGACATCGTGGGGAAGATACCAAAGTCTGTCGGGGACATGAGTACCTCTCCGTGGCCATCGACAAGTTCACAAAGTGGGTGGAAGTGATGCCAGTCCCAAGGCAAACAGCTCAGGCAGCCATCAAGTTTATTGAAGGGATCGTGTACCGCTTTGGAGTACCCAACAGAATCATAACGGACAATGGCTCTCAGTTCACAAGCCGATCCTTCCTCAACTTCTGTGAAGAGCTGGGCATCAAGGTGTGTTTTGCCTCGGTGTCCTACCCAAGGTGCAATGGGCAAGTAGAGAGAGCCAATGCGGAGGTCCTAAAGGGTTTGAAGACCAAGGCCTTTGACAAGCTGGAAGACAAGGGCAAGAACTGGATTGAGCATCTGCCAAGCGTCTTGTGGTCCCTCAGAACCACACCGAGCAGAGTAACTGGAGAAACACCATTCTTCCTTGTCTATGGAGCCGAAGCTGTCTTGCCAACAGAGCTCAGGCATGGATCTCCCCGGGTACTTGCCTATGATGAAGAAACACAAGCTGAGAGGAGGATTGATGACATCAACTTCCTGGAAGAGGTGCGATGTCAGGCATCTTTACGATCTGCTCGATACCAGCAAGGGCTCCGCCGCTATCATGATCGCCATATCCGTTCACGGGTACTGGAACCCGGAGACCTGGTTCTCCGCAAAAAGCAGAAGCTTGATAACATGAACAAGCTGTCGTCCAAGTGGGAAGGACCTTATCGGGTGACGCATACCCTGAGACCCGGAGCTGTTTACCTGGAGGACGAGAAAGGCAGGCCGGAAGGCAACGCCTGGAACATCGAGAATCTCCGAAATTCTACCCCTGAATACGAACATGAATCGCAGATAGTTAAGATCAACTAAGCACGCCCAAGGGGCTAGTGTTCTGTATAAGGGTGTAAGAATCGTCGCCAAGGAATAAAAGATAAGTTTTTCAATTCCGTGAGCCTCTCTTGTTGTCGTGAAGTGTGTTATCCGTAACAACCCCCAAGCAGGGGGCTGACATGGTGCCGGTGGCTGACAGGTCGAGCGCGAGTGGCCTATCAGTAGGCGCTGCCACCTGATCGTGCCGTACTGCCGCGGTAAGAAGTGGAACGGGCAGTGCTGTGTTTTAAAGAACATAAACACAGAAATGCACATTCAACTTTGCTTGCGGGTTGCTTCGGATGAAACACTTTCACGACATGTAAGGGAGGGTCCATTCTTTTCCTACTGAAAGTTTGTTGTGTGTAGCGCCTCTCCCGGGACAGGAATGGATGCTGAAGGCGGCTAAGGAGCTGGATACCCGGGAAGGACGAAGCAGATCGAGGATGCGGCAAAAACAGCTAAGTCTTTGCATGTGCATCTTGCATACTAGGCATAATATCTCGCTCGGAGTCAATATACCACCAACCTGCGCATGCTTGACAGTTGATGAGAGCCTTTGCGGGGGTAATGCGTCCTCCCCGGCGAACGGTCCGATTTCCCTTCGGGCCTAGTACCCGTGGCTGTGGAGTGGACTCCCGGAAGGTATAGTGCTCTTAGGGGTACTGCTACCGGTGCGGGCGGTCAGAGTACTTGTCACCTAAGAGATCTCCTCTGAAAACTTGACGGCGCGTTAGTGCAAAGGAAGGTTTGGGAAATGACCCCGGGAGTTGAGCACTAGGGTTGCATTCATCTGAACTTACATTCTGAATTTACAATTCTGAATTACATTCAGTTGTGCTTTCCCTGAGTACATATCTAGCCTATGCTACTAAGGCCAGTTCAGGGCTCCTGGCTGCGCAGACTCGTCTCTTGTTTTATTGCCTGCCGGGTGCATTCTTCTCTTCCGGGGACGCCTGGAAGAGGAGGAGGCTTTCGCGCAGAATCTTCAGGGACCCCACGGACCAGGAAACTTCCTGGCGAACCCCGGGACGTGCTGGTCGCAGACGAAGTACACGTGGTCCACGAACTTCTCCATGGCGTCTTCTTCCTCCTGCACAAAGGAGTAGAGTCAGGATGGAGGACTCCCATCAAGATCTGCTTGCCTAGTTTCTTGGAGGCTCTACCTTGAACACATCGTCAAGATCGCAGAGGAGGCGGATCAACCTCGGGTTGCCCGCCGCTTCCCTCCACGGGTCTTCCTTGATGGCGTCCTTCCGGGTGGCCAGCGCCACCGCGGCCTCCATGGCCGGTACCAGCGATGTTCCCCACCACCGGGAAAACTAGGGAAGGGCGGGGTCGAGGAGCGGCCTCCCTTCCTGCAGCTCGGGCTCCAACCTCGTTGGGCGCCTCCGCCGCGCCTCGGAAGACGGACTCCGCCGTCGACACATCGGACA
The DNA here is from genome assembly GCA_947311845.1 of Poa pratensis. Classification (NCBI taxonomy): domain Eukaryota; kingdom Viridiplantae; phylum Streptophyta; class Magnoliopsida; order Poales; family Poaceae; genus Poa; species Poa pratensis. The sequence goes on from CAMZMU010000014.1 coordinate 1,742,186, forward strand.
AGGCCATCTCTGCTTCGCCGGACATTGTTCTGCGGGACGTGGAGAAGCAAAGGAAGAAGGAGAGCAAGGCAAGGCGAGAAGATGTGGCGAATAGGCTGGGGTCTGAGGGCTTTTTATAGGCCTCTCATCCCCTACCTACCCCAGGCGGTTCGGCTGCCACAGTAATGGGAGCGTGTTTTGCAAAAAACCCGTTCTCATTCACACAAGTGCGACTCAAGGACAAGGAGGAAACAAGTTCTACTTCATTTACAAGGACTACAAGGGGACAGTCTTTTTTACAACAAAAAGATTGGCTCCCGTCGAACAAGGAGCACCGCCGTACAATGGAAGGCGCTACTTCCAGAAGTACGTCGTCAAGGTCACCGAGGAGGAGGTCAACGAGATCTCCATGGCGCCCGTCCGAAGCTCCTCGCCTTCAAGAAGACGAGCTCTCCTCGACCTTGATGTCAGATGAGCTTTCCTCATCTTCATCCTCGTCATAGGAGCTCGAGCTGCCGCTGCTGCTCTCCGTGCAGCACTCCACGCGTCCGCCGTCGACACCGAAGATCTTCACGGAGAGCGTCGCATCCCCATCGAACCGGAACGCCAAGCATTGCCCCCGGGACAGGCGGCGGGCGCGGGAGAACGACTTCCACCCCTGACTCAGGAGCATGGCGCCTTCAGCGGTGCGCTCCACCAGGGCCCAGGAGGGGCCATTGGGGCAACCATCCACCTGCAGCCAGAAGCCGGAGGGACTGATGTCCTCCGTCGCTGTTGCAAAGGAATCCGGCAGGAGAAGCCGGCTGCGAGGCCTGTGGTTCAGATCCACGATGAACTCGAACGGCGCGAAGCTGGTATGAACCAGGCTCCTTGAAGAGGGAGCAGCGGAGCCGCGGCCTCCACGGCCGCCGCGACCGCGAATCCCACGACCTCGCGGAGCAGATCGACCACGAGAGGGGCCACTCTCCGCAGCAGCCGAAGAAGAACGAGGCCGCCCAACTCCTCTCTTCACTCTCGCCATCGGCGCTTGTGGGGAGGCCTGGAGTTAGGCTGGAGAAGAAGATGAACGAAAATGCGAGGGGCGCGCCCTGCTTTTATAGCCTCGGCGGCGCCTCCACCAGGCGTCTCCTCGTTTCTTCCATTACTGGGAATCGAGGGGGCTGTTGCAGTCACTCCCCCAAGCGGAGTAGTTCCAAGACCGTCAAGGCCATTAAATGAAGCAAACCAAGAAGACCAGATGCCCGGGACCCACTTTGACCTATCTTTAGGCCATAGCCCCGGCAGCTGGAGCAAGAGCCGCCGGGACCATGCCCGGGGGCTACTGTCGCAGCAGTGGAACATGGGGTTCCCCTAGTGCTGCCAAAGTGGGTCCACTCCCTGTGGGCCCAAGATGAAGATGGACAAGGCCAAGAACCAAGTCAAGCTGGCGGGTTCACCCTTCGACCCCGCGAAGGCCAAGCAAGGCCTACACCGACAAAGGGCTCCGGTCCTGGGGGCCTGCCGAGTCCCCGAACCAAGCTAGAAGACACAGAAGGCCCCGAGGGTCCGAGTCCCCGGCAGGAGGCCGGGTTCCCCCTCGGGTACCTCCCCGCATCAGTGTGGATAAGCACTCCACCTCATGCTAGAAGACCTCAGAAGACTTGGGAAGCAAGGCAAAGGTGGCGCGGGCAGGGAGCATAGCCCGTGGTTGTGTCAGCCACTGTTCACCCCAAGGCGGACGCTCCCACCTAACCCAAAGGAGACGCTAGGCTGAGGAGAGGCCACGTCTCCTCCTAAACCAGCCAGGGAGGGTCCTTCACGCCGAAGGCCCCTCGTGCCCCTCACGTGCCCTGTGGCAACCCCTTGGCCTATAAAAGGAGGACCAAGGCACGGAGGAGGGGGGGTCGGACAAGGAACAAGTCGAACCATAGCAAGACTAGAATGTAGCTGCCAAGGTAGAGAGGAAGGTGATCTCCTCCGGGTCAGGATCTGTCCTTCTTCTACCTCCAGCCAAAACCCTTCCGGGTACCCCATCCGGGAGGTTCCATTGTAAGCCACACTATGAAGAACCCATCAATCCAGACATGCAGGAGTAGGGCTTTTAGCCTCCGGGCAGCCTGAACCTGGGTAGCTCCTTGTGTCCCTTTGGTTGCATGCTTTGATCGTGGAGAGGAGAGCTTGATCCCGACTCCGCCGACGAAGACGATTCTCAGCCTCCTTCGCGCCCCGTGCCGAACCTAAAAGGGGGTATCCTCTACTCCCGGTGTCCGTGCATCGTGACACGACAGTCTCCTCCCCTGACATTTGTTTGGGCAGTAGATTGGATGTAAACAGGGGTTCCACTAAACTCGGGAATATGCCAATCACATGTGGGTATGAATCCATGAGAGCCAGATGAATCCACATTAGTATGAACGACCTCCGGGGTCCAACATGGGTTCTCCATGGCTATAGATTCTTTGTTCAGACTGTTGCGCCGTAACTCGCGCAGAGTTTTCTTTGAACTCTTTTGCTTTGGAGTCATATCTGCATACTTGAGCCTATCCTTTTTGCGTCTAGCTTCAATATTCTCTGATAAATGACATGATAATGCTAAGTAAGAATTTCAAAAGGTATCATTGATATATGTTGACGAATACAGTTTGTATTCGTTACCTGCTAATGATTTGGTTTGTTGATAGGCTGCATGTTTTCTTGCTTGTTGTTTGTCTTTCTCATCGGTACTCATCCGTGCATATCGTTCCCTTTCCCGCTGCCTCTTCTTCTCTGCGGGATCCATGAGTTTTGGTTGAATGAGGGAGGGCGTGGGTCCATCGTTATTGCAATTCTGCATGTCAACTATATCTACATTGCACAAAAAAATCATATTAATAACTCCTCTGGGTACTTTATTTTCTATATGATTAAACAAATTCACAAGATTAGCTTATGTGCTATTAACTAATTACGACAGTTCATTTATGTTAAGCATGAATAAGTTGCTATCATACCAGATGTGAGGATTTGTTGCCCTTGATATGGATCATGAATAGACCTCCTCTCGTAGTTGTCATTCCTACTTAGCCATTCAGCCGTATCTTGAGCAATAACCTCGTTCTCCTTGTTTGGCCTCGATGATTTTCTTTTTTGACGGTATTCATGTTGTCTTTTAAGAGATTCTTCTTTTTTCGTGGGAGACATATGTGCATATCGTTCCCTTTGTTTTTGCCTTTTACGCTCCTTTGGATCTACATGAAAAATATCACATCATATGAAACAACATCAGATATTGTTTATAAAAATGGTGGAATTCATTTTCTTAGGGAATTAGTTGTCTTCTTACCAGCTAGGAGGCGTTGTTGCCCTTGAGAGCTAATATGAAGTGATTGCATATTAGTTGCGCCACTTCACCAGGGTCCACATTTTCCTTGTTCCAATCAGAATCTGCTTGGTAAGAAATAAAGGAAATAACATGAATGAAACCAGTAATATACTTAATTGTAAGTGCGATGGTTGCTAAAATGCACCTGTAACACCGGGCGTGTTTTGTAGGTTGGTGAGTACTGATGGACTATTCTGTGACTCCTGTGTATTAACTGATAGTCGAGCTTTCTTTTGTTGATAGGCTTCACGACGCTTTCTATTTCGTTCATCTCTCTCTTCTGGATCCATCTGTGCATATCGCTCCCGAGCACGTTGCCTATTGCGTTCTTTCGCATCTGTAGGTTCACCTCTATTAGTGGTGTCGACGACACCTATTGAAAATACACAATGTAGTCAGATATCGAGCATCACATATTGCAATCACACATTATATCATCGTTCTTACCTCTGTCGATGGTGTTGGACAAGTCGCCGAAAGGAGTACGTTTTCTGGACCCTTTCGGAGAATCCATCTGGAAGGAAAAGGTAGGATCTTAACCAAGCATGGATGCCCACAAATCGAGGACGTGGCAGAATCTCGATGACGGCGCGCGTGGCGTGGAGCAGTACCCTCGCAGCCCTGGTTAATGGAGTCCTCACCCTCAACCTCGGTCTGAGTGGTGTGCTCGCCGTGCTGGTTGGGGTCGCAGCCTCGCAGGCATTCAATTTAGTTTTGGCAAGGTTTCTTGGCACAGGGCTCTGGGCTGTGTGTTAATTTGTTTGGAAAAAATCGTGTCTGTGGCGTGATTCCCGATTTGATATCGTGGGAAAATCTGTGTTTTTGGAAGGGGACTACAAAAATTCTTCCATCTATTTATTAGGAGGGTGACCTGTCATCTCAATTATTACCAGGCCTACGCTTCTTAGAGCTGGGCCACAACTCCTTCGTGAAGTTAGCACATCCATGCAAATCCCTTGCTGCAGTTGCTTGAACATAGTATAAAGAAAAACAAACAGGGATGAACTGTTTGCCCACTCTTCGATTATGAAAAGGCTTATTGTCCATTATAATGCCATATAACTCCCGTAGTAGTTTGCAAAACAAGCTGGACGCTTCCAACAGCGAACATGACTGATTAATCGGCACACATATAAGCAACCTAGAATCTGTATTATCTAATTATATGAATGCAAGTATCCAACTCAGTTGACCGGTCACATGATTGAACTTCTAGAGATTTGTTTTTCGTTAATAAAAAACGCTTGCTTGTTTCATAATAATTAATACTCGTACAATCCATATAATCTTAGTTTTGACACATTTAGTGCAATATATTATTGATAAATGTATTATTCCCTTGCACACCTGTTTTGCGTGTATTGTTACTGGCCTAATTGCCCGTCGCATGCAAATTCAAGTCGATGTTTTGCGACAGACTTCTTAATTCTGATGGTACTTTTTTTGTTTTGGTCAGGTTCAGGCTATGCATTCATGCTGTTGTCTATATTTTTGATGTTGTCAATATCAAATGTGTCAATGAGGAGAAGGAAGTAAAAGAAAGTGGGAAGAAGGAACTGTTGAAAAAAAGGGTGCCAAATAAAAATCAAGGTAACGTTTTGATCTTCTTAGGTTATACATAATTACTGTCAGAATGATCAGGATGTTTTAGTCTTGTTGTTGTTCACTGCCATGGCACATTCTCCGGATAACAGCCCATCACTTATCCTTTTGTTATATTGATCGAAAGTAGCCAAAACGAAGGATAATGTGTGACTTGTGCCCAGTACAACCAGAGCAAACTGATAGGATTTACATTTATTGACCTGAAGATTTACAACACTTTGTTACGTAGGTTACCGTCCTGCACATGCAGTTCATATAAGCATAGAAATATCATTCAGTGATCACATTTAAAGCTAACATGAATATTGACTTATTGCGGACTGACTGTAGCATCTGGAAATATAAGACAGAACCGCCATTCATGTAAGATCGAAATATAAAAAGATCAACTTTGACTTGTGCCCATCATCCAGTTGAGATAACACATTTGGTACACATATATAATGCACGCGAATTGTACAAGTCGTAAACGAAGAGGAACTTCATGTGAAAAATATAGCGGTAGGAACTTAATCAAATGTTTGACATTGTTCGAACATGAAAGAAATTTCCGACTCATATCTACTACTTGAGGCTATTCAGATACTATCGTACAATGAGCGGGATGTTCTCTTTAGCTTCATTCTTTTCGTACTTGAGCAGATGCAACAAAAAATCTTTCTCAGCATGTAACCATCCTATAAAAGAGTACTTAGAATTAGCACGAATTTTTCTCCTGGAAATGATTAAATGTGAAATTTAGAACACTTACCGTGCATATTGGATGAACTAATGCTTCACCATTCCACGAGATCATAATGTAAAAAACAATATAACCTGATAAATTCCTGTTGATAAACGGCAAATTGTTATGTTGAAATAGTAAATGGACGTTATAAACATGCTTTTATGTTTTATAGATATTCACCTGTTTGCACTTTTTGGAATACCAGTTGGTGATTTACGTGGCCAGGAAAAAATATCATCATCCCAGTCAGGCTGTGCTAAATTGAGTGCATCGTTTAGGTAGAAAGAAATTCTTTGTAATTTCAGTTTCAAACCGTAAGATCTTCTCAGTTGTGTCTCTAAATCCATCGATTCAGATAGAGGATCCAAAACATATAAATGGGATGTGTGCTTGTTGATGGAAAACAAGACGAAATGGTCGATGGATACATAAGGAAGAAAAACCTTCATAGGGACAACAATTATTAGAAAGACATAAAACAATAAAAGTTGACAACCACAAAGGATTATTAAATATATTTACCATTTTGCGTGAAGAAATCTTGTAGTCTTTACCAGGCCAGCTATGGAACAATGTTGCCAGCTCCGTTACTTTTGGCTTTATGCGCCACTTTGGACCTCGTGTGGAATTGACCATTGCCGTCTTAGAAGAAAAAAATATATTTAGAAACAGGTATGGATACTGTAGATAATAAAAGATCATATGAACTTACACAAAACCGTAAGTCCATGTAGTGCACATCAGTTTCTACGAGCTGGATGATCTCGTCACATGCCAATGAGCGTATGGCCAGGTTGAAACAATCATTGTCCATAGGCTGGTCCATCCTAATTATATCCTGGATTTTTTTAAGACTCAACCCTATTGGATAAGGGTTTGAGCTTCGCACCCATTCCTTCTTGTAACACAAATGTTAAGAATTAGAAATCATCATAGTCATGCATAATAAATCTTTACTTATTTTAACATGTTGTTCACCTCCAAAGACTTGGCGTCTTGAATTGACATTATTTGCTTGCAAAGCCTATCAAATAACTCTTGCGGGTCTGTGGGCATGATATGGACTGGATTACGACATATGACTCCATCTGTCAAGTCTAATTGCTTGGGATCATCCGCGATCATACAATCAGAATTAGAAGCATCAGAATTAGTCACATTTGCTTTAAAATATTCAGGTGTTCCTTTAATTTCATTCAAAGCAGATTCGTGCAGAACGATAGCTACATGCTCTCTAAATGGTTTGATACCCTCCTGCAAAGTATTAATTACAATTAGTTTATTGCAACATTGTATTTCATGTACATCCCCTTTGGCGATTTTATAGAAAATACCTGTGTTACAGCATGTTCTAGAGCTTCACCCGTGAAGTATTCCATGTATTGCAACATGAAGAAGCCGCATGATGAGCTGTCATATTTGATCATGATAAACTAAGTACAACAACTTATTATAGATATTCATATTTGATCATGTAGTAAGGTTTTAACATACCCATCTGATTGTACACGATGGTGGATCTGCTCGATTACTGGCCATTGACTTACTTGAAGGTCCACCCATTTATCACCCATGGCGAATTCACTCATTTGAGATGCAATCATAAAATGATTCTGGAGACCCCTAAGTTGTTAATAGAAAACGAGTATGATAATATGTATAAAATTAATGTTATTTAGCATGGAATGGCGAGTACTATTGCAGTAAATTCTCACAGTCATATGTAGGTCGGACCGATTCACACCAGAACCAAATGAATCGAATACAAGTATCCGACATTTCTTGACATCGATATAACATGCATACCAATGGTACTTGGTGATATTAATTGGGAGGAAGAGCTGTCAAAATAAGTTAGGTTATACCCATATATAATAATGATAAATTATATATAAACCGTAAGAGATATGTAGATAGTCTCACCATGTCATGTTGCAGATAATTAAGAGTGCGTCGTAGAATGCTCTTATGATCCGCTGGACTTATGGGAACTTCGGCATCTCGTTTTAACATCCCAGTAATATGTGTATTCTCCATAAAAGCATGTCCACCCGCTCTCTTTGTTAGATGTTCCTGGGTCCTCATGTAGTAAATATATCCAGTTACAACCTGTAGGCACAAGCAAATGTAATACCAAACAAGTAACAACCTTTTCACGCACCAAGTGTTATTGTGTGGTGAACAGTTAGCTTACCTCGCCATCTAACCAAATTTCATCTTCTAGCAAACATTCCAAATCTGCACGTGTCAACGATTGGTCCTGGATCCGGACTAATTTGGTTTTAGGACGGAAGGACATGATGTATTTTCTAAGTTCAGTAAAACCAATCTCAGTATTAACCTTATTATCCCCGGTAGCATAGATTGATCCCATCTGTAGCAGGGATAATGATTTATAAAAGAGTTAACCATGTGAAACATGCATAAACATTGAACTCGCTTGAAGAGCTATGCGATAATAAGCTTAATTTTTGCGTGCATAGAATAGAAGACAATTCTCAGTACACACCTCATCGGGGTTCATGGCGTTTGGTTTATTCATAGTGTCGGCATTAGTGTCTATGTCCTTCAATTTGCTTTTATCATCCGCAGTATTTATTTCTGTCTCGTCCATGACCTACAATAGATTGGTGCAAACATGGACATGAAAAAACAATGAACTGTCTTGAAGAGATCTGCGATAGACTGTTTAATATTGGTATGCATAGATAGAAGACAATTCCCAGAACACACCTCTTCTGATTCTGTGTGAGTCGTTGTGTTTGTAGTTTCTTCCAGCAGCACCTCAACTTGGTTCATGCCGTCTGCTTTATTGTCAGTGTCGGCGTCAGGGTCCATGTCCTCCAATTTGTTTGTATCATCAACAATATTTATTTCTGTCTCATCCATGATCTAAAAAGAGAATAAAAACATCGACATAAGAATAAAAACATGCAGCCTATCAACAAACCAAATCATTAGCAGGAAAGGGAATCTCATCATTAATTATAAAGCATTATAGTTTCTGATTGCACCTCGTCAACATGTGGAGAACTTGGTAATCCTTTATTCCCTTCGACGATCATAATGTCGGGGCCTATTTTTTCCATACTGCATGCGCATAAAACAGTCAATAATATTTTCTATAAGCTCAGAATAATGAAAGCAGGGAGTGAAACATATGCATTAAGTAAGATCCAAATCGCACAAAATCCACTAAGATACAAATTCGCAATCATGAAGTATGCATACGTGCTACAATGAAGTAAGTATAAATTACATCGGATTAACTTGGAGTGCGTGGTGCTAATGGGGTTATCTCGTTAGAAACAAGACAGAAACATGCTAAAACTCTCTAGATCCATAATCTAATAAGTCTGCGTCTGCAACATACCTTGGAGACTCCCAACTCCGTAGCTGGGATTTCTTGTCCGTGGGTGGGGTTCTGGGGAGGGGTTACGATGGGTGGCGAGGACGGTTAATATATAGGCACAAAAATCACTCGGATGGCAGGTATTTAAGTTTGGAATGTGTTATTCGTGATCTATTAATTAATTGTACCTTGTATTACGTGCTTGATTAACTGGCTACGCAAGGAAATAAATCCCATCACATGGAAGGTTAATTAATATTGTTAAATGGTTAGCGAAGGTAATAAATCCGATCGCAATGAAGGTGTAATTAATATCGCTAAATTATGGACAAGAGTTCAAAGGTAGTAAATCAGGTCTTTTGGAAGGTTGAATTGATTGTATAAATAATGGTGATTGATCTTATCACGCACTCTGCGCCTTAACTGAGCCTATTTTTGAATGACATCTTCATTATGAATGCTCCTATTTACCCAATGTGTGACGGTTTATGGAATGTGTCCAATGCAGGAATAATTTTGAGATAAGAAAAGGATGATGAATTAAAACAGCATGATATGTGAATCCTTTGTCATCAAGCTCAGTTTGTTAATTTTGAAAAGCAGCGGTCTCGAATGTAACATTTTTTTTGTACAATTGTTTCTGTCATTTTAATGGTAGACTCGTGATCGAGTTGCGTATGATCTTAACTCTTCGTGTTTGTTGTAAATCAAACATATCTGAAGACCATTTTCACCATGCTACTGCAGGTAAATGATGAGCTGTCTATGCTTTTAGACGTCAAGAAACAATGGCTATTGATATGGTAAGGATATGGCAAACACATTCTGACGTTGTTTTTGTTGGAGGGTAGCATAGTCATATGCAATATTATAGAATTAACATCTCAATCAGATTAAAACAAGTTTGTACACACACTTCAGAACTCACTGGAAACATATTTAAACGGCAACTCACGGCCATGGTGTGTCAATGGTACAATTCAGGACTAAAACATTGGAACATATGAACATATCTAAACGGGAATAAATGGGGCTCAATAATTGATGTAATTATTTTAAATCATCTCTATAGTGTGCTTTTGACGAGGTTGTCAGCCTTTGCTTGCCTCTTCCTTAGTTTGACAGCCCTTTTGACCTGGCACCACAAAGCCCTTGGAGCTGAGTCCATTGTTGCACGAAATTCATCTAATTCATAGTTAGGTTCTTGCAAAACAATCCGAGTCTCGTCTGTCGTGGACAAACCTCCTGCATTATTTATATAATGTGATTAGACTGGATCATAGGCCTACTGAACCGAGATAAGATTTAACACATTACCTTCTGCATTTCTTTTCTCCAACATAGTGGCAGCAAAAGTCCACAAACCGTACTCTGCATGTCTCCAAAGTGCGCCTTGTTGTCGCACTTGTCGGCCCCATATACGTACGAAAACAATTTCCTGCCTGTTCGCTTTTGATCAATAGGAGGACGCATTGGTTAAGTAGTAAAATGACATGTTGAAGAAAGTCATACCTCGTGTTTATAATTGCAATGTCAAGGATTGGAAGTTAGTGTACATATGTATCTCCATACCGTTTCTGCATGAGTTTTCTTACATATACCACCAGTCCAATGACATCTAAAAATAAAAATTAATCTTATAAACAAGACAGGAACATGATAGTTAATTAGTTAAAATAATTACCTGCAAGCATGTTGTTCCGCAGATGATAAACCGTGCTGAACCTAGTGAATCGTTGTGGTAGCAGAGGAATGACTGTTTGCGGCCATGCTAGGCGAACCTCGGTGTGTGTACGTAACACAGCGATGTAGTTCGACGGTACGGCTATTGTGAATGGCAACGGCAAATCTGCCGGCTCGAACCCTATATGCCTGACCGAATAGACGGTTCCCGCCTGAAGTAGATCGTTGAAGTGATCTACGAGTTCTTCGTAACAGATCGTCTCCATTTTCATCCCCTATGAAATCTCCAAATTAGGCATTTAAACGAAACAAATCACGAGATGGCACAAATGTTGTATATGCATAAATTGTTCACAGTAAAGATGATTACTCTCATGTCAGCTATTATGACGGTGAGGAACCTTCCAGCAACGGTCTGTATTATGCGAGTGCGTAGAACTTTCACCGTTGTTTCCCAGGGGAAGGAGAGATGTAGGTGATCTTCGTTAACCTCATCAAACGTGACATTTCTGCAAACAAACGATCAAAATATTAGCTCTACAGAACCATAATTAAGCAATAAGTTGGCTACGGCAGGTAAAACAAAGGATTACATATTGATAGGAGGAGGCGAGTAGGCCGGAAATGGCTCTGGTTCTGGCAACGACGCCGTTACCCTTTTGGAGCTTGGGTATCGAGATGCCATGGGGATGGTTAGGGTAAGTGGGGATGGGTCAAATCGAGAAAATACTTATATGGAGCTGGAAACGCAGCATGTACTCAGCGCCATTTAATAATAGCTGATTGAGAATTTATCGCTGATTGAGAATTTATTGATTCCGTGGGTATATTGAAACGCAGCATGTAATCGGCCCATTTAATCCGTTGGTTGCCCTGTGCGGCAGTTACCTCGGTCAAAACCGTTGTTGAAACAATATCGTTACAGTTTTGGTAGACTTTGCTACGTGTAATCTTCTGTTTCCGATTACTTTGCCATGAGAATTTATTGCTGATTGAGAAGATATGATTTCGACGTGTGGTTAGTGGCTTGTATGTGTTTAGTCAGGCTTGATGTTGTACGGTGGATTGTATGGATTGGGACATGCCAAGGCATTTCACCATTTCAACAATGTGTAAACAATATTTCAATAATGCTTGTATTATGTGGTTGGGTTAGGTAATTTGTAACCTAGAGGATTAAAAGTATTATATCACTTTTTTACAAACAGGTCCAAATTCTACACAGAGGTCCCTGAAAATCTCTACTCCCATCGTCCATGGCCGGAGCTGGCCGGATCTACGTGGTGCTAGATGTGAGGTGCGTGAGGAAGGACCCTTCGGCGGCTCTGGATGTGAGCTTCGCAGATCAAGGCGCTGGGCGCGAGGAAGGACCCTTCGGCGGCTCTTTGAGAATATGACGGCGCTGGGCGGCGCTGGCAGGGGCGGCGCGAGGAGCACCGGAGTTGGCGGCGCTGGGCGTAGTCGGCAGCACCGGGACCAGGAAGAGGCGGCGCTGGCAGGGCGGCGCGAGGAGCAGGGAGAGGCGGCGGCGCCGGGAGCAGGGAGAGGCGGCGGCGCCGGGAGCAGGGAGAGGCGGCGGCGCCTGTCGTGGGCGTGGGCGGACGGGCAGGAGGCTAGCGTCGCTGGGACGAATCGGTGGTGCTCGTGCGTGGTTTTCTTTGGGATGAGTTAGGCCCACCTGTGTGCGTGTGCGAGCAGTTGACAATGCACTGGACAAATCGGTGGTGTTGGACGAAACAAAGGACGAAGTGGCAGGCTAAGGAACAGAAATTGTTTTTTAGATAGTAGAGATAGAGATAGAGATAAAAAGCCAACATTCATGCGACCACATTAGTGACTAAATATCAAATTAGGATTGCAGTGTCAAAGAGGTGAAATAAGGCAGAGCCAATCTTCCTTTCTTGGTGTTAGTTGATTGCATTTACAGTTTTCAGAAAAATATCAAATTAGGAACATTAGTAATCACCCGCAACTGCTACGGCAATTTTCTCTTGCCTCGTACAGCATGCACAAAGGATTAGTCTTCTTGCCATTCCTTTTGTAGTTCACCTTCTCCAGCATTCTTGGCATCCAGCTTCTCGAGCCGGCGGCATTGGAAACACAGGGCTGAACGGTTCACCAGCGGTGGCAGTTGGAGCTGATGGTGCTTTGAGGGAGATATATTGGTTTCCAATCATACACCTTACTAGCACTTGGTTTTCTCCAAGATCTCACCGTGGCTGAGTGAGCAAAGTAATCAAAAGTGGCATGAAAGAATTCTCATAGTGCGCAGGGGGTGTGGATGCCGAATTGCCGATTCCTAGCATAGCATTCTTGTGTACACAATGTGTTTGATCCCATCGTTTTATAGGAGGCTGCTTGGTGTCTTCACAGGTGAAAAGCGTGAAAATCATTTTGGGGAAGCGGAAAAGTTTAAATACGTGAGATGCATGGCTGACATGAATAACTAACCTCTACCAATCCTTCTATGTTCTCATGCAGCAAATGTGATTTCTTTTTTCCATACAACATGTATGAATTTAGTAATGTACAAGACTACAACAGAATCCATTTCAATATATCTTTACTACTTTCTTTGTTTCAGAGTCACTTGGATCATGATAACTGGCTGCTAGTAGATTATTTCGCGTTTACCACCCTGCTTCTAGTTACTTCCTAGTCAAACTGCAAGTAGATACAATCTTGCTTTCTAGATCAAACATTCTTCTAACTAGATGAGACGACAACATAGTTTATCTATTTTAATTTGCTTAACCGAGCATTGCAATGGCCATTTCTTTTAAATCATGCTCCACATTGTGGTCAACATTATTCAACTGTACATGTAAAAAAAAACATTATTCAACTCTACACCAATTGCCTCCGTGTAAAATTCTGGTTCACTTGAACTCATCTTATAAAAGGCTGCAAAGTCTTATAGGCAAATTGAATACAAATTCAGGTGGAGGGTTTTCTCCCTCCCCAGGTGAAAATTCAAAAAAAAAGAACTTACTATGACTCCCTTCCTCGAGCATAAGACACTCATCAGTGGGAGGCGTAGATCACGTTGACATCATGCTCGATCGCCAAGCACACGATGGTGGAGGACTCTCCGGGTGCATGCTAACACCGATGACGGGCTACGCTATATTTGATCCACGTTGATTTGGGGAAGCTTGACTTCGACGACAAGCATCCCCCGATTTGTTGTTTTCGTATGCTTCAGCAACAGCGACAGAGTAGCTATACGGGCCATGCTTCGCGGGAGATAACTTTTCTCCAGCATGTACTCTCTGAAATAAAATAATCCGGACACTTGGTTTTCTCCAATGTCTCACCATCGCTAAACCGACAATACGTCGGTGTAGCTATGTTCATCCTAAGATGCAGAGATAGGCAGAGCTATTCTTTCTTTTTCATTGTCTAGAAATAAAAGAATAGGATCTTTTCATGGGAGATGTTATTAATCCTGAAATTGTTTGTGAAGGAAATTGTGTTTACAGTGATAGGGGCACTGATACGTCTCAAACGTATTTATAATTTTTTATGTTCCATGCTGATATTATACCAATTGTTATATGTTTTGCATCTACTTTATGTCACTTTTATACATTTTTTGGGACTAACCTATTAACAAGATGCCACAGTGTCAGTTCCTGTTTTCTGCTGTTTTTGTATTCCAGAAAAGCTAGTCTGGAAATATTCTCGGAATTGGACGAAACTTCACGGAGGGACCTATTTTATCAGAACACACCTGAAGGACCAAAGAGCAACGAAGAGGAGCCAGGCACCCAGGGCGCGGGTCCCCCCTGGCGCGCCCTGGCCACATGTGGGCCCCACGGGGGTCTCCAGCCGTCGCCCTTTCGCCTACTTATTCCTCCCGATGCAAAACCCTAAGGACCCGAGCCATTATCCATGAAAAGTTTCAGAGGCGCCACCGTCGTCAACCCTAGCTCGGGAGGGTCCATAACCTCTTCCCGGCACTGCCGGAGAGGGGAATCATCACCGGAGGGATCTACATCACCATGCCTGCCTCCGGAGTGATGCGTGAGTAGTTCATCCTTGGACTACGGGTCCATAGCACTAGCTAGATGGTTGTCTCTCCACTTTGTGCCATCATGTTTAGATCTTGTGAGCTGCCCTACATGATCAAGATCATTATTGTAATGCTACATGTTGTGTTTGCTGGGATCCGATGAATATTGAATACTATGTCAAGTTGATTATCAATCTATCTCCTATGTTATTTAAGATCTTGCATGCTTTCCGTTACTCGTAGATGCTTTGGCCAAGTAGATGCTTGTAACTCCAAGAGAGAGTATTTATGCTAGATAGTGGGTTCATGCCTCCGTTAATCTGGGAGAGTGACAGAAACTTCTAAGGTTGCGGATGTGCTGTTGCCACTAGGGATAACCTAACAATGCTATGTCCACGGTCATATGTATTTGTTTACATTACGCACTTTACTTAATGCAATTATCCGTTGCTTGCAACTTAATACCAACGGGGGACTCGGATGACAACCCGGCGGTGGATTATTAGTCATAGATGCTGTTGGATAACGGTCTATGTATTATGTCGTAATGCCCAATTAAATATCATAGTAATCATGTCATGTATATGCATTGTCATGCGCTCACTATTCGTCAATTGCCCAGCTGTAATTTGTTCACCCAACATGTTAGTTATCTTTTATGGAGAGACACCACTAGTGAACTGTGGACCCCGGTCCATTCTTTTACACTGATTAAACAACCACAAACTGCAAACTGTTCCTTTTTCATTCTCTGCAATTTAATACTCATTTTCCACACCATACGTTTAATCCTTTGTTTTCAGCAAGCCAGTGAGATTGACAACCTCACTGTTTCGTTGGGGCAAAGTAGTTTGATTGTGTTGTGTGCAGATTCCACGTTGGTGATCGAGTAACGGCGCCGCCAACAACCTTCTGAAGAGTTGCTGCTCCTACTGGTTCGATAACCTTGGTTTCTTTCTGAGGGAAAACTTGCTGCTGACTACATCATACCTTCCTCTTGGGGTCTCCCAACGAACGTGTGTTTCACGCATCAAGCTATTTTCTGGCGCCGTTGCCGGGGAGAGAAGCATTCACTCAACAAGCTCCTCCCCCTCAACTATTTTTCTGGCGCCGTTGCCGGGGAGACAGCAGTCTTCTGCAAGGGGAGTTTCACGCTTCCAATCTCTTTACTTTGTTTTTGTCTTGCTTAGTTTATTTTATTTTATCTTGTTTGCTTTCAATTATCAAAAACACAAAAAAATTAGTTACTTGCATCTAGTTTACTTTCAAGTTATTTTCTGTACTGTTTTTATTTCTGCTAAAATGAGTACTCCTGAGAACACTAAGTTGTGTGATTTCACTAGCACGAACAACAATGATTTCATATGCACACCTATTGCTCCACCTGCTGCTTCAGCAGAATTTTATGAAATTAAACCTGCACTTTTAAATCTTGTTATGAAAGAGCAATTTTCTGGTGTTAGTACTGATGATGCTGCTGTTCACCTTAATAACTTTGTTGAACTTTGTGAAATGCAAAAGCTCAAGGAAGTAGATGGTGATATTATTAAACTGAAACTTTTTCCTTTCTCCTTGAGAGGACGTGCTAAAGAATGGTTGCTATCTTTGCCTAGAAATAGTATTGATTCATGGACTAAATGCAAAGATGCTTTTATTGGAAAATATTATCCTCCTGCTAAGATTATTTCTTTGAGAAGTAGCATAATGAATTTTAAGCAATTTGATAATGAACATGTTGCTCAAGCATGGGAGAGAATGAAATCATTGGTTAAAAATTGTCCCACTCATGGACTGACTACTTGGATGATCATCCAAACCTTCTATGCAGGATTAAATTTTTCTTCAAGGAATTTATTGGATTCGGCCGCTGGAGGTACCTTTATGTCCATCACTTTGGGTGCTGCAACAAAGCTTCTTGATGATATGATGATTAATTATTCTGAGTGGCACACCGAGAGAGCTCCAACAGGTAAGAAGGTAAATTCTGTTGAGGAAACCTCTCCTTGAGTGCCAAAATTGATACTATTATGTCTATGCTTGCAAATGGTCAAACACATGTTGATCCAAATAATGTTCCTTTAGCTTCTTTGGTTGCTCAAGAAGAGCATGTTGATGTGAACTTCATTAAAAATAATAACTTCAACAACAATGCTTATAGGAATAATTTTGGTAATAGCAATTATAGGCCCTATCCTTCTAATAGTGGCAATGGTTATGGTAACTCCTACAACAATAATAAGAGTGTACCCTCTGATCTTGAAGTTATGCTTAAGGATTTTATTAGTACACAAACTGCTTTCAATAAAACTGTTGAGGAGAAATTTGGGAAAATTGATGTGCTTTCCTCTAAAGTTGATAGTCTTGCTCTTGATGTTGACTTGTTGAAACTAAAGAACATGCCTCATGATGTTAAAGAGAGCAAAACTCTCAATGCTATACAAGTTAAAATTGATAACAATGTGAGGATGTTAGCTGAATTGCATGCTAGATGGGAAAGAGAGGATGAAATTGCTAGAAAGAATAATATTGCTAGAGTTTATACTATTACTACTTCTGAAAATGCTTCAAACTCAAGTGTTAACAAACCTCCTACCATTAATGGCAAGATAATTGGTGTTGGTAATGTTTCCACTTCTATTGCAAAATGTCCTAAATTGCCTGATAACTCTGAAACTGTCCTTGATAAAGATGCTGAAATTTCTAGCAATAAGGAAGATAATTCCCATTACTTTTGATGATAATGACTTTGATTTTGATGGTTGCAATATTTCTGAAGTAATTAAGTTCTTGCAAAAGCTAGCTAGAAGTCCTAATGCTAGTGATAAACATGGCTTTTACTAAACATATTACTAATGCTCTCATACAAGTTAGGGAAGAAAATTAAACATGAAGCTTCTATCCCTAGGAAGTTAGAAGATGGTTGGGAGCCCATCATTAAATGAAATTGAATGACTTTGATTGCAATGCTTTGTGTGACCTTGGTGCTAGTATTTCTGTTATGCCTAAAAGATTTATGATATGCTTGATTTAGCACCTTTGGAAAATTGTTACTTGGATGTTCACTATTAAAAAACCTTTGGGAAGAATTGATGATGTTCTTATCATGGTTAACAACAATTATGTCCCCGTTGATTTTATTGTCTTGGATATTGATGCAATCCATCATGCCCTATTGTGCTGGGAAGACCTTTTCTTAACTGTAGGTGCTATTATTGATATGAAAGAAGGGAATATAAAATATCAATTTCCTCTCAAGAAAGGTATGGAACACTTTCCTAGGAAGAAGATTAAGCCACCTTATGATTCTATTGTTCGAACAAATTACAATGTTGATGCTTCTTCACTTGGTAATACTTGATGCATGCTTTGTGCCTAGCTAAAAGGCGTTAAAGAAAAGCGCTTATGGGAGGCAACCCATTTTTATTTCTGCAATTTTTCTTTTATTGAGTCAAGGAGTTTGTTTACTTCTGTAGCAACTCCTTTGTATCTTTATTTTCTCGCATTGTTGTGCCAAGAGTAGCCTCTAATGTTAAGATGATGCTTAATTTTGATTGCTGCGCAGAAACAGATTTTTGCTGTTCACTGTACGAAATTCCTAAAATCACCAGATTGTTAATTAAATCTGAAATTTTTTGTGCGTAATCTTTATGAATGTCTGAAACTTTCATTAGTTCAAGTTTTCGATCTGAGCGTCGTAAGTGCCTCGAAAAAATTCGTCTTTGCGGACTGTTCTGTTTTAGACAGATTATGCCTTTTTATTTTGCATTCTCTCTTTTACTAGTGTTGAGTGAAATTCTTTTTTGGGTGGAAGAGCTTCACATAACATCAGTGGCTGTAGCTAATGTTTAAAGTAACAAATCATATTGCGTCTTTATAGAACATGTGAATTTTTGATTATGCACTAACCCTCTAATGAGATCTACTTTGAGTTTGGTGTGACGGAAGTTTTCAAGGGTCAAGAGAGAAGGATGATATAATAGGATCAAGAAGAGTGAAGAGCTTAAGCTTGGGGAGGCTCCCATGGATCTCCCCAGCATATTTCAAGAAGACTCAAGCGTCTAAGCTTGGGGATGCCCAAGGCATCCCCTTCTTCATCGTCAAAATTATCAGGTCATCTCTAGTGAAACTATATTTTAATTCTTTCACATCATATGTGCTTTTCTTGGAGCGTCTGTGTGCTTTTATTTTCAGTATTGCACTTTTATTTTCAATAAAGCTTGACTGGACCCTAGCATTCTTGATTGGGAGAGAGACACGCTCCGCTTTTTCATGAGAATACTCCTATTCTTCACTTATATTTGTTGAGTATTCATATCTAGCGCTGTTCAGCTTTTAGCTCTTGTTTTCATGTATCTCTTGTCAGAGCTATTAGCTTTCTTTTGTAGAAAGTACTCTCTTGCTTCACTTATATTTGTTTGGAGAGTTGATGAAATAAATTGATTGGTGTTTGGTTGGTTCAGAAAATGTTGCATGTGGTAATTGGTATAAGGAAAAACTTGCTTAATCTTGTAGATCACTAATGGATAACTTGATGCTTGTCAATTGTTTTGAGTTAACAAGTAGATCATGATTAAATTGTGCATCACATGAGTTAAGCCTATTAGTGAAGAACTACCGTAAAGCTTGTTGAAAATTTGGTTTGCATCGGTGGTATCTCTAAGGTCTAGATATTTTCTAATAACAGGGTTTGGTTAACAAGGAAGACGGTATGAAGTCTTATAACGTTTGCAATATGTTTGTCATATAAAACTTGGTGTACGGGTTGATATTCTTGTTTGCTTACATAACCTTGCTAGCCTAAACTCTGTACTGAGAGGGAATGCTTCTCGTGCATCCAAATCCTTGAGCCAAAATCCATGCCATTTGTGTCCACCATAACTACCTATATGTGGTATTTCCTTGCCACTCCAAGTAAATTTTTCATGTGCTACCTTTAAATTATTCAAAATGTTATTATTCCCTTTTTGTGTCAATGTTTACTAGCTCATGAGGAATTAGTGTGGTTATTCTTTATTCTATTTGTCGATGGACTTTTACACCTGGACTAGTGGCATATACATCCGCTTATCCAATAACTTGCAAAAAGAGCTGGCAACGGGGTGCCCAGTCCCAATTAATTACAACTTTAACCAATTAATTCTCTTCACACTTTTGCCCTGATTCATCAGTAAGCAATGACAAACAGTGAAATACCTGAATGTGTGTAAACCAAAGAGAAAGAGGGATGATCTGCCTTGCTGGTAGAAATAACGTCCTTCATGGGAGCCGCTCTTAAAAGTCCGTTCGACAGGTAGAATACTGTTCTCACCCGCTACCATTCGTTGACAATTAACAAACACCTCTCAAAAATAGATACTCCTCCATGGTATGTGATTGATGGAAGGCACCCGAGGATTCGGTTAGCCATGGCTTGTGTTAGCAAGGTTGGGAGGAGTATCAAATATTTTATGCAATCTCTATATGCTTTCAAAAACCTAAAAGCTCTAGCACATGATTTAATCCCTGCTTCCCTCTGCGAAGGGCCTTTCTTTTACTTTTATGTTGAGTCAGTTTTCCTATTCTTTCTGTCTTCCACAAGCAAACACTAGTGTCAACTTTGTTACAACATGCGTTATATGCAATGTATTGGACTTGTTATACTACTTTGTGTTGACAATATCCATGAGATAAATATGTTGAAAGTTGAAGCAAATGCTGAAACTAAATTCTTCCTTTGTGTTGATTAAATACCTTTTATTAGAAACTATTGCTTTATGAGTTAACACTTATGCAAAACTGTTTGATGCTTGTCTCGAAAGTACTATTCATGAAAACGTTTAGCTTGTGTGATTCATTGTTTACTCATTATCTATTTGGTAGCAAATTATAGACCATTGACTTGGATCACTTCATTCATTTACATGTGCCTTGCAATATTATATGATCAAGATTATGATGGTAGCATGTCACCTCAAAAATTATTTTGTTTTTATCGTTTACCTACTCGAGGACGAGTAGGAACTAAGCTTGGGGATGCTGATACGTCTCAAACGTATCTATAATTTTTGATGTTCCATGCTTGTTTTATACCAATTGCTACATGTTTTGCATCTACTTTATATCACTTTTATACATTTTTTGGGACTAACCTATTAACAAGATGCCGAAGTGCCAGTTCCTGTTTTCTGCTGTTTTTGTATTCCAGAAAAGCTAGTCTGGAAATATTCTCGGAATTGGACGAAACTTCACGGGGGCCTATTTTATCCAGAACACACCTGAAGGACCAAAGGAGCAAAGAGGAGCCAGGAGGGCCCCACACGCCCAGGGCGCGGGTCCCCCCTGCCGCCCTGGGGTGTGGGCCCCACGGGGGTCTCCAGCCGCCGCCCTTTCGCCTACTTATTCCCCCGACGCGAAAACCCTAAGGACCTGAGCCAATATCCACGAAAAGTTCCAGAGACGCCGCCGTCGTCAACCCTAGCTCGGGAGGGTCCAGAACCTCTTCCCGGCACCCTGCCGGAGAGGGGAATCGTCACCGGAGGCTTCTACATCGCCATGCCTGCCTCCGGAGTGATGCGTGAGTAGTTCATCCTTGGACTACGGGTCCATAGCAGTAGCTAGATGGTTGTCTCTCCACTTTGTGCCATCATGTTTAGATCTTGTGAGCTGCCCTACATGATCAAGATCATATTATTGTAATGCTACATGTTGTGTTTGCTGGGATCCGATGAATATTGAATACTATGTCAAGTTGATTATCAATCTATCTCTATGTTATTTAAGATCTTGCATGCTTTCCGTTACTCGTAGATGCTTTGGCCAAGTAGATGCTTGTAACTCCAAGAGAGAGTATTTATGCTAGATAGTGGGTTCATGCCTCTGTAATCTGGGAGAGTGACAGCAACTTCTAAGATTGCGGATGTGCTGTTGCCACTAGGGATAACCTAACAATGCTATGTCCACGGTATATGTATTTGTTTACATTACGCACTTTACTTAATGCGATTATCCGTTGCTTGCAACTTAATACCAACGGGGGACTCGGATGACAACCGGCGGTGGATTATTAGTCATAGATGCTGTTGGATAACGGTCTATGTATTTTGTCGTAATGCCCAATTAAATATCATAGTAATCATCATGTCATTATATGCATTGTCATGCGCTCAATATTTGTCAATTGCCCAGCTGTAATTTGTTCACCCAACATGTTAGTTATCTTTTATGGAGAGACACCACTAGTGAACTGTGGACCCCGGTCCATTCTTTTACACTGATTAAACAACCACAAACTGCAAACTGTTCTCTTTTCTTTCTGCAATTTAATATTTTTTCCACACCATACGTTTAATCCTTTGTTTTCAGCAAGCCGGTGAGATTGACAACCTCACTGTTTCGTTGGGGCAAAGTAGTTTGATTGTGTTGTGTGCAGATTCCACGTTGGTGATCGAGTAACGGCGCCGCCAACAACCTTCTGAAGTGCGACTACTCCTACTGGTTCGATAAACCTTGGTTTCATACTGAGGGAAAACTTGCTGCTGGACTACATCATACTTTCCTCTTGGGGTCTCCCAACGAACGTGTGTTCCACGCCATCAGGCACTCAAAGCGTAGGTTGGATCCAGACATTTATAGGAGGTGGGTTCTAATGGGGAAAGGCGTGACAAAATTTAGAGCAAGGGGAAAGGGTCAAAAGAGCGTGAGGCGGACGGGGACTTCGAACTAATATGCATGAATTCTGGATATCATCACGTGACTAATATGATTTGAGGGGCTCTCTACCGGAAATCCACTTTCGGGTAGTAGGTGGAGATGCACCCACTACCCAAAAAACAATTTTTAAAATGTCAAAAATTCAAAATAAAAGTTTCGCATATATGTAAAGACATTTTATGTTGGCACACAAAGTTACGTGAAGAAAAAATATTTTTTGTGAACTGTGCAAAAAAGACAAATTCGGACGCACCAAAATATTTTTATAAGAGTCATTTTTTTTTTTTTGCACAGGTAAAAAAAATTGTTTTTTCACCACGCCATTTTTTGTGCTACTCACATAATATTCCAATTTACGTCCGAATTTTTTCTATAATTTTTTGAAATTTTGAGGATAAACTAAAAAAAAAAATTACGTGTATGAGCCAAATCGCCGCCTCCGGCTCTCTACCTCATCTCTAATTGCCGGCTCTATTGCATCGCTATATCTGGAATATAGGCCATTCTTGACCAGCCGGTCCGGCCTCCCTCGCGTAGCGTCCTGGGAAAGGGCCCAGTTCGGCCTTCCGGGCCGCTTCTTCTTGGGCCTCTGCTGGGCTGCACGGCGCAGCTCTGACTCGTGACGGTGGTGAGCCAGCTGCTGGGCTGCCCGCTTCCCCTACGCTGCTGCTGGACCGAGATGCGTCACTGGTTCCCGACATTGCCGCGACGGGAACGCTGCTGGACCGATGGCTTCTGTTTCTGCTAGTTCAGCCGTGGAGTTGGATGATTCATCGGTGGATGGATGCGGCCATCACTTCATCATCTCCTCCGTCGAGCTCTCTGCTCCGGCATCACCTCCCCCGTCGAGCTCTCTGCTCGTTGCGTCTTCGACGACAGCTCGAGCAGCTGCGGTGAGAAGCACGACTACGCCCACATCTCTTTGACGTTCTTGGAAAGGCAAAAGTGTTTTATACAAATAAAAAGCCAACATTCATGCGACCACATTAGTGACTAAATATCAAATTAGGATTGCAGTGTCAAAGAGGTGAAATAAGGCAGAGCCAATCTTCCTTTCTTGGTGTTATTTGATTGCATTTACAGTTTTGAGAAAAATATCAAATTAGGATCATTAGTAATCACCCGCAACTGCTACGGCAATTTTCTCTTGCCTCGTACAGCATGCACAAAGGATTAGTCTTCTTGCCATTTCTTTTGTAGTTCACCTTCTCCAGCATTCTTGGCATCCAGCTTCTCGAGCCGGCGGCATTGGAAACACAGGGCTGAACGGTTCACCAGCGATGGCAGTTGGAGCTGATGGTGCTTTGAGGGAGATATATTGGTTTCCAATCATACACCTTACTAGCACTTGGTTTTCTCCAAGATCTCACCGTGGCTGAGTGAGCAAAGTAATCAAAAGTGGCATGAAAGAATTCTCATAGTGCGCAGGGAGTGTGGATGCCGAATTGCCGATTCCTAGCATAGCATTCTTGTGTACACAATGTGTTTGATCCCATCGTTTTATAGGAGGCTGCTT
The DNA here is from genome assembly GCA_947311845.1 of Poa pratensis. Classification (NCBI taxonomy): domain Eukaryota; kingdom Viridiplantae; phylum Streptophyta; class Magnoliopsida; order Poales; family Poaceae; genus Poa; species Poa pratensis. Next base: position 1,766,092 of record CAMZMU010000014.1, read on the forward strand.
GGTGTCTTCACAGGTGAAAAGCGTGAAAATCATTTTGGGGAAGCGGAAAAGTTTAAATACGTGAGATGCTCGGTAGTTAAGGGTATGATGATCATTGACGAATAGTTAATTTGGCATTAAATTAATTAAGTTGCATCTAGCCCTGTAGAAACTAGAAACCCGTATTGCCCAATTAAAAATGTACTAATCCACCGCCGGCAAGAGAGGTACGGGGCGGCCTCCGGCAACTGATGTTATTTCTGCTGCGTAGGCGTCGACTCGGATGCGGCGGAGCTCTGCGCTCAGATCGACTGCATTAACGGGTGGTGGTGAATGTCGGCTACATCTCCGGCTTCACGACATAGTTGCAGCGCTGCTCCTGCTGCATGATCTGGTGTTGTTGGTCCTGGAAAGCGGTGAGCTCCTAAGAGCAAGTACAATAAGGTACAGTCAGCGGGCTATAAGGATTTTAATAATATATTTGTGCTTACATGGAGGAGAGAGAATAGGAGAGAGAGTGGAAGCGGGCTCTCATGCAAGAGCCAGCTGCAGCACGTGCTCCTAGACACTTTGTGAGAGTGGAAGGTGGGCCAACTATTAATAAAGTAGCTCATATTCATAGTCAACTATTATACTGGTTGGCTATTAGGTTAGCTATATATGAAATGACACCATCTTATAGCCAACAGCCGGCTATACTATTGTACTTGCTCTAATGCTATTGCTTCGTCAGCCGGTATGGTTGCGGTGGCGCAGGGAGTAGATCATGGCATTGGTGGTCTCCTCGGTGAGCGTGTCGCGGAAGGTCTTGGTGCTCTCCTCGGTGAGCGTGTCGCGGAAGGTCTTGGTGCTCTCCTCGGTGAGCGTGTCGTGGAAGGTCCGGTGCAGGCAGGGAAGGAAGCATGTAGGTGACAGCACAAAGAGAATAGTGCAAGCATGGATGGGCAATTAGGACGAAGTAATCAGGGATGCAAAGGTACTCCCTCCATTTTTATTTACTTCGCGTTCAGAGTTTTTTCAAAGTCAAATTTTCAAAATTTGACCAAGTATGCACGAAAAAATATCAACATCTATAAATCTATAATACTAAATATATATAATATGAAACTATATCTTATGAAGATTCTAATGATGTTAAAATTTTGGTGTACTCGCATGTCTCCAGGGAATAAATGCTTAAAGCCAGAGCATAGAGATCTACAGTATTGAAACGGGGCAAAAGCTTTGCCTTTTATATTGATATAGTAGGAGCAAACATAACACGGCCTAGGCCAAAGTAAAACTTGAATGAAAGGTACAGATACAATCAACCAACACCGTCCAGTCTCTCAGAGAGAAAGATCGTCATATCTTGGGGTAGCGGTCGCCTCTAGGCAATGATCTCAGCAAGAGGCTTATCTCCAGCCAGAATCCAGTTCTTGCTCTCATCTTTAATCTTTTGAATGAGGCGCAAAGGCATCGTGAAGGTGTTGTTGAAGACTCTAGCGTTTCTTTCCTTCCAAATTTCCCAAGTGATCAGCGTAACTGCTGACTTGAGACCTTTGGGGTGCGCCGTGGGGGACTTGGTGGCCACCTGCCAATAGTCCAGGACAGTAGGGCGACCCGTTCCCAGGTCTTGGACCAGGGATGGGCAAGAGAGCCAGGAGGCAGCCGCCTGCCAAATGCGCCTTGAATATCTGCACTCGAAGAGGATGTGTCTTGCAGTTTCGTCATGACATCTACAGAGCTGGCAGAGGAGGGGGGGTGTGAGGCCATCCCCTCTTAGCGAGCCGATCGGATGTCCAAAGCCTGTTCTGCACCACCAGCCAGGCGAACAATCTGCATTTGGGCGGAGCCCAAGTCTTCCAGACCAGGTTGTTGAAGGAGCAAGTGTTGGATCCGATGAATTGTGCTTTGTAAGCCGACCCTGTCGAGTATTTTCCATTCGGCGTGAGCGTCCAGGTTATGGAGTCCGTGATGCCTGGGTCCAGCGTGATACCTTGGAGGAGATCCCAAAGGTTGACGAACTGCGTAATGTGCTCCAAGGTGAACTCATGAACTGCGATATCGGACACCCAGTTGAGGTTTGCAATGGCGTCCTTAACGCACCTCTTCTTCTTCTTTGATGCCTGGAAGATCTTGGGGGCAAGCGCTCTAGGGGTGGTCCCATTGAGCCAGGAAGAGGACCAGAAGCTCGCAGTTAGCCCATCCCCGATGGTCACATTGGTGGCGGCATTAAACAACTCCCTATCAGTGTCGTCATTCGGTGTTTCGAGTCCCACCCAAGGTTTTTCCGGAGCCGTCCACTCAAACCACAACCAGCGCAGCCGAAGTGCCCGGGCAAATTTTTCGAGGTCAAGAATCCCTAAACCTCCCAGCGTCTTTGGGCGGCACACCTTGGTCCAGCTCACTTTGCATTTCCCTCCTGTCCCGGTGTCGCTTGCAGCCCACAGCATGGCCCGTCGAAGTCTATCGAAAGCTTTCAGAGTTGCTTTGTCGGCCTTTATAGCCGTGAGGAGGAAGATTGGCAGGGCAGTGAGGACTGACTTGACCAAAGCATCACAACCTGCTCTATTGAGGAATTTGGTTTTGTAGGGGTTTAATCTTGATGCCACTTTGTCGATGTAGGGTTGCAGGTCCACCCTCCTCAGCCGGCCCAGAGAGAGGGGAAGACTGAGATACTTGACTAGGAATTGGCTGAGCGTAGCCTGAAAGTTTAGCAGCGTGGCATTTAGGTCGACCTCCTCGCAGTGGATTGGGGCCACCAAACTTTTCTCGATGTTCGTCATGAGTCCCGTGACCAACCCAAAATTTTGGAGCAGTGCTGTGAGGTTGTTGATGTCCTGAGCCTCAGGCTTCAGAAAGATGACCGCGTCGTCAGCGTACAGGGAAATGCGCGATTTGAAGAAGTTGCCAGGCAGGGGTTGGAGCATCCCAGTGTCGGTTTCCAGCTTAAGGATCTTCGGGAGAGTGTCGATAGCGATGTCGAAAAGCAGCGGGGAGGGTGGATCTCCTTGTCTCAGACCACGGCCGTGAATAATCTCTTTGCCAGGGGCGCCATTAAGTAGCACCCGGGAAGTGGACGTGGAGAAGATTAACGAAATCCAGGCACGCCACCGAGGAGGGAAGCCCATGCGGTGCATTAGGTCCAGCAAGTAATCCCAGCGGACAGTGTCAAAAGCTTTGGCGATGTCGAGCTTGATCAGCAGAGCCGGAGTGTGCTTCTGATGAAGGCAGCGTGCCACATTTCTGACATACATAAAGTTGTCGTGTATACTCCTATTCTTGATGAAAGCGCTCTGGCAAGGCGAGACAATGTCATTCATTTTAGGGCGCAGTCTTGAAGCCATTGCCTTGGCAATAATCTTGGGAACGATGTGAATGAGGCTGATGGGGCGATAATCCTTGAGACAGTCGGCTCCCTCTTTCTTCGGAAGAAGAGCAATGTTGGCGTTGTTGATGACTTCAAAGTTGTTGATGGAGAGCTCAGAGAAGGCATCGATCACCTTCATGAGGTCATCTTTGACAATAGGCTAGCAAGAGCGGAAGAAGTTGGAGGTGAAACCGTCAGGCACAGGTGCCTTGTCCACCGGAAGGTCGAAGATGGCCCCCTTAATTTCCCCTTCAGAGAAGGGAAGACCTAGGTCGTCCAGGTCTTCAATGGTTGGGTCAATGGCATCCCAGTTGAAGTCAAGCAGTCGAGTGGTCGGGGCACCCAGAGTGGCAGTGAAGTGGTCGTGAATGAGTTGCTCCTTCTCAGCGTGGTTGACGACCTAGCCCCCATTTCGCCGCAGCCTCTGAATGATATTCTTCCGGCGGCGAGAGTTCATCTGTAGGTGGAAAAACTTAGTGTTAGCGTCTCCCTTGCGAACATAGTTGATCATAGAAGCCTGGCGTTTGCGAGTTCGCTCAAGAACAGACAGACCCAGAACACGTCGTTTCAGCGCAGTCCTGAGAGTAGCCTCAGCAGCAGAAATAGCTCTAGAGTCTTGAGCAGTGTCAAGCTGGAGGATGACGTCCAGCGCGATAATGAGTTGTTGCTTGTGGTTAGAGAAGAGACCCTTGCTCCATAAGCGGAGCCTTTTTGCAATAGTCTTGAGCTTGTGGTTGAGAATGTGCACCGGTTGGGTATGCGTGGAGACTTGGTTCCAAGCAGAAGTCACCACCTCGAGGAACCCCGGCATCTTCGTCCAGAAATTCTCAAAACGGAACGATGGAGGCTTGCGAGGGCCACTGTGGTTGGAAAGCAGCAGAGGGCAGTGATCCGATAGTGCTGAGGAGAGAGCCTGCAGGGTGTGCGAGTCGAAAGCAAGGTCCCAGCCTGCGTTGCAGAAAGCCCAGTCCAGCCTGACAAGAGTTGGGTCGATTCTCTCATTGCTCCAAGTGTATTTCCAGTTCAGCAATCTGATCTCCTTGACATGGCAAGTGTTAATAGCGTGCCTGAACTGACCCGTGAGACGGAGGTTCAAATTGTCGTTGTTCTTGTCCGCAGCCTGATAGATGAGGTTGAAGTCTCCATGTATCAGCCATTTGGAGTCATCCGTAGGGGCAGCATCAACTGCTTCATCCAGAAAAGCTCTCTTTTCAGGGTCCGTAGAAGGCCCATAAACAGTGGTCAGCTTGAAAGTAGTCCCACAAGCGCGGACAGTGACGTCAGCCGAGATTAGGTGCGTGCCGATATGAATGTTTGAAATGGTGAGAAAATCTTCGTTCCATAGCAGAAGGATGCCCCCTCTAGTTCCGATGGCAGGGCGGTGTGCAAAAGAGCGCAGCCTATGACCCCCAATATAGGCAGCCGTCTGGGGATCGATGAAATCCAGCTTAGTCTCCTGGAAGCAGGCAATGTGACATGTGGTTTGAGCAATGATTGCGTTGATGGTGTCCTTTCGCGCTTGATCATTTAGCCCGCGCACATTCCAACGGATGATATCCAGAATGAGACCCAACATTTTGAAGAGCTCGGGAAGACTTGGTTGAGGGAGTGAGCCGGCTAGAAGATGTGTTTAGCGACGATAGAAGCCGCAAATCTGATCGCAGAGCTTGTGGAGGTCGAGGCCGCAGGAGTAGGCGAAAAATTGCTTCGCGAAGTTGTTGGCGAGGAGTTGCTTCGCATAGTAGTAATAGTCACTTTAGGGCGTAGCATAGTGCAGTGCATGGTCTTAGCAGGCTTACAAGTAGATGACAGTACAGTAGACTGAAGATAAATCGTAGATTGATGATCAGACATTAGCGGTCAGCTCCATTCCTCCTGCTCCCGCCATGGCGATGAGCGCTTCATCCGCCGCAAGGATCGATGGCAAGTTCAGCTTGAGCAGGGTCCCTACCGCACCAACAGCAGCATCTGGCATCGTTGTCTTGTACAAGTCGACGAACTCCTTCGTGGCCTTGATCAGCGGCATCTCCTGCACTTTTATTCCCAGCTTGGAGAACAGCACATTTCACACCTTGTCGACGGCGGGCATCTGCGGCTTCCCGGCGAGCCTGTCGCTGCGGCGAGCCGAAAATGGAATCATCTCCTGGCGAGGAGTCCTTGCAGCCGGCGTATGTAGCAGCGGTATCTCTGGCTGGCGGAACAGGGCAGCCACGGCCCTCTGTGCCATCACAAGCGCGGCCATGTCCGCATCGGCCGAAGGGGCGAGGAGGTCCCCGATCGCCGCCTCTTCATCGCACGCGTCAATCACAATGGCGGGCGTCGCCGTGTTCTCCTCCACGGCAACCTCGACCTCCGCGTCGAACCAGGCCTCACTACCACCTTCACGCTCCAGCTCTTCATCCCACTCGAGCGGCACCCTTCTCACTGTTTGAAGCACGGGATCATCAACTCTGGTATCCTGCTCCACCACCACTTCCTCATCTCCCCAAGCGCTCATCTTTTCTTGTAGTTCAACACCGTTGGCCTCCACCCATGCCTTGTGCTTGCCGATGGTGATGCATGGCGTAGCAAGCTTGGACGAAGAGGCCGTGAACCCCGGCGGCGGCGATCGGAGGCCCGCAAGCCAGTCACGGCACACCGAGCTGAACGGAGAAGGCCGGCATGGCGACGCGAGCCGTGTCGAGGCCGGTCTGCATCAAAGCTTGTAATTCGGCCGTGACCTCATCGACGGTAGGGGCTGGAGCCGGTGTGAGAATCGGGAACGGGGGATGATGAGCGAGGGGAGGCGAGGCGCCGGTGGCGGTGTAGGCTCCGTAGCATGGCGGCGGCCGCCGTGACCCCGGCTAGGAGAGCGGCGCCGTGGCGAACGCTCCCGGACGCGCTCCTCATGGCGCGATTGCGCGCGGCCAGAGCTTGGCCTACGCGACTGGCTGCGGCGGTTGCCGTCTCCTCCGCGCCCCACGTCGTCTTCGTCGTCATCATCGTGGCGGTGGCTGCGCGGCGGGCGATCATCACAGCGCGCGCCGGGCCTGGAACGGCTGCGCCCTTGGTTGCCGCGGGAGCGGCTCTGGTCATGGTCGCCACGAGAGCGGCTGCGACCCTCTCCCCGGCGCTCAGAGCGGCTTCTCTGAGCTCTTCGTGCCTCCTGCTCCGGGAGGCCTGCGGGCGGTCCAGGCGGTCCCGACCCAGCGCTGGAAAGGTGGCTCCAAAATGCCAGAAGAGCCACCCATGGGGCCGCCGTCAATGACCCCCTGCACCCACTCCGGCAGCTCGCGCGTCGAAGGCAATAAAGCAAAGATGGCCGCATCTCCGTCCAGCATCGGCGCGCCCGTGTAGTCCTCAATGGTCTCAACATGCAGCAGAACTTGAAAAGTGATACCTCTTTTCCATTGATCGGGCCTGTCCTCCGCGACGCGCACCAAGGAAGACAGCCCGCCCGGCGCCTTGTTTGCGAAGGTGCACCACAGCACCTTTGGGATCAGTTGCGGGTGGTCCGTCCACTCCCAGAGGCCGAAGACGGACGTGTTCTCCATGCTCGTGAAGCCGTCGTCGAGGCGTTGCACGGCACACCTCCGACCCACCACCCTGTCGACGATATCCGGGCGCCAAGCAAACGGCGGCAAGCCGTCCACCGCAAGGTGGACGTGGTAGTGCAAATCCGCATTGTAGGCTTGCCCCACAGCCCTCCACGGCCGGTAGTGGATGTCGAGGCCGTGGCGCTTGAAGCAGGCCCGGTCCTTGCGCAAGACCTCGTCCCGCCGGCTCACCGAGTCAAATTTGACAAGGTAAGGCTCCGGGAAGTGGTTGCTGACGGCGAGCTCGGAGGCGCTGAGGTGGAACTCTCTCCTGAATGCGGACTCGACGGCCGCACGGTCCGTGCCGGGCGGTGGCTCAAGAACCCACACCCTCACCGCCGTGCGCTCCCAATCGACGCGCGCAGAGTCAAGCTCGAAGGAGGAGGCCATGACGATGTGGTCCACCTTTGGGCGCGTTGCCGGAGCGCCGAGGAAGTCCATGCCGTGCGTGGCGGAGTCGCCGATCATCTCCATGCCGCGGAAGTTCATGCCGAGCAGGGACGTCGCAGGTTCCAGGCGTGGAGGGTGTGTCGTAGGTGCGGGCGCCAGGCGCGGAAGACGTGTCGGAGGTGCAGCGTGCGAGGGGCGCAGCGCACGGGGCGGTGGCGACGGAGTCGATGGCGTGAGGCGAGGAGCCTGTCACGGGGACGACGCGCGCGCAGACGGGCAGCCACGCGCCCAATGACCAGAGCGGCCGCAGGCGTCGCACCGCACTGGATCTCGGCAGGCGACGATGAGTTGCTCCCGGGCGTTGCAGCGGCGGCACCGGGCAGAGCGAGAAACAGGAGAGCGTGGGTGGTGGTTGGAGCTTGGGTGGCTTCTGTCGATGAAGGAGTGGGACGAGCGATGGGGAATTGAAGACGAGCGCGTGGGGGGCAGGTCTTGGCGGCCCACAAGCAGAGCAGCGCGCCGCGCGCGACGCGACATCACGAGCGTCCATCCCTGCTCCGTCGTAGGGGGCGCAGGCCTCGATCCCCTAGCTGTCGGAGTTGGAGGAGATGGGCGATGGGACGGCTCATGAAGGCGAGCGGCAGGAGAGGACGGCATGGCTTGAATGCGCGGAGCAGGCACGTTGAACCTGACGGAGAGGCGAGCATGGGCCGGGTCAGAGCCTCTGCGAATTGAAGACGAGCGCAGGATGCCGGTGGGAGCTGCAGTAAAAGAAGAGGAGGACGGAGGGCATCCCGCGATCCGCCATGCCGCCAGAGCCGAGTTAATGGCCGCTCAGTCCGCAGCAGAAGGCGAGTTGAGGTGGAGGGAGCCCACAATGGTGCTCTGAAGCCGCGCCGGGCGCTGCCATCCGCGCGCCGGCGGATGGGACGGCCGCATCTGACCCATGACGCCAGATCCAGATCGGGGGGCGGGGCAGCCGGAGGGCACCGCGCGGCCGAGGAAAGCCGGCGCGAAGCCGCGGGGCAGGGTCGCAGGAGGGGGCGGCAGCCGCTGCGGCCGCAGGGAGGTGGCAGGGGCGAGGCCGGCGGCGCGGGCAGGGGCCCGTCGCCAAGGGCGTCGCGGGAGCGGTGGTGGTGGCTAACGGGCATTTTTTTCAACGGCTGCTCTCACCAGTCAGAACTAATCAGTTGTGGGAATGCTACTCGTGAATGTTTTTGTTTCTAGGAGCAAAGGATGGTGACGATCGAATAGAGATCTACAGTAGCTAGTGGATGGATCACATAGACGGCAGTGAGACAGAAGACTGCGCTGCTGTTGGCATCGGCGATTAGAAAGAAGACTGTCTAGCCATCGGCGAGGAGCTTGTATCGTTGCTCTCTGATAGCAGATACTACATGCACCGAGATTTCGCCGCCCTCGTCTGATGGCGTGATGAAGCTGGATCCCTTGGCCGCATTGAGGCACTTCACCGTCGTTGCCATTGCGCCTCTGTGTGTCTCGCGCCGAGGAACTATTCCTTTGAGAAAATGACTTCATTGTGACTATGTGATGCTTCGAGCAAGATGGCTTGGCTTCTACTCATTCTGCTCAATGTGCAACTTTAATAGCATTTGGTTTTCTCCAAGATCTCACCATCGCTTAATCAGCAAAGTAAGAAAATGTGCCATGAACGATGAAAATTCTAGTAGTACAAATGGGAGGTGGCTGTTGTTTCCTACTACGGCAAGGTTGTATAGACAATACGCTTGCAGTGATAGCGGAGCGATCGAATTGTGAGTTGAATCCCATCGTTTTATAGGAGGGTGCTCCATTGGTGGCTGTAGAGGGGAAAAGCATGAGCACCTTCTATGGGAAGGAGGAAACTTGAAATGCATGAGACAGTAGACATGCAGAACCTCTAGCAATGCATTTCCAGTGTCGTATGCATGCAACCTCGAGTCTTGGGTTGAACCTCTTCTCTTAGCTTTCTACTAGTTCTCGCAGTTTTTTTTTTTGAAAGGAGTTCTCGCAGTTCTACGAGTCTTGGGTTGGAGACGAGGGCGAGCACGCTTCGGGCAGCCACTCCTTGGTGAACTGGACGTCTATGTGCTGCCCACAAAAGGTGGGAGGACTTGGCCCGCTCGGGCCCGCTAATCCTAGTTGGACGCCTTCCGAATCTTCTTAACTTGAACGAATTTGTGGGCCAATGATGTCAGAAGCGTCGCCACCTTCCCTTCTTATAGTGAAGCCACCGAGCCAAACCCGGCCACGAGGTACGATCTCTCCGCGGCCCAAACTTCCACACAGAAACACCTCCCCAGGATCCATGGCCGACCTCCTGATCCATCCGTACGCCGTCATGGACCCGCCCAAGAAGCAGCAGCCAACCGCCGAGAAGTCCACGTCGACGCTCCTCGACGCGTACGAGGTGGAGTGCATCAGGCGTGAACTCGAGAGCCTCCTCCTCAACCAGAACGCCGGCGAGGGAAGCGCCGCGTCCAACGGAATCCACGGCGCCGCCGCGGTGATACTCGGCCTCCGACTCCGCCGTCGCCGGCACAGCTTTACGAAGACGGTCAGCTCGAAGAACGCTAACCGTGCGCCGGCGCCACCTCCGGCCAAGAACCTCTCCGGCGGCCGGACGCGGCTACATCTGGGGAAGCACGCCGTGAAGATTTGCAGCGGCGCCATGGCCGTATCGTCCGCCGTTGCAAATGGCCGGAGACCCCGGCGCGCGGGCTACCGGGAGGTGGAGAAGTTGTAGCGTGCATGCAGGTTTCTGTTTGAGTTGAAAGATGAGAGAGTAGTTGCATGATTCGGCGTGCAATTCGAGGCCTTTTCTCTAGTTGCAATTACCTTCCTTTTGCATAATCGTGTCTCTACAAATTAATGACCATATTGTGTGAGTGCACTAGCTAATACAAATGAGGGCTGCAGATATTTCGTTACGTGAGCACGATTTCCTTTTCTCTTACAAATGAGGGCTACAAATGGTTGTGCGATTTGAAATTTTGAACCGCTCCTTCGGATTATCTGAATCGGTTCTGTTCATCCGCTTTCTCGTAGTTGGCGCAAGCGGGTGCGGCTCCCTAACATAATCAACGTGGAAAGATGGAATGATGCGTGCCTGTTATTCGCTTTCTTTTTCTCCACAATGGCGCGGTAAAACTTTATGGTCAGGTCAACAACATCGATTCCCCGCCCTCCGGCGGCCGCTCCGGCGGCGGGAGGACGGGGAATCGACGGATCTGTGCATATGTGTTATGTAGGTGTGAGCTTGGTGTCAGCCGGCGGCGTCATGGTGGAGGAGGCGCGGTCGGTGATGTTTTTGCAGGTGGTGGTCCTCTCCCTCGACGGTGGAGCTCCGTGGAGCTTCGGCGTTGACCTGCCGCCTACGGCGAGCCTGCGGCTCCGCGGACCTGTTCGGCTCGCTTCCCCCTTCGCTGGACTCCGCGGGATGGCGGATCTGGCGCAAGAACCTTCGACGGCTGCAGTGGTGCTTCGGCGTGACGACGATGGCGACCTCAGGCGTAGATCTTTCGAGATCGACGATCGGCGACTTCCCGCTTGCTTGGGGGGGGCTCCTGGTCCAAGGTAAGAGGAGTTTGAGCAGCGGCGCGCCACCGACGGCGCTCATCGTCTCCGGCGTCGTTGAGTTGCAGAGGGGCTGGGTTGTTTTTTCCTTTCTTTCGAGGGCCTTTCTGTAATTTGTCAGTGTACTGCTGTATCTGTCATCGCGAAAAAAAAAACAACATCGATTCAAAAATACACCCCGGCAGAACGTGCTACAAGTTTATTACTATGTGTCGTGTACAAAAAGAATAGCACTCTCCGTCCCAAAAAAATAGTTCAAGTTTTATGTATATCCTAAGTCAAACTATGTTAAGGTTTTCCAAGTTAATAGCAAAATCTATGACACAAATTTAGTACTATTAGATTCATCATACAACATATTTTCATATAATATGGATTTGATTTGACGTTAGAGTATTGACACCGCTTTCTATAAATCTGGTCAAATTCAGAGAACTTTGCATTAGTACAAACCTAAAACTTCAATTATTTTGGAATTTTTAGATAAAGGGATCTTTATTACTTAAGAGTTTTAAGCATTACACCCGGCCTCTGCATAACCAAGATGCACACAGCCACAAGTTCACGAACAAACGAGTAGCCACAACTGAAAATAAAACACGGCGTAGAACAAGTCTGGAATAGTAAATGAAACGCCGCCTAAGGTTGTATCACGATGAGACGGAGATGTGAAATGGGTCCCGTATTGCTGGTTAAGAATCAAGAGTCATGAACCGGTCGAACGGTCGATCTGGCGTAACCTACGACACAACTGTTGCCACGCAAAATTGCCGCGCGACACCACGATACCCGTCGTACTTTCGTGACGACGAAACGATTGCTTTCCGAGCAAAGCAACAAAGATCTCCTTGCTTTCGTGGAGGAGAGACGACCGCTTTTCAGCGCAAAACGGCAAAGATCGCCAAACCCTAGGGCAGCTAGGGCTCGGTGGTAGAAGAACGATAAGAAAAATAAAGATACGTAAAAAGTATATGCATTATTGGATGAATGTCGATTGGGGGTCTTTTCAATCGGCCACATACCTATATATATAGGTAGCCTGGTCTTTGGCGTACAGGGTGAGGCACGGAAGCTTTCCTTGGCATGCAAGCCGAATCCAAGTATTCCTAATTTTAAATCAATCCGGCTAGTACTACTACCGATCGTAACAACCATCGAAACCTTGATACAGTACGTGACTTCAAGTACGCCTTCAGCTGTAGCATTTAACCGAGACCTGCTAGGACTTGTCCTAAGCACCGGCGGTTTAGTTCCAAATATCCCAGAATCCACCAAAGGATTCATCATATCTTCCTGCTACTCCATGCAAAACTTCACAGATTGGTCTTGAATTAATTGCTTCACACGCCTAATATGTCACCAAGGTATCTGTACTGGCTTTCATCAAGCCTGCATTTTGAACTCACAGCAATATATACCAGTCAATAATCTAACCCCAGTCATTTATACTAATTCGGCCCAAAAACACCTAATAGCCAAATTATACCTTCAACACATGCCCCCCTATTTTTTGGTATAATTATATTTATCAAAAACATTGTAACAATACCTTAGGTCGATGTTGATAACTTCACCGGCCATATACTGGCTAAGGGCGATGCTCAAAGAACACATCGGCCAGATACTGTGATTAGGATCGACGATGTTTAAATATATCATCGGCCAATTTTTCTGTTTAAGGCGATACCAAAACTCATCGGCCAAATTCTGTGCTTAGGGCGATGTCCAAACTCATCGGCCAAATTTTCTCGAGGCGATATTTTGAATAATATAAACAATCAAATTCTCTTAGGAAGATACTTGGAATAATATATCGGCCAGACTATCATCAAGCTTCGAGTGCACGAAAGTCATCGGGCAATGCAAACACCATGTTAACATCCATATCGGTATGTATTTCCTCGCTATTTTCTGAATCCTCGTCATTAATCGTGTCATCTAAAGTTTCATCAATTGTGTCATCTGCAGCTCTACTCTCATCCCCCGCAATGCGCTTCTCCCTCCATGCCATCTTCGGCACCATAAGTTTTTCTCGTTTGAACGGTTCATCATGCTTCTTCTCGGCTATCTCTTGCTTTATTTCCAACGATCGCAGTCGTTGTACACGCCGTTTTTGAGTATGCGTAAGCCCCGTCGGACACCATTGAGGTCCCGGTTTAGTCCCTAGCGCGACTGAGTAAATTCTGCTGCCCCCCGAGTCTCTCGGCCTGTATTGTCGTGGTGTTGTTCCTGGGACAAATATTTTGTCCTTGGCCGAAGTAACTCTCTGCTGATCAGATGTACTACCAGTCTCATATATTCTGTCGTTGCCTCCTGCATGTTGATCGGTAGATGTATCAGCTGACTCACTAGTACTAGCAGGTATAACTGTCTTCTCTAAATGTGTGTGCACAATAAGCTCTGAATCAGCTTGTAAACAATTATCCTTTGTTGTACTACTCTCGATGCTGCCATGCTCAGCTCTATCACCTGCTTCCGCATGACTTTCACGATTGATCGGCACCCACTTAAACCTCCGACCACCAATACGAACTGTGCCATCCGCATTGTGTGCTGCCGATCGATTTCGTCGAATAATAATTGCATCACGTGATTGTGCTTTGTGATTAAACTGAGCTCTTTTTCCATGAAATGGTTTTCTGTATACAGGCTGTGATGGAGTCCACTTCGGTGTAAAATAGCATGCTGGTCCCATAGGATATGCCACCCAAGGGTTAAAACTCCACTGCGGAAATTGTGGATACATAGGACATGTACCATCAGTTCCAAATTTCTGGCCTCCGCTACTGCATGGATTCCTCTGCTGGGCAGACATATCAAACCCAGGTCTGAACCCTGTTGCAGATGAACTCGTTGATGTTTCCGAGTTACTTATTTTCATGACTGAATGTGTACGTGTGCTAACTGAATCAAGTTTCTGACTAGTACTAGAAGATACAACGAGTGTATTGCCCAAACCTTGGTCTTGCGTACCAGCATTCTTTTTCTGCACCAATCCACTCCTTACTGCACGAGTGTATGTTGCTTCTGTACTCTCACCATTTTTAGATGATTGGCCTTTTCCCTGTCTTAGAGCATCAGTAGTATCTAAATCATCTGAATTTTGTACATGCTTAGACCCAGCACGCTTCACCGGCACCCAACTGACCTTGCGGCCACCATTATAATTTCTGCCATCTGGATTGTACACCGGTGATCGGTTCCCTCGAATAACAACTGCGTCACGTGGCCGAGCGTCTCCATTGAACCAAGCTTTTTTCTCACGCGAGTGTGGTCTCAACATCGGCCTCGGCGGAACCCATTCTGGACCTGCTGACCCTGTAAGATATGGCGTCCAAGGAATAAAACCCCACGGAGGAAACTGTGGATGTATAAGAGGTGCACATCCCCAATAAACCGTCTCCATTGGAAAATACGGCTGCTGATCATATGCATTACTTCGCCATTGCTCATGACCTCCATGTCCAGAAGGTGACTTAGGACGCTTAACGCCTCCAAACCGATTACACATATTGCTGGCCTTGCGTGACAACATGCTAACTGTCGGCTTTATTTTTGGGGCTTGTCTCTTTTCTCCATTGACTTTACACACTCCCACTTCTGAATTTTTTGGTTTGATCATCCTTGGTGCCACACTATCATCGACGACAACATTTTTACCTTTGGTGGATTCGGTCTGATCCGACCGAATAAGAACTTTCTTTTTCTCAAATTCAATCACATTGATAGGAGAAGAATCACTATCGAGTTTCGTGTTAGTATTCTTTGTAAATGTCAATCGTCCGTCATTAATGGCCGATTGCACCTGTCGTCGAAACACATCACAATCATTAGTAGGTGAGAAAATGAATTGTGCAACTTACAGTACGCTCCTTTGCCCAATTCTCCTGAAGATGGAATAATATGACCTTCTCTCACTCTAATTAATTTTCCTTGCAACAATATGTCAAAAATTATATCACACTTGCTGACATCAAAAGTATACTTAACTTCCACTTTTCTAGCAGATGTAGCCTTCAAACTAGAGCATGCAAAAGAATTTGACTTTGGCGCTTGAACCCATTCGGCTACACATATGTCAACGTCATCCTCACTAGCCGAAGCACTATCATAATATAAAGCATTAACCGCATGGTTCTCGTCCTCTTTATTTTCTTTATCACTAAATCGTCTGTGTTCTTCAATTTGCTTAGCCCGGTTTTCTTGCGCCAAAGCTTTATGCAATACCTGACTAACATCTAAAATTTTTTGCCCTTGTAATTTATCCTTAATACGAGTAAGCAGACCCGAAAAAGCAAGTTCAGCTAAATCCTTTTCGGCTAAAGTCAAGCTAAAACATCGGCTTTTGACATCTCTAAACCTCTTAATATAATCATTGACTTGCTCATTATATTTCTGTTTAACCATAGTCAAATCTGAAAGCCGAAGTTCAGTTTCACCTCGATAAAAATACTCATGAAACTTTTGCTCTAATTGTGCCCATGTGGAAATAGAATTGGGAGCAAGCGATGCAAACCAATTAAATGCAATACCGGACAAAGACAACGGAAATAATTTAACTCTATAAACATCTGGTGTCCCGGCTTCACAACATTGTGATAAAAATTGTCGTACGTGCTCAAAAGTTGATATACCATCCTCCCCGGTAAACTTAACAAAATATGGAATTTTAAAACTAGGAGGATATGGCGTCGAATCAAAATAATCAGGGTATGGTTTTTGATATGCACGTGCTCTACCCTTAGGTTCTAAACCAAATTCTCTAAGTATACCCGCAAGTTGATCCTTAAAACTATCCTTGGGCTGTGGAGAATTATTGGTTTGAGGAGCGGGTGGAATGCAAGCTTGCGGTTGAATCTCCGGCAAAGAAATCTGAGCATGCGACGTTTGCAACGGAGACCCACTAAAATAGGAATCGTGTACCGGCCCGTGTGGAACCCCGGTATCGACAGGCGGTAATGGTGGTGTATTGTATGCAACTGTTTGATAATTAGGTTGCTGCAAATTAGAACTAAAAGCTCCACTTCGGTTGTTGCTATTGTAAATTTGTGGAACCGAAGTAGAAATAACAGGAGCAGCAGCATGAGAAACAATATTACTGGCCGAACTGCTAGCATAATTCTGGCCACCTTGATAATTATTTAAAGGAACGTACATCTGTTGTGCAGTACTAGCTGATGTTCCTGGTGCGTAAGTATGGTTAGAAAAATTAAATAACCTGCTACTTTCCGGAGACATTGGCTTTTTCCCAGAATACTCAGTGTTGATTTGCACTAATGAACGAGCATGAGGAGCTAGACTATTTTCAAGAGCACTATTACGATGCGCCTTAAATTTCCCAAATGTGCTATCAATTGCTTGAATTGCTTGAGTAATTGTGTGTGTCATATTTGCCATGTCAGATTCAAACTTTTTTGCTACCAACACATCAATTAAATGAGCAATATTTTCGGTTGGCTTTTTTACCTCAGCGCCGAGTGTATCGGAAGGACTCGGCGCAGATATCTTCTTGACGACGCCGTCTCTCGTCTTCTGGTATCCAGCCAAAATCAGTTTCATCATCTTGGCTTGCTCTTCCTGAATCTCCCGTTCGAGCTCGCGCCGATCCTCTTCCGAAAGATCGTCAAGGGTAACGGCGCTGGTGATGTCGGGGTCGACGTCGCTGCCATTCTTGATGGCGGTGTTCATCGTGTGTATGTTCTTATTCTTCGTCCCCAGCGGAGTCGCCAATTGTGTTGCCACGCAAAATTGCCGCGCGACACCACGATACCCGTCGTACTTTCGTGACGACGAAACGATTGCTTTCTGAGCAAAGCAACAAAGATCTCCTTACTTTCGTGGAGGAGAGACGACCGCTTTTCAGCGCAAAACGGCAAAGATCGCCAAACCCTAGGGCAGCTAGGGCTCGGTGGTAGAAGAACGATAAGAAAAATAAAGATACGTAAAAAGTAGATGCATTATTGGATGAATGTCGATTGGGGGTCTTTTCAATCGGCCACATACCTATATATATAGGTAGCCTGGTCTTTGGCGTACAGGGTGAGGCACGGAAGCTTTCCTTGGCATGCAAGCCGAATCCAAGTATTCCTAATTTTAAATCAATCCGGCTAGTACTACTACCGATCGTAACAACCATCGAAACCTTGATACAGTACGTGACTTCAAGTACGCCTTCAGCTGTAGCATTTAACCGAGACCTGCTAGGACTTGTCCTAAGCACCGGCGGTTTAGTTCCAAATATCCCAGAATCCACCAAAGGATTCATCATATCTTCCTGCTGCTCCATGCAAAACTTCACAGATTGGTCTTGAATTAATTGCTTCACACGCCTAATATGTCACCAAGGTATCTGTACTGGCTTTCATCAAGCCTGCATTTTGAACTCACAGCAATATATATCAATCAATAATCTAACCCCAGTCATTTATACTAATTCGGCCCAAAAACACCTAATAGCCAAATTATACCTTCAACAACAACTAGGGTAGTGTTATTGAACCGGCTAACAAACATATGGTTAGTAAAGAAGTGAGCTAGCTCACTTGGCTAGTGGAGTGGATGTACGACCCAAGCCACCCAGGTTCAAGTCCTCACGGCCAAGAATTTGGGTTCTTATTATTTAAAAAAAAAACTCGTTGTGGGGCTTCCCCCACCGCATTCCTTTCAAAAAAAACATATGGTTAGTAATGTTACAGGTGGAGCGGACCGACGCTGCATAAGTCCTTTCGTTTTCACATCCTTGAGTCCTTTTAGAGGATGACATCCTTTGTTCATCGTTGATGTTTGGCGACATGTGCAAAGAAAACTTAGAGGAAGAGTTTTGGTAGTTGATCCTTGGACTACGTTGGTATTTATGATCGCATGATAAACAACACAGATTAAATATGACCAAAGAAGCGGAAGAAATAATGATCACCAAAGGTGCTCAAAAGGAGATACTGAACAAAAAGGAGAGTTTATCGAATTAAAATAAAGTGAAGTTTAGGGGATACGACATGCATACCACAGGCCTATTGTCACCAATGCACCTTGAACATGACCATGAAGCCTAGCCAATAAAAAAGGAGGAGGGGTGGAGTTTAAATGACGAACCCTATTTTTTATTCCTTCAATACAGAAGAACGTAAAAATGGGATCAAGTTGGTCTTCGAGTGTTCAAAAGTTATAGGACGCGTCTAGGGAGCTCAATAACCCTTATTTGTTGCAACAAAAACATGTTGGAGGTACATATGTGTCGTATCGTGAGCGTATTTCTAATAGTCCAACGCTGGCCTAAAAAATCTAGCTAAGATGTCTTTCACTCTGCCAAAATAGCGATAGGGATATTAAGTCATACCAATATTTTGTTCCCGGTAGGAAAATTTTCCCGAAGGGGTCGGGATTACCGGTTACCAGCCGATTTAAAAAACCAAAATAAAAAATATGAAAAAACATTGTCAGTTTGACCATTATCGAGTGTTCTTGTTAAATTTTTTTTGTCCGATATGACCATTAACCGGGGTGCTCGGGATATCCGGTAACAGGATTTCCCGACCGATAACATAAGTTGCAAATGTAAAAGTTTCTTCCATATACGACTCCCAGTTCCCAAATGTGATTTTTTTTTTTACTATGACTATGGCGGGCTTTTAGAGCCAGCCTGAACTTCAGTAATCAATTGCCTATGAGACTTTACAACCTCTACAAGATAGGTTCAAATGAACCAGAGTTTATACATGAGAAGTGAATTAAAAGAAAAGAACGCACACCGACAACACATAAGAGAGGGTTACTCCGAGAAAACTCGGAGATAGTTGATTGATGAAAAGCTCATCAGGATCCAAGCACAGCGATCACAAAGGAGGATCCACCTGACATGACAGCGGAGACCCAGCCGCGACTAGGGGTGGGCATAAAAACCGAAGACCGAAAACCGAAACCGAAAAGACCGAGACCGAAACCGAAATGACCGAGACCGAAAAGACCGTTAGAAATTTGGGTAGCGAATTAGAAAAGCCCGAAATTAAATCAGAAATTTGGGTAGCAAATTAGAAAAGACCGAATAGACCGAAGGACCGATTTTATTTTATTTTGAGTGAATTGCCTACGGAAGCAGCCGAATTTGTGTGCCAGCCTAGCTTATGTTCATCTAGTCTATAGGCTCAACTACCGAACCAAGCGTACCATCTAATTTCTAGGCTTAACAACTGAGTATCCCAGCCCAGCGTATTGTAAATTCTCTCGTGCGCGAGAGATCAGTCCATCGCTTCGCACTTTTCCAGTCCCGGGCGCCGATTCCCCTTCTTGCGCCCTATATTTCGATCTATTTGGTCATGACCGAAGACCGGACCGAATAGACCGAAGACCGAATAACAGGAAACCGAAAAGACCGAATTTATTATGGGTATCATTTCTAGATGACCGAATTTGTTAAAAATCGAAAAGACCGAACCGAACTAACCGAAAAGACCGAACGCCCACCCTTAGCCACGACACTGCACCATCGACGCAATCGAACACCAACGCACATCCGAGGCCACACAGCGCGCCGACACCACCTGTGTCGGGGGCATGGCCGAAGGTTGCACGCGGCTAGACGACGCCACGACACCTGTGTGTCGCCGGTTGAAGTTGAAGGGCATCGGAGATACCCTCACCGCACGTGGGGGTCGCCGCCGTAGTCGCAGGGCGTAGCACCACCCATCCCATCTGGGTTCGATTACCCGAAGGGTGGGCTAGCCTAGAGCACGCACGAAGACCACCCACGCCAGTCACGCCATAGGACTTCGACAGGATCTGACGCGAGGGCCTAGCAACCGACAAGGAGAAGCAACAACCACCACTGCCACGGCTCACCTCACATCGGAGAGAAGACCGCATCCATGGCCGCCATCTGCAGAACCATGGAGCACACCAGCATGACACTGATGGCAAGAAAACGGTGGCTCGACACCCAGCCACGACGGCACCCCACGTAGGGAGCACGTCACCGCCATGGCAGCCATCTGCGAAGCCATGGCACCAGTCCTCCCCAACGGCGCCCCGCTGCAGGAGAATGTCCGAATGAAGAGGTTGCGACCCTTGCAACCAACGGGGGGCATGGCCTAGCGCCGTCAAAGCCGACAGCGCCCCCGGGGCCGGGATCGACGGCCGGACAACCGGGGCAGAGAGCTTCGAGGCGAGGCACATAACTCCGAGGACCAGCGCCACGCCGCACCGGCCAGCAGCGGCCACGCCGCCGATGCGCGGCGAGCAGCCCGCCAGGCCCATCCAGGACCCAGATCGGGCCCTGAGAGGCCCGAGCCGGCAGGAGCAGCAACCGCAGCCGCAGCGGCACAACGTCGGACGGGGAGGCAGGAGGAGGCGAGGACAGGCGGCAGAGCACTAGCAGGCGAGGGCGGGAGGCGGCCGCGGCCGATCTCCGGTGAATGTCCTCCAAAAACGCCGGCGAGATGCCCGAGGGACGAATCCCCGCCGCCCCCTTCACCGGCGCCGAGCGGCCTTTGTCCAACGGCGGCCTCGGGGGGCGACGAGGGAGGGGGTGGCTGGGGAGGCGGCGGCGGCGAGCTAGGGTTAGGGCCCCCCGGTCGTCTGGAGGGGCGACGCGAGGAGCGGTACCGGTTCTGTTTTTTGACAATACTAATGATGCCCAAATGTGATTTATCCTTCGATCAAATACATTAGCCCCAAACCAGGCACAAATATAAAAGTTGCATGCACATGGTGAATGAAACAGATCACTCTTTGGATTATTCGATACAAACAAATTGGCGGGTACATCCGGGGCACACATGCAGCTGTAAGAAACGCGTAATATATAACCAATCCATTAAGCGCGCGCGGGGCCGGAGGCACGGTATGGGGTGGGGACGAGCACGAGCGGCGTCTTGCGGTGGAAGGTGAGCCCGCCGGCCTCCTCCATGCACAGCTCCTCCGCCTTGCTCCCCTCCGGTAGCGCCCAGTCGAAGCCGCACAGCAGGTTGGCCAGCGTGAACTCCACGTTCATCAGCGCCATGGCCATGCCAGGGCAGATCCGCCGCCCGGCGCCGAACGGCACCAGCTCGAAGTGGGCGCCGTGCAGGTCCACCTCGCCGTGGCTCGCTCCGGCCTCGAACCTATCAGGGTCGAACTCTTCCGCGCGCTCGCCCCAGCTCGCCGGATCCCTCCCTAGGGCCCACGCGTTCACGACCACCCTTGTCCCCGCCGGCACGTCGTAGCCGCCGATCTTGACGTGCCGCATCGTCTCCCGTGGAAGCAGCAGCGTGGCCGGCGGGTACAGCCGCAGGGTTTCTTTGACGACCATTTTGAGGTAGCTCAGCTTGGGCATGTCGTCCGGCTTCACTCTCTGCCCGTTGCCGTTGCCGGCGGCCACCGCCCTGATCTCCTTCTGCACCTTCTTCAGCACCCGCGGGTTCCGGATCAGCTCCGACATGGCCCACAGGATCGTCACAGAAGTCGTATCGATGCCGCCAACGAACGTGTCCTGAAGATCAGCTTATATTTAATTAGAGCAACCTATAAATGCAGCGTATGACGCGGCGGGTGGTCGGCGATGTCAACTGGTAGGAACTGTATTTTTTCAATTTTAATCAGGACTCTGGAGTCTCGACAGTAGGATAAACTAGATGATCGACCACGTAATGCTTACCATGATGATGGCCTTGACGTGGTCTCTGGTGAAGCCATGGCGCTCCTGCTTCCAGAGGTCGATGAGGACGTCGACGAGGTCGTCGCCGCCGTCCTCCGGCTTGTTGGGCCTCGCCGGGTCCAGGTGCTGCTCGATGATCGTCTCGAAGAATGCGTCGAGGTCGGCAAAGAGCCGTTCGCGGCGGGCGATGAGGCCGGTGAGGCGGTCGACGAGACGGCCGGCAACGCCGGGGAAGAAGTCCTCGGCGGAGAAGGTGGCCAGCATGTCCATGGATTCGTCGAGCACGTGCTGGAAGTGCTGCTTATCGCGCGCCAGCACGTCTGCGCCGTATATGCTTCCGAGGGCCACCGTGCCGATGATGCCGTCGGTGAGCTTGAACACGTGCTCGCCGATCGCCACCGGCTTGCTGCCGCTGTCGGCCAGTGCGGCCATGATCTTGTACACCTGCTCCTGGCGCGCGCCCCACGCGGCCTTGACGCGGGGCATGCCGAGCATCTCGGCCATGAAGATCTTGCGCATGTCGCGCCAGCGCTCGCCGTAGGGCGCGAAGGCCATGTTCTTGAACCCGTACGATAGCCGCCCCGGCCCGGGGCTCGCCGGCCGGCTGCAGCAGTCGACGTCGTGCACCTTGAGCACCTCGCGCGCCGCGGACGCCGACGATACCACCAGCATGCGCGTCGCGCCGAGACGGAGCAGCATAACGGGGCCGTGGCGCCGGGCGAGCTCCCGCAGGTTCCGGTGCGGCAGCGAGCCCACCTGGTGCAGGTTGCCGAGCACCGGCAGCCGCGGGGGGCAGGGCGGCAGCTTGAGACCTTTCCTGCCCCTCCTTGCTAGGAGAGCCAAAGAGATCAGGACGGGCAATAGGAGGCCGAACAGGAGCTGCCATTGTTGGGGAAGCTGGGCCAGCTGCGTGAGGATCTGCGAGGGGAGGGTGATCGCCATTTCTCCGTCTCCTGTATCGTGCTTGGTGAGCATGTGCTGCTGTTGGTCGTAAGGGAGTTTAAAGACGAGTGGCACCGGGGTCTGGGGAGGTTGCCAGTTTGTTTTCTTCTATTTTTCCATTACTTTTTTGTGATGACCTCACATTGAACTTATTCGTCATGACCTCACCTTTTTAAAACTTAGTAGCAAAGTGCCGTGTTGCAACGGGTTCAAATTTAAAATTAGGAGTGACATGCAATTTATTTTAAACACAGAAACATTTAATACAACATAATCGATCTCTACACGAAAGAATAATTCACATAAATAAATGATAAGTAGTCAATAAACCATGTTGCTTTTGTCGGCCTTGTTTACCTTGAAAGCCTATCAATAATATCACACGCGAGTAACAAGGAAATGGTGATTCATGGAATATCGATTCAGTACTTTGTCAAACCACAAACCTTCTAATTGTTCTCAATAAAAAACCATCATTGTCTATTTCGCTATTCGACAAATTTCTTTAACATATATACAATAAACAAGCCCCTGCTTTTATATAAAAGAC
This sequence comes from Poa pratensis, assembly GCA_947311845.1. Lineage (NCBI taxonomy): Eukaryota > Viridiplantae > Streptophyta > Magnoliopsida > Poales > Poaceae > Poa > Poa pratensis. Next base: position 1,789,083 of record CAMZMU010000014.1, read on the forward strand.
CCTAATGTTTACAAATAGGTCCCTAACGAAAAATTGAAAAAAACAATCAGGCCCCCAATCGTTCGTGGAGCTAGCTAGCTGCTGTGTCCTGTGTGCAGCACACCACGGAATCGCCGCACCGCACAACTCGCCGCCCACGTCTCTGCCCACGGCGTCGGAGAGGCAGTGCGCGAGGACGCCGCCGCCCGGCCACCGTTGTGCCTCTGCCGCTGCTCCTCGCCGGCCCGTCCTCCGCTGCTCGCCGGTCCGTCCTCCGCTGCTCACCAGCACGGCCTACTCGCGTGGAGGACGAGGGCGAGGGGCGGCCGCGCGAGGGCGAGCCTGGTGGCCAAGTAGCCGGGGCGGATGACGAGCATCAGCGGCGGCCCACGTCTCTGCCCACGACGCCGTCTGCGATTCCGGCCGATTCTGGCTGAGGAGATGCGGTGGGCGGCGGCGGAGGAGAGCGGGGAGGCAGGGCGCTGTGGCAGAGAGGTCGGCAGAGAAGAATTCCGGCGGCCAGAGTCTGTGGCCAGCGATTCCGGCGGTCAGAGTGCGCGGGGTTATTTTTCTTATCACCGAACCGGTACAGTTTGATCACTTGGCGGTGGCTGTACTGTAAAATCTCATAACACACGGAGGTAAAATTGGAACTTTAAAAAACGTACCATACCATCACCACCTCTAACCATATTATATAGTAGAGATTATTGGTCATGACTTCACATTTTTTGATATAACTAGCTAACCAAGTCACTACGTATCTCAAGTTCTGAACACAACAGCTTATATACATATCTCGCTGATTAATTACTCCCTCCGCTTCAAATTATAAAATGTCTTAGATATTTCAATATTGACTAAATACATACTATAAAATAACTGAATCTACACACTAAATTATGTCTAGATACATCCAAATAAAAAAACTAAAATATCTTACATTTTATCGAGGTGGTAGTTCCTATTTGTATCGAGCTGGCCCAGGGGAAGGAGGAGAGGAGCAGAGCTAGAGGCAAGAACTAGACGTCTAGACCCTACATCTCTTGAAAGTCAACACGGGGATGCTTGACCTTTGGAAGGCCAATAAGCCGTTGAAAGTTTAAAAAGAAGTTTGGATATGTTTTCGAGGTCTTATCCAGGTATCTGTGGAGTACTTGAAACAGCTAACCATTTTATCTTCGATTGCCCACTGTCAACTTTGGCTTGGTGGTGTGGAGAGCTTCGAAACTTTCAATGAAATTGCTCGGAATAAAACTAGGTCTGGTTCCTCTTTCAATAATAAAGTCAGCCCTCCGCCTCTTAAGAATATGTTCAAAATTATAGTTTTCTCACGCAGTGAAAGTGCATGTTATCTGCAAAGCATGAGGGCATGTCGGCCAACGATCTGGAAAGGCTGAAGCTGATGATTCTCAAGCTACAATTGGTGGTTCGATCGCGGCCAAGGAATAGGCTAATCTAGATGTTGCTTTCTCTTTTGTCGGTAGATGTTACCTGATCACGTGTGCGCTCAGCTGATTTGGTTGTAAGCTAGAGGATTTGGATGTTTCTCTTCTTTCTTTTGTCGGTAGATGTTATCTGATCTAATTTGCAATACCGGTGATCCAAGTGAACTAATTTGGAGTACTATATGTTGTTTACTTGTTTTCTTAAACAAGGACGGCTGCAAAGCCTTTTCTCTACAAAGTCAACACGGAGTTCAGCATAGATGGTGCCTTAATATAAAGCAACTATTGATTTTGTTTTCGATAAAGGGGAAGATATTAATATCAAAAGATACCAAATACACCTAGGACCTGCAACAAATACTACCTCTGTTGTTAAAAGAGTGGGTATACTCTTAGTCCAATGTTAACGTCATGTAGATTTGACGAATTTTATAGACAAAATATGAATGTCACGAGATTTAATGGAGATTGTTTAAAATAAGGTGTATTATTTGTTGGGTCTATTGATATTAATTTGGCATTCTAAATATTTACATATTTTCTATATGATTAATTGGTCAAACTTACTATGCAATGACTTTAATTGAATTTATAACGCCTTATTTTGAAACCCAATGATTAATTAAGATGGTTCATAATTTTGATGCTTAGTTATTTTCCCGTTTGATTTTTTTCGAAAACAAAAACAACACAATATCCTCTCATCAAACCACACTTCCTGCAGTAAAAGGCTCACTCCAACCCTGCGGAACCACGTATCGATCAATATAGACTCGAGTGTCGATTGTGAAGTCCTCCACCACGTACCCTTTGGGGAGACGTTACCCCTTTTACATTTTACTAGAAATAGATTCTAAATAATAAAAGGAAGATATTGTAGAGTTGTGTGTGTACTTGGGTGTAGTTTGTTAATATTAGGGGGTGTAAAATGTAAAAAGAAAAATCAACATAGTTTAGAAGAGAGGAATAGAGAATCCTCCAGAACTATTGCGGCTATGAACTCACGAGTCCGCAGATCCTAGAAATTGAGTGATCCAATCTTGTATTTTTGATCCAGTGTTTCAACATGGTATCAGAGCACTCTGATCCGGATTGATTTTCTGTACAAGATCGAGCTGCATCGTTCGTTGTCGCGGAGGGGATTCGTCGCCTGAGCCCCATCGTGATTCGTCGCCTTTGTGCGCCGCCGCCGTCTTCGTCAAGGTCGCCGTCGTCCTCGTGTGGTGCAGCGCTGCCGGTGTGCCGCGTCGCCGTCGCCCTCGTCCTGGGCGAAGTTGCCTTTGTGCTGCCTCGCTTGCGTCATTGTGTGTGCCGCTCTGAAGCCGTTCCTGCGCCCAAGCTCAACAAGGTTGGAGCTGCACTCGACCTGGCCGTGTCCATCCCAGGTACAATCTGTTCAGTCTAGAGTCTTGCGGTGCATTGAATCCTCTTGGTCTTTGGTAATCCGGTGGAGATTCTGTTGGATTATTGTGCTTGCTGAATCTAGTGTGAAGCGTTACTACTTGTTCAGTCTTGAAAAAAAAAACAGTGGACATGGGAGAACCCAGTAATGGTTCCAGTATTGAGAAATTATGTGAGACCATGCAGCGCATGCTAGCTCAGTTAATGGACCAGTCACATACAAAATCAAGCAGTGTGTCAGATGTGTTGAAGATAAGTATGGAACAAAATCCGGTTAAATTATCTGGTCTAGGTGATTATTTCAGCTGGGCACGCAATGCCACTTTGATTCTTGGAGCGCATGGTCTAAAAATTTTCTGAAGATGGGAAGAAACCAGGGGACATTTCACAAGATCAGTGGGAACAAAATCAAAAACGTGTTATGGTTTGGCTGCTCGGTTCTATGGAAAAAGTAGTCAGAGAGCAAGTTGAGAACCTTCAGACTGCAGCGGAAGTGTGGAAAGATATTGAGAAGCAATTCTCGGGAAATCCAATAAAATGCAAGTCTCTAGAATTTTGCAGGAAATGAGACATATCAGGCAGGGACAAATGTCAGTGACTGAGTTTGCAGGAGAGCTAAAGAAACTGTACAGGGATTTGGAGTTTTTCAGACCATTTAAATCACATGATCCAAGGGATTTGCCTCTACTCCGAGAATGGTTTGAACCAATACTTGTGCAGACCTTTCTTGATGGTCTAAATCCGGAGTTCCACTTGCGCTCACAGCTGATATTGGCGATGCCGAATTGGCCTACTTTGGAGGAGACCGTTGCAAGTATTTTGGAGGAAGAAACTCGTCTGTCTAATAATCCTACAACACAACAAGTAAATGGAGATACACGAGCTGCCTTGTCTTCATTTTCTCATCTACAGCCTACTAGTGTCCCTAACAGTGATCAAGCAAACACCGTGAACATTGATTACAAACGAAGGAAAAGAGTGGTATGTGACCACTGTAATATGCCCGGTCATGTTAAGCAAAAATGTTTTGATCTGGTGGGATATCCTCCTGGCTGGCAGCGGAAGCAACCAAACCATTCCAATACTGGTAACATTCGTGAGAAAAAACAAGGAAAAGTTCACTTCACATCAGCCGTAGAGTCGTCTGCTACAGCTACGCAGGCATTAGAGGAATTCAAGTCAAAGTTAATGACTGTTTCTACTGAAGGATCAAGTGAAGCCTTTAACTCTCATGGTGGAGAAGGTGACAATTATCTGTCCCCTCATTGGATCATTGATTCGGGGGCAACAAATCATATGACTGGTTCTTCTAAAAAATTCTCATCTTACACACCACGTTCTGGGAAGGAAAGAGTTCGTATTGCTGATGGATCCTCCGCTCCAATAATGGGTAGTGGGACCATTAGCTGTACTCCTTCTATGTCACTGAGCCATGTTTTACATGTTCCCAAATTTCCTGTGGATCTATTGTCGGTTAGCTCAATTACAAAGGCATTGAATTGTGGAGCTTGGTTTGAACCCAGTTTATGTTTGTTTCAGGATTTGGAGTCGGGAAGAATTCTTGGGACTGGGACTGAACGTGATGGCTTATACTACCTTGACAACGCTTCAACTCCACTAGCATTTAGTATGAAGGATGTTTCAACTGCAGATGAGTTATTACTGCTTCATTGTAGATTGGGCCATCCTTCTTTCCAGTCTTTAAGTCGTATGTTTCCAGATTATTTTGAGTCATGTCGTAAAGAGTAACTTGTCTGTGATGTGTGTGAGTTGGCTAAGCACACACGAACGAATTATCCTAGTAGTTCTGAGAGAAGTAAAAGTCCTTTTGAGGTGGTGCATTCAGATGTTTGGGGCCCTTCAAAAGTAACCTCCTTACTAGGAGAGCGTTGGTATGTAACCTTCATTGATGGGTTTAGTAGATGTACTTGGTTATACCTGCTAAAGCAAAAATCTGAAGTGTTGTATGCTTTTAAAAACTTTTATACTCTAGTGTGCAACCAATACAATGCCAGTGTGAAAGTATTTAGATCTGACAATGGAACGGAGTATATCAATAGGGAGTTTAATGATTTTTTGTCCTCTCGTGGTATTATCCACCAGACAACATGTGTGAACACTGCTGAACAAAATGGTGTTGCAGAAAGAAAAAATAGGCACCTGCTCGAAGTTGCTCGTTCCCTCATGTTTATGATGAATGTGCCGAAGTTCTTGTGGGGCGAAGCTGTTAAAACCGCAGCATACTTGATTAATCGTATGCCATCTAGAGTTTTAAATTATAAGACACCAATTGAGTGTTTGAGTGGGACTAATTCTTTCATAGTACCTCCCAAAGCTTTTGGTTGCACATGTTTTGTCCATGATTACAGGAACTCGGTGGGGAAGCTTGATCCAAGAGCGGTTAAATGTATTTTTGTGGGATATTCTCCTACTCAGAAGGGGTATCGGTGTTGGAGTCCTATTGAAAGGAAATTCTTTGTTAGTATGGATGTGACATTCCATGAGAAGGAGCCTTTTTATTCTCCACAAGGAAGATCTGCTATTAGCATTGGTAGCAAGGGGGAGATGTCAAGTAAAGGACCCGCCGTTGAAGGCTCAATGTTGATTCCTATGATGGATACATCACAACAGAACAATGAAACAGAGGGGGAGGAGAATACAAATATAAGTGAAGATAATGGTGGCTCAAATTATCATGAGGTATGTGATACTCCTTATCCCCAACAAATATTGGAAAAAGATATGTCTGATATGAGTTCATCTACACATTCTAGTGCATCACGTCATGAGGCAGGACATGATAATGTGAGAGAAGAAGATGTTGCCCAGGTTCAGCAAGGGTCTTCTCCATCGAGGGATCCTACCACTGGCACAACAGAGGAAGAAGGTACTGAAATCCCTCTAATAAATCCTAGTAATTCAGAAGTTGATCCTCCAATTGCCTTACGGAAACCTGTTAGACATACTGATGTGCCGGCACGTCTCAAGGATTGTGTGGGTTATAAACATGATATTGCTAAATTTGTGACTTGTGAAAAATGCAGCCCATCATTTAAAGGATTTCTTGCATCACTTGACTCCATTTCTATTCCTAAGGATTGGGAAAATGCCATGAATGATCCTAAGTGGAAAGCTGCTATGTTAGAGGAAATGCACGCTTTAGAAAAGAATAACACTTGGGAAATAGTTGAATTGCCACCGGGTAAGAAACCGGTGGGTTGTAAGTGGGTGTATACTGTTAAACACAGTCCTGAAGGCAAAGTGGAACGGTACAAAGCTCGTTTAGTTGCTAAAGGATATACACAAACATATGGGATAGATTATGAGGAAACATTTGCTCCCGTGGCCAAGATGAACACTATACGAACTCTAATATCATGTGCATCAAATTTCAATTGGAATTTACATCAGCTAGATGTAAAAAATGCATTTCTGCATGGGGATCTTGTGAGGACCCCGGATTAAGTACCCGAGATACTCGTTATGTTTCCTGCAACAATCCCGTGATCAGTCTGTTGCTGCACATAACTCGAATTGGTATCACAGAACACCCCAAAAATACCGAATAAATATACTTACGTGATTGAAGTCATAAGCTTCAACAGGTACTTGCAGCGGAATCACCAAACAACGTGGAGCCCAAGTCATTCGCCTTAACCCTACAGGCAGCTGACTGGGAAGCGCCCTAGTTCGCAAGGACGTCAGTGAACTCCTCTTCTTCGAACTGCTTCTTCTTCCACAATCTGGCTAAGACAATAGCCAGGGACGAAACCAATATGAGTACATTTGATTGTACTCGCAAGCTACCCCAACAGGAGCATGCACTAGTTTTTAATTTTAAAAGACTTTTATTTTTAGGAAAACATCACTATATCTTTATTTAAAAAGGGAAGAGTAGATTTGTAATCCTGTTGAAGACAAATCATTTTGGAAAGTAGTTTTCTCACCTACCTTTGTTGAAAAAGGTAAGAAGTCTTTTTAAACCTTTTTCCCGAAAATATACCTTCGTTTTAAAAGGTGAGAAAACCCTTTAAAACTTTTTCCTCGAAAATCACCATCTTGTCCCTTTCTCCGAAACCTCCTGGTTTCTGATCATACCCCTTCATGGTTACTTATTTTACCAGCAACCTCATACCATACCCTCGGTATAGTTGCATAAAACAATTTCCACTCATTTTCCTTTCAAACCCAAAACTTTGTAAAACTTGCACATGGTCTTAGGACAGCCTCCCAACTGTCCATATCCGAGGACTCGGCTATTCGAATAGTTTTACCCTCTGCAGAGGTAGCACGCTTTTCCCACACCCATCCGGTCACTCATCGTGTCAGCCACGTCCCGCCATACCAGAGGTATGCGAAGTTGAGTTCCCGGCCATAGCCTGTCCTTTGCTCATGCTAGTATAGGATCCTACCGCTACGAAACCGGTTCCATCGACACTTAAATCCATGCCCGTCGGAAACTAAGTGTGAGGACTTCGTAGTTCTGCCCGGCGGACCCAAGGGAGCCCTTCAATCCTCTTTCTACAAGACAATCATACCGGCTTCCGGTAGACTTCACTTAAGAGGACCCAGGTCAGGGGCAGGTCACCAAACCATCCCCTCATGGAACGAGGTCATCCTCGTTGTTGAGGCATCCAGTACTAACACGGGCAAATTATATGACTACGCCCTTGCCCATATGTGGGTAAATGTGGTCGCACAGGTTATCGGCTGGTAGTCATGGTACAAAGACACAATGTGCATTTTTCATAAACATCACCACACTTCACTTCTCCACTTCCATACCGACATCCCGGTATACCATAATTCATCCAAGGATTTTCAAAGGAGTTTTGAATAAACAATGTTTTTCCCATCCTATAGTTTTATATAAACAACTGATATCTCTACATAGAGTGACAAAATAGTTTTTCATAAACTTTTGAAAAGGTTTTCACGATCATTTCCAATTTTCTTAGCAAAATACTTTTAACCAAAACTTGGGTGGTTCGTAATCCCACCAAAAAGATTTTTCACAGAAGGTTTTGGAGTAAAACAAATTCATTTCGAAATCATTGTATACCACTGACACCTCTATATCGGGTGTCTTAATAATATACTTGTAATTTGGAAAAGGGTTTTCAAAATCATAGCTTTCGTGGCAAACACCACGTAAATCATTATGCTAATTATAAGTAAAACAGGTAAATCAAAATAGATGTATATAGATGCAAGCTCAGTGAAGTAGCTTGCCTGGCTTCAGCATAATGTCCTTGGTCTTCTTCTCACTGATTAAAGAAATAAACTCCCATCCTCCTTCAATAGTTCCTCTCCAAAGACCACTCCGGTATCGGTATTATCTAGCGTCGCAAACAGGGAATAACAACACTCAATACACCAACAAAACCACGAGTGGGGAACAAAACAAATAACCACCACAAGCATCAAACTAATTAATTAAGCAATAGACTAGGATCTACACTTACAAGGGTCTTTTACAAATCAGTGGTTTAACACTTCTACACAAGCTAGGGCCAAATAATAGGTAGCAAGGGATGACATGCTACAATATCAGTAGCTAAGAAATGCTACTGATATTCAATTATCAATTCTGAAATTTATGCACACAAATGATTTTATTTACAAACAATTCCTAAAGGTTAGGAAATCCTAGGAAATATCCATACTAGGGATATTATTCCCTAACAAACACCAGCAACACTAAACTCTTCCTAACATGCTATCAAACCAGTAGCAATACGGCATGCTACTGATGATCTAGCAATACTAACTAAAACAAACGTCACATTAAGGATTTTCTACTAGAACAAGTCCTATTAACTAGGAGAATCTAGGAAAATACTACCCTAGTAGTATTAACACTAGATAACTAAATGCTATACTAAACTTTTTCCAAAGTGCTATAATACAAAGCTAACACACTCCTAGTAATTAGTGTCACACTTATACATGCTAGAAATTACAAAAGAGATACTAGCACACCCTATATAGTTAAATAAAACTATGAACATTAATTAACAGAAAAGCATAACACCTAGTTAAATACACCAAAAATAATCTATAGCTCTAAAAATCACACCAAGCTAGGATTAGGTACTCCTAATCATACAGAAGCTCACACAAGTGGATTCACCCCAAAAATCATCACCAAACAATTTACAAAAATCCTAAAATGGCTCTCTGGTCATTTACCAAAATGCATGCCATTTTTGATAGGAAGCTCTTTTGCACAAGAGGCAAATTGCTACTGCTAGGTATCTCTCAGATCTTTCCAAATCAGTTGAGTTTGCATCAAAAGCTATCTTAGAAAAATAGTTATTGATAATTTGGTGAGGAGCAGTAGTTCTGGCTCACATTTATTTTCTCCAAAAATATTTATCCAAAAGTGTTTCCACCACTTGGATCTGGCTAGGAATATGCTAGGGTACCCCCATGATTTTTGGTTTGGTCAACATTGCATTTAAACTATTTTAAAACGATTTAAACTAAAGGGCCAGAAACAGATCTATAAGCAAATGAATAAACAACCTTAAGAAAAAAAGATTAACGGGCTGGATCTGCCGGATTTGGGCTGTGCCGTGCAGGAGGAAACCCAGCTCGCGGCCCACGAGCTTGAACGAAGCGGTACCGGGCTGGCTTCTCCTTCCTTGACACGAACAGGGCATGAAGCACGGCAGGAGATCACGGCGAGGACGGCACGGCTGTTCCGGCGACCCTACAAGGAAATGTAGATGCTCAGGAGAGAGAGAACGGCGAGGGGTTCACGTGGGCACGAAAATGGCGGAGAAAGGTGGCCTGTGCCCACCGCGAGCTCGCTCGCATGTCCGTGGCCGGAGAAGAAAGGGAAGAGCTTGATGGCGACGATTTCTTGCTCCGTTCTTCGATTATTCGCGCAGGGAGGGAGAGTAGGGCACGACGAAGCTGCTGGTGGTCTGGGATTTAGATGGGGAGCTCTCTATCGCCGGCGAGGCGCATCGGCGGCTTCGGCCGTGGTTCATTTCGTGGAGGAAAAAAATGAGAGAGGGAGTGAGGGAGCAAAGGAGTGGCGAGGGTGCTTCTTATCGTCTCACGGGTCTGTGCAGAGGAGAGGGGTCCAGTGGTGTCGACATTTCGCGGGGAGAGCACGGCGACGACGGTGTGAGCAACACGGCGTCCGTGCCGTGCCGCGTTGCTGCAACAGGGGAGATGGGTGACAAGGGAGAGCAGAGGAGGCAGCGTGCGGTGCTCTCATCGTCTCCTCCAGGGCGAGGCGTGTGTCAGGGCGAGGGTCACGGGTGAGCACGGCGTCGTCGGCGGAGGGAGCATGGCGTCGGTGGCGTGCAGCGTTGCTGCAACAGAGGGTCAACGAAGGTTTTGCAAAACGCCCCCTGAACTTCTTTCTCCTCTCACCGATAGGTCCTCGTCTAATTCTTTTATTTCCTTTTCAAAACCAGTAGGGTTTCCGGAATTTAATTGAGGTGCTTAAACCTTTTATAAAAATTAGAGAAAATTCATGTAGCCTCCCATATATATAAGGAAGCTCCACAAAAATTGGTTTTACAAAATAAAATGTTTTGCGCAATAATTGTTCATAGAGTTTAAATAAATCATTTTTGGAAATTAATAATGTGATACTCCTTTAATATTTAAACCCAGGGATAAAATATGGTTTTGAACCTTTGGAACTTCTTTGACAAATATGTTAACTTCAAATAAGTTTTATTTTCATAGAGAAAACATTTGTTTTGAGGAAATAGAGAATTTGGGAGGGAAATTATTTATGAGGATCATTTTTAACTCATGACCTTCATTTCCCTTTTTAATAAAAGAATGGGGGGGGGGGTTTGTTTTAAATCAACAAGTAGGTTTACTTGAGGAGAGAGAGATATGAAATGGAGAGGATTATCATTTCATCTCCTTCTCTAGAATTTTGATAAAGAAAGTATAATATTGTTTTCATAGAATAGAGGAATAGATAGAGAGGGAATTTTATTGAGTTCATCTCCCTAAATTTTAGGAATTTAACTTGGGGTGCATAACTTTAGAAGGTTTGTTCTTCTTCAAGTCGCACTCCAAAATTTGGTTGCCAAGTGCGTCCTAATTTAGTAATAACACCTCTGAGGAATTATCCTCACAAGAGAATCACACACAACAGCAATAACACAGCAATAGCATCAGCACCACAATATCAACAACACAACAATACCCACATCGCAAACAAGACCACACACTTCAAACCACAAGAATAAGTCACACACCTTTTTCCATAATCAACAATGCTATTTTGTAAAAATGGTCACGCTCAATTATGACAAGATGTTGTTTAAGGGATATATCAACTCATAACTTAATAGTTTCCAAAATGGTTTGATAAAGGGAAATATGTGAGGTAATATATTCCCCACTAGTATTCCTTTTAAAAAGGAGTTGAAACATAGGAGTTTTAAAAATAGGAATTGTAAAAATATCAAGGTTGAAGAATAGATAGGAGATATCATATGAATCTCCATATTCTTGGATACACATAAATTTTGGAAATACTTTTACTGTCTCAATTTAAAGGGTATTTTATTTGTTGCTAGAACCAAATCATTATTGAAATAAACTTTTGGCCAACATAAGAATGGAAAAGATATATGGAATATATTCTTGTCATAACATGGTCACCAGTGTTGTAAATATATTTTTACTTAGGTTGATCTCTTGGGTTGACATTTACTAGTCAACCAATCACAAACATCAAGTCACACAAGGTCAACCAGAACAATTTAAAGGAAAGCACAATCATTTATGAAATAATTCAAAAAGTTTTTGTTGGTTCTGAAATTTGGGTCTTATTTACTCGTATTATAAATAGGGGATGTTACAAATCCTTCCCCCCTTAAAATAAATCTCGTCCTCGAGATTTGCCCAGGGGTACAGGGGAGATACGGGGGCAAAATTTTATTTTAGAAAAGCTGTATATTCACTTTCGTGTATACACAGGTTTTGAAAAACAATAGGGTTTCTCTTTAAAATACCCATAGCTGTGCCACCAATAATTGGCTTATGGACACAGTGGGTTTGGTTTATCCGAAGAATTAATTTTGCAGGGGTTTTTACTGGAAAAGCGAGGGATACGGTTTTGAATAAAGGATAGAGGGACACGGAGGTTAACTGCTTACTCACTGGCAGGTGGGGCCGGGGTCCACCTGGCGGTCTCTCCTCCTTTTCTTCTCTTCTTCTTCCTCGCTCTCCCTGGCTCCGCACTCGCCCCGTTTTCAGTGCGCAGAGCACTCATCCGCGGCACTGCTGCGCGTGCGGTCCGTCGATGCAGCGGCAGACATGGCTTTGGGACACGACGCCTAGATGGTTTCGCGCCATGAAGGCGAGTACTGCTCGCGATTCCTCCACTTTCCCGCGCAGCGCGGTGTCGAGGAGCGGCATCCGAGCTCCGGTTATAAATAGGAAATCTCCGAGGCTTTTCTCCTCCTCATCTCCACCATGAGTTTTATCCACGCCTTCTTCAAAGCCTACTACGAGATGCTGGAGAGAGCGGGCTTCATCGAGCATGTCCTCATCGTCGTGCTCTTCGGGATCTCGTTGTCGGTGGTGGCCGCACTGCTGTTTGCGGCGGTGGTTGTCTTGATTTTTGGCTTTTGCAGTTGGTGGGCTGACGATGGTGGTGCTGCTGCGGCGGCAGAAGAGCCAGTGGCGCCGGAGGTGCCAGTTGCGGCGGAGGGGCCAGTTGCAGTGGAGGAGCACGCGGTGGGGGAGGAGCAAGTTATGGTGGTTGAACCAGCTGCAGTGCCGGTGGATGAGGTGGCAGATCTTCCCGCTGGAGGTGAGCAGGCTGCTCGAGCCGTCTGCCGCCGTCGCGTGGCCCGTGACGCGGCTTCGGGTGAGCCAGGCTCATCCTCCGGTGGCATCATGGAGCTCGAGAGGGAGTAGGAATCTCTGGGTGCCGGTGCATCCGGGCTGAGTGCTGGTAGTGCTCTTCGTAGGAGTAGATCTTGTATCCTTGGGTTTTTTTTTCTGAAATTCTTGCTTCTGTACTGAACTCCGTGGTTGTATCGAGCTTGTCTTCGCTGATGAACTGCGGCAAGATTTGTATTTTCGAAATTTTCTTGGTTGCCACAACTCTGGTCTTGCAGTACAGATAGGATGCAGAGGTACTAGAATAATCTTGCTTTAGTGAGAAAATATATTTTTAGGGAAATAACACTGCATTATATGGTCTCAACCATTTGCAGTGGTAGCATAACATTTCAACCATATAGGTTGAACCCACAACTAAAAACACCCTACAAGAAATCCTTCTGTGTCCCAGAGAGCATTGACACTCAGCAAGCATTTTAAGGCTTGCGAGGGTTACATCTCGTGGAGGGCTCGGGCCCTTTCTTTAACATGCGGAGAGCACAAGGTTCATAATGGGGTGATGAACCTTGCGATGAAGACATGTAGGAGACCACACACAAAATAATTTGCATACTACAAAATAGTCCCATTCAAAGTTTGCATTAATTCACGGGGGGGGGGGGGGGGGGTATATGCGTCTAGGGTCACATATACGGTTCCTGGTTTAAGTGATCTGTTGTTTCTTTTTTAAAACCTTTAACTGAAGAAAGAGCATGACATTCCATCAGGTGTCAACCAAGTGGTTAACAAGATGATAAGAACACCAAGTTTTTATTTCGGGCTGAATTGACATCAGCCAGGGAACAGACAACAACCTTGCATTACAAGAAACGCGAGAAAAACAAACAACAAACAAACATCCTCTTGCTTCCTCTCCACACAATCGTCACTCAGGCTAACTAAACAGGGGTTTTACTCCGCTTGACGGCCTCTGGTTGTTGGTGGAGCGTGGCCGAGAAAAAGAGTGGTGTCCACATCTCTGTCGTCCTCGGGGTGGGGAACTACAGGTACGCCTTCGAGGATTACACCTCGCTCCGGGGGTGGCTGCTGAACTCGGGCTAGGGCTTGCGTCACAGATGCATCAATACTGTGGTCCAGCAAATCATCTAGGATCGACTGTCTTGCCTCCTGAGCTTGCCCACGGTGGGAAGTGGATAGGTTCCTTGCTCGACCCAGTTCCCGGCGGGCACGAGCAAGGTGGCGCCTTGTGGTCATAAGTTCCTCCATCAGGGAATGGCTGAATCTTGTCATTGCAGCTCCATAGGTGACCAGAGTGATTACGGCAGGGTCGACTTCCTGCCCCATGGAAGTTTGGAAAGCTTCCGCAACATGCTGAGGTATGGCTGGGAGAAAGTGGAAAGCTCGACTCTGCGCCATCGCCGGTTCTGAGTACCGGAGACGGACGAGTCCTTCCCAGGCTGCTACCTGGAGGGCTTGATCTAGGGTAGGCATGCTCTTACCATGGATCAAGTAAGTCTGGCTTGTGCCCAATGGGCACGAGCCGATATGCACGTCGACTTGGAATTCACCCCCGGCGAGCGGGAGTGAGTTCTCGTACACCACATATCGAGGATGGGCAGGCCGACCAAGAATATGGCAGACGGCCTTCCAAAGCATCAGCGGAAATCCGCCATGCTCCTCGGCAGTGGTTTCCAGAATGACCCTGGGGTTTGCCATTGGGATTGTTTTGGCTCGGGAGAAAGGATAAGGACGCAGGATTCCTGCCTCAGGAGAGTTAGGTTGCTAGGAACGGTGAGTGAGGGTGGGTATAGACGGAAGATGGAACGGGGCCTTATATAAGCTAGGTTGTGTTGGCTCCTTTCTATGGAAGAACCCGGTGAGCGTTTCTCATGAAGTGGGGACAAGTCCTACTGTACTCTACTGTGAACCGACGCCTGGCCATGCTGTTAGGCAGGGATGGGTCAAATCCGTTGACTCACTGTAGGGGAACATTCACAAACAGACAATAAACACACAAGGTACATTTAGTACCGATGGACGCCTAATACTCGTTGCAGTTGGGTGGTATAACTAAAGTTCCTATCATATGTTTTCCTAGGGTTTGTGGGTAAACATGATTGATGAAGTCCTCACTTTATCTCCTTAGGCTTCTGCTGGAAGAAGTGAGAGGATCGAATTTGCACTTGAGTAGAATTGTTGATGTTGAGCGGAGGCCTTCGGAGATCTCTTGATTTGTTGATGTCGATGATCTTGGCATTTGTAGACCAACGACCTTGATGTTGAGTATTTGAGATGGATGCTTCTTCTTGTAGGTGCTAGATAATTTGGTCTCCAATGGATTCAGCGTCAAGTATTTTGAACAGATAAGAGGGAGTAGAGAAATCCTTGGTAAATTTTAAAATAGAAAGGTAAGACTCAGAAATAAATTGAGAAGACGAGAAGAGCGGGAGTCATTTTTGGACTTCCCTAGATAAGGATATATTTTTGGTGTTAACATATTTTTAACAAAATATTCTCTTCCTAACTAACGTCCATGCTAACTAAGGTCTGTTACAGTCAGGATGGCTCTGATACCAAGTCTGTGAGGACCCCGGATTAAGTACCCGAGATACTCGTTATGTTTCCTGCAACAATCCCGTGATCAGTCTGTTGCTGCACATAACTCGAATTGGTATCACAGAACACCCCAAAAATACCGAATAAATATACTTACGTGATTGAAGTCATAAGCTTCAACAGGTACTTGCAGCGGAATCACCAAACAACGTGGAGCCCAAGTCATTCGCCTTAACCCTACAGGCAGCTGACTGGGAAGCGCCCTAGTTCGCAAGGACGTCAGTGAACTCCTCTTCTTCGAACTGCTTCTTCTTCCACAATCTGGCTAAGACAATAGCCAGGGACGAAACCAATATGAGTACATTTGATTGTACTCGCAAGCTACCCCAACAGGAGCATGCACTAGTTTTTAATTTTAAAAGACTTTTATTTTTAGGAAAACATCACTATATCTTTATTTAAAAAGGGAAGAGTAGATTTGTAATCCTGTTGAAGACAAATCATTTTGGAAAGTAGTTTTCTCACCTACCTTTGTTGAAAAAGGTAAGAAGTCTTTTTAAACCTTTTTCCCGAAAATATACCTTCGTTTTAAAAGGTGAGAAAACCCTTTAAAACTTTTTCCTCGAAAATCACCATCTTGTCCCTTTCTCCGAAACCTCCTGGTTTCTGATCATACCCCTTCATGGTTACTTATTTTACCAGCAACCTCATACCATACCCTCGGTATAGTTGCATAAAACAATTTCCACTCATTTTCCTTTCAAACCCAAAACTTTGTAAAACTTGCACATGGTCTTAGGACAGCCTCCCAACTGTCCATATCCGAGGACTCGGCTATTCGAATAGTTTTACCCTCTGCAGAGGTAGCACGCTTTTCCCACACCCATCCGGTCACTCATCGTGTCAGCCACGTCCCGCCATACCAGAGGTATGCGAAGTTGAGTTCCCGGCCATAGCCTGTCCTTTGCTCATGCTAGTATAGGATCCTACCGCTACGAAACCGGTTCCATCGACACTTAAATCCATGCCCGTCGGAAACTAAGTGTGAGGACTTCGTAGTTCTGCCCGGCGGACCCAAGGGAGCCCTTCAATCCTCTTTCTACAAGACAATCATACCGGCTTCCGGTAGACTTCACTTAAGAGGACCCAGGTCAGGGGCAGGTCACCAAACCATCCCCTCATGGAACGAGGTCATCCTCGTTGTTGAGGCATCCAGTACTAACACGGCAAATTATATGACTACGCCCTTGCCCATATGTGGGTAAATGTGGTCGCACAGGTTATCGGCTGGTAGTCATGGTACAAAGACACAATGTGCATTTTTCATAAACATCACCACACTTCACTTCTCCACTTCCATACCGACATCCCGGTATACCATAATTCATCCAAGGATTTTCAAAGGAGTTTTGAATAAACAATGTTTTTCCCATCCTATAGTTTTATATAAACAACTGATATCTCTACATAGAGTGACAAAATAGTTTTTCATAAACTTTTGAAAAGGTTTTCACGATCATTTCCAATTTTCTTAGCAAAATACTTTTAACCAAAACTTGGGTGGTTCGTAATCCCACCAAAAAGATTTTTCACAGAAGGTTTTGGAGTAAAACAAATTCATTTCGAAATCATTGTATACCACTGACACCTCTATATCGGGTGTCTTAATAATATACTTGTAATTTGGAAAAGGGTTTTCAAAATCATAGCTTTCGTGGCAAACACCACGTAAATCATTATGCTAATTATAAGTAAAACAGGTAAATCAAAATAGATGTATATAGATGCAAGCTCAGTGAAGTAGCTTGCCTGGCTTCAGCATAATGTCCTTGGTCTTCTTCTCACTGATTAAAGAAATAAACTCCCATCCTCCTTCAATAGTTCCTCTCCAAAGACCACTCCGGTATCGGTATTATCTAGCGTCGCAAACAGGGAATAACAACACTCAATACACCAACAAAACCACGAGTGGGGAACAAAACAAATAACCACCACAAGCATCAAACTAATTAATTAAGCAATAGACTAGGATCTACACTTACAAGGGTCTTTTACAAATCAGTGGTTTAACACTTCTACACAAGCTAGGGCCAAATAATAGGTAGCAAGGGATGACATGCTACAATATCAGTAGCTAAGAAATGCTACTGATATTCAATTATCAATTCTGAAATTTATGCACACAAATGATTTTATTTACAAACAATTCCTAAAGGTTAGGAAATCCTAGGAAATATCCATACTAGGGATATTATTCCCTAACAAACACCAGCAACACTAAACTCTTCCTAACATGCTATCAAACCAGTAGCAATACGGCATGCTACTGATGATCTAGCAATACTAACTAAAACAAACGTCACATTAAGGATTTTCTACTAGAACAAGTCCTATTAACTAGGAGAATCTAGGAAAATACTACCCTAGTAGTATTAACACTAGATAACTAAATGCTATACTAAACTTTTTCCAAAGTGCTATAATACAAAGCTAACACACTCCTAGTAATTAGTGTCACACTTATACATGCTAGAAATTACAAAAGAGATACTAGCACACCCTATATAGTTAAATAAAACTATGAACATTAATTAACAGAAAAGCATAACACCTAGTTAAATACACCAAAAATAATCTATAGCTCTAAAAATCACACCAAGCTAGGATTAGGTACTCCTAATCATACAGAAGCTCACACAAGTGGATTCACCCAAAAATCATCACCAAACAATTTACAAAAATCCTAAAATGGCTCTCTGGTCATTTACCAAAATGCATGCCATTTTTGATAGGAAGCTCTTTTGCACAAGAGGCAAATTGCTACTGCTAGGTATCTCTCAGATCTTTCCAAATCAGTTGAGTTTGCATCAAAAGCTATCTTAGAAAAATAGTTATTGATAATTTGGTGAGGAGCAGTAGTTCTGGCTCACATTTATTTTCTCCAAAAATATTTATCCAAAAGTGTTTCCACCACTTGGATCTGGCTAGGAATATGCTAGGGTACCCCCATGATTTTTGGTTTGGTCAACATTGCATTTAAACTATTTTAAAACGATTTAAACTAAAGGGCCAGAAACAGATCTATAAGCAAATGAATAAACAACCTTAAGAAAAAAAAGATTAACGGGCTGGATCTGCCGGATTTGGGCTGTGCCGTGCAGGAGGAAACCCAGCTCGCGGCCCACGAGCTTGAACGAAGCGGTACCGGGCTGGCTTCTCCTTCCTTGACACGAACAGGGCATGAAGCACGGCAGGAGATCACGGCGAGGACGGCACGGCTGTTCCGGCGACCCTACAAGGAAATGTAGATGCTCAGGAGAGAGAGAACGGCGAGGGGTTCACGTGGGCACGAAAATGGCGGAGAAAGGTGGCCTGTGCCCACCGCGAGCTCGCTCGCATGTCCGTGGCCGGAGAAGAAAGGGAAGAGCTTGATGGCGACGATTTCTTGCTCCGTTCTTCGATTATTCGCGCAGGGAGGGAGAGTAGGGCACGACGAAGCTGCTGGTGGTCTGGGATTTAGATGGGGAGCTCTCTATCGCCGGCGAGGCGCATCGGCGGCTTCGGCCGTGGTTCATTTCGTGGAGGAAAAAAAATGAGAGAGGGAGTGAGGGAGCAAAGGAGTGGCGAGGGTGCTTCTTATCGTCTCACGGGTCTGTGCAGAGGAGAGGGGTCCAGTGGTGTCGACATTTCGCGGGGAGAGCACGGCGACGACGGTGTGAGCAACACGGCGTCCGTGCCGTGCCGCGTTGCTGCAACAGGGGAGATGGGTGACAAGGGAGAGCAGAGGAGGCAGCGTGCGGTGCTCTCATCGTCTCCTCCAGGGCGAGGCGTGTGTCAGGGCGAGGGTCACGGGTGAGCACGGCGTCGTCGGCGGAGGGAGCATGGCGTCGGTGGCGTGCAGCGTTGCTGCAACAGAGGGTCAACGAAGGTTTTGCAAAACGCCCCCTGAACTTCTTTCTCCTCTCACCGATAGGTCCTCGTCTAATTCTTTTATTTCCTTTTCAAAACCAGTAGGGTTTCCGGAATTTAATTGAGGTGCTTAAACCTTTTATAAAAATTAGAGAAAATTCATGTAGCCTCCCATATATATAAGGAAGCTCCACAAAAATTGGTTTTACAAAATAAAATGTTTTGCGCAATAATTGTTCATAGAGTTTAAATAAATCATTTTTGGAAATTAATAATGTGATACTCCTTTAATATTTAAACCCAGGGATAAAATATGGTTTTGAACCTTTGGAACTTCTTTGACAAATATGTTAACTTCAAATAAGTTTTATTTTCATAGAGAAAACATTTGTTTTGAGGAAATAGAGAATTTGGGAGGGAAATTATTTATGAGGATCATTTTTAACTCATGACCTTCATTTCCCTTTTTAATAAAAGAATGGGGGGGGGGGTTTGTTTTAAATCAACAAGTAGGTTTACTTGAGGAGAGAGAGATATGAAATGGAGAGGATTATCATTTCATCTCCTTCTCTAGAATTTTGATAAAGAAAGTATAATATTGTTTTCATAGAATAGAGGAATAGATAGAGAGGGAATTTTATTGAGTTCATCTCCCTAAATTTTAGGAATTTAACTTGGGGTGCATAACTTTAGAAGGTTTGTTCTTCTTCAAGTCGCACTCCAAAATTTGGTTGCCAAGTGCGTCCTAATTTAGTAATAACACCTCTGAGGAATTATCCTCACAAGAGAATCACACACAACAGCAATAACACAGCAATAGCATCAGCACCACAATATCAACAACACAACAATACCCACATCGCAAACAAGACCACACACTTCAAACCACAAGAATAAGTCACACACCTTTTTCCATAATCAACAATGCTATTTTGTAAAAATGGTCACGCTCAATTATGACAAGATGTTGTTTAAGGGATATATCAACTCATAACTTAATAGTTTCCAAAATGGTTTGATAAAGGGAAATATGTGAGGTAATATATTCCCCACTAGTATTCCTTTTAAAAAGGAGTTGAAACATAGGAGTTTTAAAAATAGGAATTGTAAAAATATCAAGGTTGAAGAATAGATAGGAGATATCATATGAATCTCCATATTCTTGGATACACATAAATTTTGGAAATACTTTTACTGTCTCAATTTAAAGGGTATTTTATTTGTTGCTAGAACCAAATCATTATTGAAATAAACTTTTGGCCAACATAAGAATGGAAAAGATATATGGAATATATTCTTGTCATAACATGGTCACCAGTGTTGTAAATATATTTTTACTTAGGTTGATCTCTTGGGTTGACATTTACTAGTCAACCAATCACAAACATCAAGTCACACAAGGTCAACCAGAACAATTTAAAGGAAAGCACAATCATTTATGAAATAATTCAAAAAGTTTTTGTTGGTTCTGAAATTTGGGTCTTATTTACTCGTATTATAAATAGGGGATGTTACAGATCTCGAAGAGGAGATATATATGCATATACCACCAGGTTTTCGTACAGCTCAAACTGAGGGCAAAGTGCTAAGATTGCATCGCTCATTGTATGGGTTAAAGCAATCTCCTCGCGCATGGTTTGGTCGTTTCCGTCGTGCTGTAACACAAATGGATTATAAACAGAGTAATGCTGACCATACTTTATTCTACAAACGCAGCCTTGATAAATTAACTATCCTCATTGTCTATGTTGATGACATAATTATCACAGGAGATAATGATAAAGAAATTGAAATGTTGAAGCTGCAGCTGACAAGAGAATTTGAAGTTAAAGATCTTGGTCAGCTGAGGTATTTTCTGGGAATTGAAGTCTCTCGGAGTGCCAGAGGTATTTATCTCTCTCAGCGTAAATATATTTTAGACTTGCTGGCTGAAACTAGAATGATTGGGTGTCGTCCAGCGTCCACTCCAATTGAACCAAACTTACGTCTTGTTAAGGACAGGGGATCTCCCGTAGATAGGGAGGAATATCAAAGACTCGTTGGGCGTTTAATTTATCTATCACACACTAGACCTGACATTGCATTTGCGGTCAGTATGGTCAGTCAGTTTATGCATAATCCTCAAAATCACCATATGGATGCTGTGATGCAAATCATTCGCTACCTTAAAGGATACCCGGGTAAAGGCTTATTATATACATCAAATGGCAATCTACAAGTGGAATGCTATACTGATGCCGACTGGGCAGGGTCATTGGATGACAGGAGGTCAACTTCTGGTTATTGCACGTTTGTTGGGGGTAATCTAGTTACTTGGCGTAGCAAGAAGCAAGGTGTGGTTGCAAGGTCCACGGCAGAAGCAGAATTAAGGGCTATGGCGCACGGAGTTTGTGAAGTATTGTGGCTGAAAATCTTATTGTTGGAGCTGGGTTTGTTTCAGTCGGAGCCCCTGATGCTATATTGTGATAATAAGGCCGCTCTTGACATTGTCCATAACCCAGTGCAACATAGTCGAACCAAGCACATTGAAATCGATCGACACTTTATCAAGGAAAAACTTGATCAGGGAATTATGTGCATGCCGTATGTAAACTCTTCGGACCAAGTAGCTGACATCCTAACTAAAGGATTACCTGAAAAAGGTTTCAATAATCTTTGTGGCAAGATGGGGCTATTTGATGTTTTTGCCCCATCTTGAGGGGGAGTGTAGAGTTGTGTGTGTACTTGGGTGTAGTTTGTTAATATTAGGGGGTGTAAAATGTAAAAAGAAAAATCAACATAGTTTAGAAGAGAGGAATAGAGAATCCTCCAGAACTATTGCGGCTATGAACTCACGAGTCCGCAGATCCTAGAAATTGAGTGATCCAATCTTGTATTTTTGATCCAGTGTTTCAACAGATATGCATGTTGTTTCGCATGTGTCTCAATAAGTCAAAATATTATTTGTAGCTCCAAATAACTACTCTCTCCACCCAAATAGAAAATGTTTTGCCAGTTCAACAAAGATAGTACATATCAAAGGATAGGTTTAAATCCATGTGTATCTCGTTTAAGGTGAATATTATTCGAGTGGGAAGCGACGATCTAGGTTGACTTCGGTAGTAATACTGTTAAAATCAGAGGCGCTCCTCATTCTTTTTTTTTAGTCGCGTCCCCCTCGCGTCGCCTCCCTCCAGGCGACCGAGGGGCGAACCCTAACCCTAACCGCGCCGCCACCTCCTCCTCCCGCCTCCCTCCCCTCGTCGCCCCCGGAGGCGGCCGCCGGACATGGCCGGGCTGCGCCGGTGAAGGGGGCGGCGGGGATCTGCGTTTTTTCGACCCCAAGCAAGCAGTATGGAGGAAGGCTGCTCTTCCTGGAGTCCCTCGCCGGCGGCGGCGTCCTGGGCCGCACCCCGCGGGCGTTCCCTCGCCTCGCGGGCATCCTCCCTCCCCGCGCCTCTCACCGGCGCGGCGGCGGAGGTCGGTCCGCTCCCCTCCTCCGGCATCCACCCTCCCTGCGCCGTCGCCGGAGGAGGCCGTCGGGCTTGGCCGCGCGGTGGACGGTGACGGAGAGGGCTCCCTCTCGCGCGCTGCAGCGTCCCCTCTTCGGTGGCGGCCCCGTGGCGGCGCGACCCCACCCAGCGGCGCGGCCTCCTGTCCCGGCGACGGCGTCCAGCTATGCGGCGCGGAGGTCCATGGTGTGGAGGCATCACGGTGATGCCCCTCTCCCCCGACGGTGTGGCCTCTCCGTGCGGCGGCTCCGGTTGGAAGACCTGCGGTTCCGCTTCCCCTCTGGTTCGCCGCTTTTCTGGCCTGTTTTGACGTTCTCCTCCGTTTTCGGTTCTTGAGGCCTCGTCCTCGTCGGAACCTTGGACGGGTGGATGGTGGTGTGGGCTTGGAACTGGGGGAAACCCTTCGCCGTCGGCGGCCACGACGTCGACGACGCCCCGGTGTCGGATCCCCCCCGGAGGCCTTGTCGAGGTTCCCTCCCCATCACCGACCCCACAGTTTCTTGGTGAAAACCCGGTTCCCCTTTTTTCGGCAGCGGCGGCGTTATGACGTCGCACCCCTCGTGGAGGCGCTGCATGGGGACGACAGGGGTGGTTGTGAGCGTTCTGAAGGCTGGGTAAGTCGGTGGCGGAGCTGCGTTGGCGGTGGTGGTGCGGCCAGACTTGGGGCCGATGGCGGTATGTTTTTCTCTCCTCGGCTGACCTTCGCGTGGTCTCGGTCACGCTGATGTGCTTGCCCGAGAGCCTCCCATGGTTACCGATGTGGTGTGGAGAGCTTCGGGTTCTTGGTGGCGTCTCGGCTCATCTTTGTTCAATGACGACTCAACTGATGCAACCTACTTGCTAATCGTCTCGACCTTCGTGGCGGAGCTCCCTTTCTAGGTTTTCGTGCTAGGTGCTAGGCTTGACACTCGTCGATGATGATGGTGGTGCTCCTGAGTTGTGCCTGGGGGACGAGTCGCACGCCGGTGTGGTGCGCTAGGCAGTTTGCCGAGTCTTGGCATTGTGAACCCCGACTACACCCTCACCTCTGGTGTCTTTCATGGTGGCTCTTGCTGTTCTTTTCTAGTTGTCTTTTTTTCTTGTATTTTCGTTGTTCTCTCTTCCCTTGTCCCCCTGTAAATTTCTCCATCCGTTGTAAGAACATGGCCCGCCAAGCTACTTTTCGATGAATGCAACAAACAGTGGGGAATTTTATTCCCCCTGTCAATCTCTAAAAAAAAAATCAGAGGCGCATAATCGATATACGAGGACAATCTCACGAACGCACGCCGGTGAGCGCCCCTGCCACGGGCACTGGACAGTCCTCCAATAGTATTTTATGTCTAACTTAGCTTTTCGTCTAGTATATTTTGACAACATATGGTGCCTTTATATAATAGGCGCATGTTACACGTGTTCCACTCAAACAACTAACATTCCATTAAATACAACTCCAACCGTAGCATAACTCGAACACATATTTGACACATATCGCAACTTGTGACTCGATCTTCCATAAAAAGTGTGAGCGTGTGATTATGGTGTGTATTAATTGCTGGTTGCACTATACTCGATGTTTCAAAAAAGAAGAAAATACGACAAGTCTACGTTTTCTGAGGATGCGAGATGTTTTAACCACCTTTCTATTTTAAAAAGAGAAGTTTTAAACATAACCCCGTCTCTACATTGGTTTAAAACATCTCTATCTCGTGAAATCCTCTAGACAAAATTTGACTAAAACTTAAGCGTGCTCCTCGCCTCCTAGTCGATAGAACGAGCACTCCTCGCCTCCTTCCTCCCTCGTCTCCTCGTTCTCACTATTCCCGCATGGACTCCCCCAATCACAACGATGATAGGGCGCTAGTCTCCCGAAGCAATTTAACGGAGCAAGAAATCCGGATTTGCGACAGTTAGTGGAAACACCCCTTGGCCCCTTCTAAATCTCCCCATGAGCATAGGGGCCCTTTTTTTATTTATTGCACAGGGCCCTGAAAATGTGAGGGCAGACCCTGGTTTAACCATAACCCATCTCAAGCTCGTGAAACCGACGGGACCACCCCTAACCGATTTCATCAATTCTGCCTCTAGGTTTGGGAGTGTTGTTTTCGCCCCCGGGTGATTATTTAAAATGGATTTGAAATATATTTTAAATGTCAATTTTTTGAAAGAAAAATATTCGCGCATGGATGTTAACATCCTATAATTTCGCAATGCAGTTTTACAAAAAAACGATATTTTTTTGTGGTTTGTGTATGAAAACAAAATTTTGTTCTGAAATAAGGCTTTTTATACACTTATTTTGTCGTTTTTACACATGACAAATAAAATATGTTTTTTGTGAAACGACTTTGTGAACGCACATAGAATGCAAAGATATGTCCGCGAAATTCTATTATATATATATTTTTACATTTCAAAATAACAGGTGCATATGCACTGGGTGCCAAACTGAATTTCACTGTAGTTCTCAACTAGGACCTCCGGATCTGCGTTCCGGCGGAGGAGAGGGGGTGGGGTTTGGGCGGATCTGGGGCAGCGGGGCCGAGGCGGGGGGGGGGGGGGGGCGCCGTCGTCGTCTCTTGGGTCGCAGCCACTCCCCGTGCCCGTCGTCGTCTCCGATGGCGGCGGATGGCTGCTACCTCGCCGCGCCGGCGCTTCCTCCGGCGTCGGTGCGTGCTTGCGAGTGGTGGGCGGGAGGCCGGGATTCCAGAACATCTGGGTCGCCTTCGGCGTCGACGGCGTCGGCGCTGCTTCAAGGTGACGGCTCTGCTCTGGTGGCCGTCCAGCTCCTCGCCTCTCCACCAAGACCCAAGCGGTGACTGAAGACGGCGGCTTGGTCGGCGGCTTCCTGGCCGCGGTTCGCTGCAGTTCGCCGTCTCAGGTGGAGCTCGGCGGCAGCGCGCGGTCGGCGGTCATCGTGGTGAGGCAGCGCCGGCGGGAACTGGGTCCTCAAGGTTTAGTTGTTATTTCCATTTCTTCAGAGGATTGTGCTGCTAGTTCTGTTTACTTTCTGTAATCCCATGTACTCAAAAAAAAAAAACTACGTCAGACATGTAATCGACATATTATCCATGTCAGCACGGATCATTCTTGTGGAAGTGGAATCACCCGCGTATCCCCGACCTCCAACCTCGCCGTTCCCCGATCCCATCCGCCGCCTCCAACCTCGCCGGCGCCGCCTTCATCTTCCTCCGACGGTAAGCGGCCGACAAGCTCCTCCTTCCTTCCTTCCTTCCTTCCTCTACTCCTCTTCTTCCTTGCAGTTTCGTTTCGCTCCTCCCCACCTTGGATCTAGGGCACGCACACACACAGTGGTCAGACCACACAGACCACAGTGATTTTAGAGCCGCGTTGGGTCGGGTAGCGAGGTGATCTTGGGCGAGGTCAGAGCCACCGGATGCGGGAGACGGAAAATCTAGCCCACGGTTCAGAGTCCAGCCCCCTCCCTCCTCGCCGTTCCCTTTCTACACCATTTCTTCACTGCCCCGGCCGCAATCTCGGATTTTTCATGTAGTGATTGTTCGACCCTATACTGACTTTGCACGAATTTTGGGCCTCCTAGATCCGCCCCTTGCTCGATTGCTGGTGCCGAAACCCTAGCTTGCTCGAGCAATCTGGCCTTTTATTTGTATTTTGCTCTGCTGTGAGCAGTCTGATATGCCAATCCACCCAGCTCGATTTATTTTGCTGCGTGAGGGAGTTCTAGTTGCTGATTATGTTTCCAGAACATAGATGATGAAATTGGGGGTTCACTGGGGTGTGTGACCCAAAGGAAAAGGGCATTTCGTGCATTCGCCCCTGCCCTAGGTTGAAATAGTTGATTTGAGGGATTCAGCACCTCGCTTTAGCTCACACGTATGAATTCCATTCCATTCTGGCCGGAAGAGAAAAACTGAAAAAGGATGCTGCTTCCAGCTCGGACGCTGATTCCGCCCTGCTCCTAACCATTTTAGCTCCGGGAGGTGCATGCGATGGTGGCAACGTGCTATCCTATTGGAATTAATGCTGGGAGCTTGGCATAGGGTCAAGGTTATAAAAAGTGCGCCTAAGCGCCCGCTTAAGCTCGCTTAGGCGCTGAGCGGAGGCAAAACGCCTAGCGCTCAACTGTGGTTAGATGTGCGCTTAGCGCTTTTATCCTTTAAAAAGGGAAAAGCGGACTCAGAAGCTCAGTCAGCGTCTAGCACTTAATAGAACCTTGCATAGGGTTAGCTATGGTTCATCTTGAGGAAGTAGGAAGTCAGAACATAGAAATCAGAGCATGTTTTGAGCCTTGGTTGGGTAATGGCTTAAACAGCTAATGTTGTATGTAAAAGATCTTATACGCCATAATAGAGCCTTTTCCTTAACAGAACAGTCAGTGCTGTGTGTAAATACATATTTTGAGTACCCCAGAATGGAAAATACTGGAATGTTCTATTCTAGTTTTACAATGACCAAACTGGATGATCGCCACTTCAGCAGAATATCTGTTCCTGCATATATGATCCCGTGCTACCAATACAGCTCCTAGATTGATACCATTCCTTGAAATTTTGATCACTTGTTTTCTAGAACATACTCTTTATTCTGCAACTCATTAATTTGATTCTCTGTATTTTGTTGGTGCAGATAGCTTGCCAGATATACTTATACTAAGTGTTTGCATTTAGGGAAGAGTTTCTCTTTTTGGTCTCTTGAGATGGTAGGATTTGTTTAGACAGAAATAATTTGGTCCAGACATATTATAAAGGACACCTTCATTACATTAAATAACTTGCTGCACCACGACCTCATTCTGAACATACAACACAGGCTGGCCGGACTGGATTGTAAATGGGCCGCATTTTCCAGAAAACCACGTGTCGTCGTAGAAATAAGCCACGCTCCGTCTGCTTGTCCTGCCACGTGTCTAGAAACGATTGGGCTGTATTTTTTTATTGTCTAGTTTTTAAGACAAAGAAGAATGTAACTACCATGTTCTGATCAAATCGATTTTTTTTTTGCAGCGTCTTGTATCGAAGACTTTGAGCTCTTTCCTTTTGTATTTGTGTTATACTTGGCTCACATTGAAGGCTCCCTTGTCATTTTCGAGGAAAAATGAGCGGTGCTCCAAAAAGGTTGCATGAGGAGGGTAGCCACTCTACTACACCCGCGAAACGTCCTTTGGATGAAAGCAGCGTGTATTCGAGCCCGTCCGGGAAACTCATTCAACCAGGCAGCAGTGATTTCCATGGTTCTGATGGAAGATTTGCCAAAGTACAACGCGTCGAGTCTCGTGATGATAGTAGACCATCTCTGACACATCGGGTGCCTGTTGGCTCCTCCAACTTTGTAGACCACTTGACCTCATCTGACAGTAGATTAGACACAAAACAAAACAAAGATGCACGTGACACCAAGGCTGATGACCGGGAGGCAAAAGCTGATGCTCGGGATGTCCATAGTGATACCAGGATTGAATTTCAAGGCAACAAAGTTGAGACTGATGTAAAGACAAACAACAGAGCAGATGCCAATGAATTAAGAGCTGACCGAAGGGTGCATGCTGACTTCTTGGGCGATGTCAAATCGGATAAGGATAGCCACCCTACTGGAACTTCAAACTTAGCCTGGAAAGATAATAAAGACCATAGGGGTAAAAGGTATCTTGAACAGCCAGATGATGCAGCTTGGCGGTTTCCCCGTCCTGGTTTGCAAGGCACAGATGAAACTCCCAAGGTTCCGACTCCTGTGGAAGAACGCAACTCCAAGGATGCACATGAATCTACTGGTGAGAATAAAATAGAACCTAAAGGTGAAGATAAGTTCAGAGACAAGGACAGGAGAAAGAAGGATGAAAAACATAGGGATTTCAGTGCAAGAGACTCCGATAGAAATGACCGCAGGATTGGTATTCAGCTTGCAGGTGGTAACGTTGAACGAAGAGAAATTCAAAGGGACGACCGGGATGCTGAAAAATGGGACAGGGAAAGAAAAGACCCCCAGAAGGACAAGGAAAGCAATGATCGTGAGAAGGATTCTGCCAAGAAGGATTCATTCGTAGCAGTTGACAACGAGAATGCAACACTGGAAAAAACAGCATCTGATGGAACTGTTAAACCTGCTGAACATGAGAATACAGCTGCTGAAATGAAGACACTTAAAGATGACACATGGAAATCTCATGACAGGGAACTTAAGGAGAAGAAAAGAGAGAAGGATGTAGATACAGGAGACAGGCATGACCAAAGGAGTAAATATAATGACAAGGAATCTGACGATACTGGTCCTGAAGGAGATACTGACAAAGATAAGGATACTTTTGGAAGTATTCAGCGCAGGAGGATGGCGCGTTCAAAGGGAGGTAGTCAAGCTTCTCAACGGGAACCTCGTCTTCGGTCCAAAATGCGTGACGGTGAAGGGTAAGCTTAGCGTTGCATCTTTCTATGTTTCTCCTGCTTGATTCAAATAGCATAATAGTGGGAGTAAGCTTAGCTATAAAGTCTAATTTTAGTAGGCCATAACATTATCTGTAACTGATAACCCATTGAAAAATCTAATGTTCATTGTTTATTTCTTCTTGCAGGTCTCAAGGTCAGTCAATTATCTCCATTCATACTGGTGCTTCTTTTGAAACTGGAGTCATGAAAAGCTTAGCACCTAGATGATTTTACATTTCATTCTCATAAGGTTTTAGTGCACATTGAGATTTACCGCACATTCTCAGTGTGAGATTTTAGTGCTCTGAACAATCAACTTCAGTATTTGACACCCCTTTGCATTTAGGGTGATCCATTTTATATTTGCACCTGCATGTTTTTTTTTTTTCTAACTTTTGGCTAAATCCAGTTGGAGCAAAAAAGGATTAATCACGATGATCCAGCTTTTTGAACTCTTTTGTTTATAGAAATGATGGATGAGGATCCAGTTTCAAGCTACATAAAATGATTTCTTTGCCATGGTCCATAAGCTTGCCAGCTTTGTATTTGGTATCTTAGTATTCTCATCGATGCAGGCAAGTCTGAGGTATCTGCTATTGTATATAAAGCTGGTGAATGCATGCAAGAGCTTCTGAAATCATGGAAAGAGTTTGAAGCAACCCCAGATGCTAAAAATGCCGAGAATCAACAAAATGTTCCTACTCTTGAAATTCGAATACCTGCGGAGTTTGTTACTTCCACTAATCGGCAAGTAAGTTTACTGATTTCGCAGGTGATTTCTGTGTTAGACTCTTATTCACTTCATCAATCATTCAATCACCAAGCTTGTGTTGCTGGATTTATTTTTCCTTTTCTTCACAAATAGAATAAGGAAAGCAGTTAATGGTGAACTCACTTGGAAGTCTTCTTTCAAAAATAGAATAAGTAAACCTACAAAACGGTGATTTACTGTCTCGAAATCATATAGACCAAAGATTACACTCTTCATGTAGTCAGCAAGTCTTCTTCGACAATTGTAGCAAACTTCTTCCCTTAGCTACTTTATTCACTTGTTAAAATCACCGTTTTGTAGGTAAAAGGCGCTCAGCTTTGGGGAACAGATGTTTATACAAACGATTCAGACCTTGTGGCCGGTAGGTTCTTCATTACTTTTCCAATCTTGTAAAGTAGCTCAGAAAGCTGATGATCTAACTAGCGTTTCTCATAGTGCTAATGCATACCGGTTACTGCTCCCCTACATCATCACCTCCACCATCTGCCATCCAAGAACTATGTGCAACAGTTCGTGTTCTACCACCACAAGACAGTCAGTATTAACTAATTCCATGTCAATTCAGTTACACTTGGTTAACAGATCAAATGGTTGAATTTGTAATCTTACAGTGCATGCTATATCTCCCAGGCTATACTTCAACTCTAAGGAACAATGTACGTTCACGTGCTTGGGGAGCTGGTATTGGTTGTAGCTTTCGCATAGAATGCTGCTGCATTGTTAAGGTAAGTAAACCTGTAAAACTGTACACAATTTTACAACGTTTTATTTTTATTTTATTCTGTTCACGCTGCAAGTTTTTTTGTTAGAAAGTTGGTGCTACAACCTTGTGAAATCCTCTTATTGATCACTGTTCCAAGGTTTTTGCTTAGCATGCTTTATGCTTTGCAGAAAGGTGGTGGTACCATTGATCTCGAGCCTCGCCTTAGCCATACATCAGCTGTGGAGCCTACACTTGCTCCAGTTGCAGTGGAGCGTTCAATGACAACAAGAGCAGCAGCTTCCGTAATTTTCTGATAATCTTTGTTCTTTCCTGTTTTTGACAGCTAAGTGGGTAGAAGTTTTACTTTACAATATCTATTTAATTTTCTTGTTTTAATCAGTGACCTAACTTTTTGTTCTGTACTAAGCTTTTATCAATATGTTTCATGCAGAACGCATTACGTCAACAAAGATTTGTTCGGGAAGTCACAATACAGTATAACCTCTGCAATGAGCCATGGTACTGTTCCGACTTGCCTTGTGTAGCCCCTCATTTTCAGTTCATAAATTACCTATCTTGCCATTTCTCATACTAGTTTGTGTGTTTGTCAGCACTGTGTTTTGTGCAGTTCTGCTTGTAGAAGCTATTGTCTTGTTCTGTTTTGAGCCAAGATTGCTCCTAGTAAAGCTCTTTTTTGTTTTTTTTCCTTCAGGTTGAAATATAGTATAAGCATTGTGGCGGACAAGGGATTGAAAAAATCACTTTATACTTCCGCGAGGCTGAAAAAGGGCGAAGTCATATACTTGGAAACACATTTCAATAGGTACAAGTGACTGACTTGTTGCCTTGACTCTATGTTTTATGTTGGCTGGCAATTTTTGGAAATTGAACTCTGACTTGCATCTTTCATTGCTGGTCTTGTTGGCCTAAGTTCTCACAGGTATGAGCTGTGCTATAGTGGAGAAAAGCCTCGTTCTGTCGGATCAAGCTCCAACGCATCCGATTTAGAACCGGAGAAACACCAGAACATTAGCCACCACCATTCACAAAATGGAGACAGGGTCACTGCAGAACATGAACTCCGGGACGTGTTCCGATGGTCCAGGTGTAAGAAAGCCATGCCCGAGATCGCCATGCGATCTATTGGTATCCCACTGCCAGCTGAACAAGTTGAGGTATTTTTCCCCTGTTACTACACCGGCAAAGTCGTTTCTTTCCTGTGGGCATAGACATGATCATTCAACTGTGCTGTCTGTTCCATGGGGCCGCAATGCAGGTGCTGCAGGACAATCTGGAATGGGAGGACGTGCAGTGGTCGCAGACTGGTGTCTGGGTCTCCGGGAAGGAGTATCCGCTCGCCGAGTGCATTTCCTCTCGGCGAACTAGGCGGCTCGACGAACTAGTCTAGTAACAGCCGGCCAGCCCATGAAGAAACTATATTGTCTAAACAAGGGCAGGAGCTGTTTTCTTCGTTGCTGCTTCTTTCCGCCGTGCCATGCCATCTGTGTATACAAAGAAGGAAGAGAAGCTCAGCTGTTGTAGGCCGTGTTGTCCCTGTAGTCTTTACATTTAGTAACTGTTATACCATATGTATGGGAGATGTAATTCTTGGTTCTTGATTTAGGCAACCTGATTATTATTCGCTGATTGATTATCTGTAACTTAAAACCATTTATGTTACCGAATGCTTTCTTCACTGTAACCCATTGGTGTAATTCAGTGCCCTTGTCATGATGTAGTAGCATCTGTCTGATTGTTTTGATGTTTGGAAGGAAGAGGACAACTGAGTCTCCTCTCGCGATATGGTGAGTTGGCTCTATTCTTTGATCTTCTGGAACCATCACAGCCAGAGCCCAAAGCAAGCAGTGACACGAACCAATCCGGCCAACTCCGTCTTCTATATATCTAGATCTACTGCCTCTTCAATTCATAGGACATTATAGGCAAACCAGTGGATGTGAAAAATACAAGAATTTGGCGTCATCCGACTCCGAGGGAACCTTGCACACTTTGTGCACCGAGACCTCCTATTTACCGCCTTCAGAAGCATCGATTGTTTCGTACACGTATCCCACCTCTGTATGGGCTTCACCGAGAGACCCAAACAAAACACAATACCTTTTTTTTTTGCGAAAACAAAACATAATACCTGCACAGTTTTTCCTTGTTTCGTTCGGTTTGGTTCGTCTTTCCTTGTTTTCAATGCTATTAGGAAATCTAGGAAAAACATAACAAAATGACACTAGGTCTCAAAGAAAATGAATTTGTAGATGAATTAATATATGTATGCATCACAAAAAAAAATATGTCAAGCCGTGATTATTTTTCGAATCCGTGAACATTTACTCGAATCTTGAAGATTTTTCAAAATCTCATGAATACTTTTCCGTGAACATATTTTTGAACACCAGCAAATATTTTTTGAACCCTTAATTTTTTTGTTGTTGAATTTATGAATGTACTTGTTTTTAACTCCCGTGAACATTTTTTTGAACACGTCAACATTATTTTTGGTCTGTGAACGTATTTTGTTTTCAAACCCGTGAACATATTTCGAACCCCACGAATATTTTCGAAATAGGTGAAAATTATTTGTGAATCCGTGAGTATAGATTTTGAGCTTAGTGATCTTTTTTTTGAACTCCGTTTGATTTTTTACAGAACCTCGTGAACATTTTTAAATTTTTTTAGACCATAAACAATTTTTCCCACAATGACTTTAGAAAACAGAATAAGAAAGAAAAGGGGAAAGTAAAAAGAAAAAAGAAAAAATAAACTAGATACTAGAAAAATAAAAGGCTAACATAAAAATATGTATAACAAGAAAGGAGAAGAAAAAACAGAGGAAATCTAACAAAAAACTCTGAAAATCTACAAAAACCGAAGCAAAAAATGGAATGTACGGAAACGAGCAGAAAACGTGCCAATTATACGGCGCTGAAACTAAAAATGGGCTGGCCCAGGACACCATGAGAGTATTTATTGATGTGCTGACCCAATAATGTCATCTTTCTTCTGTCAAATTTACAATACTTTTTTAATACATATGAAAAGTTCTTTACAAGTAGCTAACGACCACATCTCCGCTGTCCGTGGAGTCAATACTCACTGCTCCCTCCGTTCTAAATTAGATGACTTTCATTTGTACAAATGTGGACGTATCTCTATTTGTAACATGTCTAAAAATATCTAAATGTGGGAAAATGGAAGTTATCTAATTTAAAACGGAGGGAGTAGCTGTGAGCACATAATGTCATCTTATTTTTAAAAATACACGTAGAAGGAGTAGATCATGACGTACGCTACTATGCATTCCTTGGGTGATGCCAGTCGTTGATTCATCTCAACAAATTGCTTCGGCTAAAGCCTAACTCCGGCAGATACCCACTCCCCAGTTTACAATTAGATGGCGTGCATATTTAAAGTCCAACAATGACATTGTTTTGTCCAACTTACAAAACATGGGTTATCATAACTGTGTTATGTGTTGTAAAAGTTTGGGTTTTGTATTCTTATTCCAATAAAGTTTTCAATGGTGTAATTTTCATGACAGTTTTCTCATGTTCTATTGGTCAAATTAATGATCAAAAGTTGATCCAAACTTAGATCCTGTAAAACTAAAACGACAAGAAATATAGAGTGGAAGAAGGGCGGAGACTCTCGAACGTGGAAAATGATCCCTTCGAACGAATTGACCGAGGAGCCGTAAGAATTGAACTACTCACGCATCACTCCGGAGGTAGGCATGGCGATGTAGAAACCTCCGGTGATGATCTCCCCCTCCGGTAGGGTGCTGGGAGGAGTTTCAGAACCCTCCTGAAAAGGGTTTCGAGTTGACAGCGGCCTCGGGACAATTTTCTGGAATATGGTGGCGCATTAGGGTTTTCTCCCCGAGGGTAATTTATAGTCGAAAGAGCGGCACGAGGCGGTGGAGGCACTAGTAGGAAACTACCTGTGGCGCACCGAAAAAGAATAATGTGGCACATGGTGGGTGCACCACAGAATTCACGCCACTAAATTTGATTTCTGTGGCGCATATCTACATGCGCCATAGAATTCTCACATTTCTGTGGCGCATCCAGAAGATATGCGCCACAAAATTCTCGAAAAATTCAAAAAAATCAGGAAAAAACAAAATAATTGGAAAAACCTAAATATTTGAATTTTTTAACCTATCTCAAATGATGACTTCCCGCTAGGTCACCCATCCTCAAATTGCTCCAACCCAGGCACGCTTAACTTCTAAATTCTATTCGGTTCAGCTACCCTTATGCTACTAAAGTTTTTAATTATATAAGTATCATATCAACCCTTTGTATGTGTATATATGTGTGTAGATATGTGTGTAGATATGTGTGTAGTTTATGTGTGGTATGTATATATATGTGTGCTTTTAAATTCCGGAAAAATCAAAAACTTCAAAATTTTAAAAGGAAATTCAAATTTTCAAAAAATCCAAAAAGTTCAACAAAAAAAAATCAGATTTTTTCCAAGCATGCCTACCCCTCGTGGATCGCCTTTTTTAGTTTTGTAGAAATAAAAGAAAATGATAAAATTTTCAAAAAATAAAATCGTCTGAGATGTACTTAGGTTTTAGTGCCTAGTTGGTATAGAAATTTTGAAATATGAATTTTGACTTTTTTTTGCAAAAAACATAAAGAAAAATTAAAACGACCATAACTTTTGCATACGACGTTGAAAAAATGTCTTTAATATATCAAAAAAAACTAGAGAAAATGTAGAGCTTGATTTCGCCCGGGTTTATTAGATGAACTTTTCTCAGATTCTCGAAATTCCAAAAGGAAAAAAAGTTATTTCAAAAAGAAGTTTTTTCTACAAAATAACAAAATTCAAAAAATACTTAGAAGTTCAAAAAATTTCAAAAAATCCAAAAAAATCTTATTCTAAATAAATTTTTTTTTTGGATTTTTTGAATTTTTTTGATTTTGTGATTTTTTTTGAAGTTTTTGGATTTTTTGAATTTTTTGGATTTTTTGAATTTTTTTGAAAATTTTGAATTTCCTTTTGAAACTGTTGTGGCACATATAGCAATATGCGCCACTTATAGCAATATGCGCCACATAAATACATATTTCTGTGGCGCATGTGGTTTACGTGCGCCACAGAATTCCTGAATTTCTGTGGCGCATGCAAAAATATGCGCCACAGAAATATTTTTGTGGCACATGGGTGTTTTGGTGCACCACAAAAAGTGGTTCCACATATAGCCGTTTTCCTACTAGTGAGGAGTGGACTGGGCGGCACCTGGGTGCGGCCCCACCCGGGCCACGCCCTAGGGCCGGCTCCTCCACTGGTGGGTCCCCTCCGGCTGATCTTTTGACTCTGTGTCCTTCTCGTGAAATAAAAAATCTCCGTAAATTATCGTCCAATTCCGAGAATATTTCTTTAACAGTTTTTCTGAAACAAAAAGACGGCAAAAAACAGGAACTGACACTGTGCATCTTGTTAATAGGTTAGTCCATGAAAATGCCCCAAAATTATATAAAACTATAGTAAAAACTTGTAGCATTGATGTAATACAAGCATAAACATTCAAAAAATATAGATACGTTTGAGACGTATCA
Source organism: Poa pratensis (assembly GCA_947311845.1). Taxonomy (NCBI): domain Eukaryota; kingdom Viridiplantae; phylum Streptophyta; class Magnoliopsida; order Poales; family Poaceae; genus Poa; species Poa pratensis. Next base: position 1,825,141 of record CAMZMU010000014.1, read on the forward strand.
ACGGTGTTGGTCGGTTTCTCTGGTCGTGAAGGCAGCTAAAACAACGACGTTTGGAGTTCTCGGCGAGTGCCGGCGTGGGTGCCGGTCCTCGCCCAGTTTCAGATCTAGAGGCTCTGTTGCAGTCATGGTAGAGTCGGTGACCCTTGTCGGTGGGTAGGTGGGGATCGGACCGAGTGAAAGCTTAAGCTGTCGTTGATGGCGGTGTCGGCGACGCCCGTGTGCGCCGTTTTCCCTCTTGGGGGTGACGCTGTGGTTCCACCCCACCTCCCTCATGTATACTCGACGGTGGCGACGCTACTACGTCGTGAGGCACCGTCTTGGAGCCGGGGTCTACATGCTTCGACATGGTTGTTTGAGAGCAAAGTTGGTGCCTTTCCACAGCGGCGATCTGCAGTGATGTTGGCTTGTTCCTGTGCTTTGGTGAAGGCACAATTATATGACACAGTGGTCTGATCCCGCCCCTCTGGTGGCTGGCCGTTTTACGCAAGGGTTTTGGGGCTCGCCGTTGTCGGTGGTGTCTGATCTCGCCCCTCTGGTGGTTGGATGTTTTACGTAAGGATTTGATGCTCGCGGTTGTCGATGTTGTTGTCTCCGATGCTCGACATCCTCTCCTTCATGTTCAACGTCTGCTGCTGACTCTGATCTTTCGTCTCCTGCTTTCCTCTCCAAAGTCAAACTCTCTGCGAGTTGTGGTGGTTTCTTTGCAGGTGGTCCGATCCTGCCTCTTGGTTTGCCGTTTTACGCAAGGATTTGGTGCTCGGCGTAGTGTAACCCCTTTTCTTTTAGCTTGACCTTATTCTGCTTTGTAAGAGGATCTCCTCAACACCTTGTATCATGTGACCGACTGGTTTTATTAATTTAAAACTGGGCTTTATAGCTTTTTTTTCTAAAAAAAGACACAAACGGGCGCACTACTCTATTTTCGGTGTAAAGAACAGAACTTAAAAACAGGGTTGTGGCCTCGCTGGCGGCAGACAAGGGAACCTGGATATGTACATCGTTTCGTGCTGCTAGCAATTGTTTAACTACACTCATTGCAAAAATATAACAGAGTGAACTATAGGAGCTTTCCACTACCATACATACAAAGATAGAGTTGGACTCATCAGAGCTTGCCGGAGACGGCGATGGACCTGGTCCTAGGGCATGACGACGGTGAGCACACCGTTCCCCACGTTGGCTATTATAAGATCCACCCTCACGTGCTCCTACGGCAGCACCTCCTCCCACAATGACTCCCACAATTTAAACAGCGACACTTATTTGTTTTGGAGGTAGTACCATATAACAGTTTAAATCAATTTGTGACGACATCTTTGCATGATTTTGCCCAAGACACGGGTTTTTGTCTAGCCTAGGTGGGCTGCAGCTAGGGTGAGGTATGTACAACCCATACAAATGGGCCAGCTGGTCACAAAGATTAAGGCCCACAAAACCATGGAAGCTCGCACTGGTGTCGTGCAAAGGCCGGTGCAGTTTGCTCGTGGTTCAGAGAGAAGAATTTTGATCGGTCATATACGATCGAGATTTGTTTGGGAAAAAAGGGAGGACCCACACCATGATAACCCCCTCAGTTCCAAATCAATGGACTTAGATTTAGTATAACTTTTTACTGAATTTGCGCCAATTAATTTGGAATGGGAAACATGAGCCCAACAACAAAGGCATGCAACGTGGTTTGAGACCGCCGCTGGGATGTGTCATTCACTCAGTAACAAAGGGGAACATGAATTCGATAATGGTTCAAACGATTATGTGTTCTCAAGTGGTTTGAGACCGCCGCTGTGATGTGTCATTTATCACTCACGGATGTGAAGCCATATGTATATTGTCCACTTTTACCAGTACGATATTGTCAAGGTGATTATGTTTGTTTCCAAAATACTCTTGCAGTTTATCTTTGGTTATGTGCTTCTATTTGCTTATGTTCTCAGGGTGTTGGTTCCTACACCTTCGCCTAACGCACTTCAAACCCAGCGGCGGAAAGTCACAAATTGGGCCATCTTTACCCCATCCCCTCGCGTCGCCCCCCCCCCCCCCCCCCCCAGGCGGCGCCAGGGGCCACCGTCTCCCGCCGCCAGCCCCCACCACCGCAGCCCGCCCTGCCGCTGCCGTCGCCGGCCTCGGCCGCGGCGGTGGTGGCACCCCTCCGCTGCCAAAAGGGCGGTCGGGGGGGGGGGGGGGGGGGAGGTTCTCTCGCGCTGTTGGAGGGTGGCCGCCCCGTGGGGCGACGGCGGCCGGGGCGGAGGACGCCGGGCCGGCGGGCCCGGGTGGTGGCGACGGAGGCGTGGGTGGAGGCGGCGCTGGCTGCGGGCGGCGGTGCTGGGCGCTGCTGCCGTCGCCTGCAGCGGAAGTGGTGGCGCTCCAGATGGGCTTGGCGGGCCCGATCTGGGCCCGCCGGGCCAGGCTCGTGGGCGCGTTTGCTGGGCGTCGAGCTTGGCGCAGAGGAGGTGGCGGTGTCTCTCCGTCGCCAGGTTCTTCGTGGGTGGCGGTGGTTGTGCTGAGGGCTGGCTTTCGTGCCGGCGTGGTCTTCTCCGTGCGGGTGAGGCGCTGGGAGCAGAGGCGTGGAGGCTTTGCCGGCCAGGGCCAGGTCGGTCAGTGAGCCGATGATGTGATGCGGTTGCTCAGGCCGGGGGCAAGGGTGGCCGCGGAGGAGGTAGGCCGTCGAGGTGCGCAGGCGGGCGGCGAAGGTGGTTCTGGGTGCTTCGGTGTGGTGGTCGGCAACGAAGGAGTGATGCTCAGCAAGCCCTGCTCCATGGTCTTGATGATCTGCGGCCTTTTCTGATGTGGAGGAGCTCCGGGCGAAAGCCCTGCACTGACCACGGTCAGTGCCGGTGGCAATGGCGCTTCGGGCGTCATCTTCCTCCTTGGAGGTGTCACCGTGGACTCCATTTCCTCTCCGAAAATGGTCCGGGTTCTCTGGGTGAAAGCCTTGGCTCCGGTTGGTCGGAGCGGACGACGGCGGCGTTTTCATCGCTTCCCTCTTGGGGGCGTCGTCTTGGAGAACCAGCTGGTGTCTTTTGCGCGGAGCTCCTTTTGCGCCATGGTTTGGTGGACGTCGGGGCAGCGGCTCCGGATGGTGGTTGTGAGCCGAGGCGGCGGCCTCGGGAAGTGATGCAGCGACAACTCTATGGGGTAGTGTTGTTGCCCCGCATGGCGTGGGCAACAATCTCGAGCTGTGAGGGCAGCGGGGTTGTCGGCTCGGTCTGCGCACCCCTGTGGGGGTGGTCTGGCAGTATGTCGAGGCGGCGGCCTCGGATGTGGTGTGGCGGCCGTGGTCTGCGGGCAGTTGCTTTGTGCAGTTTGGGCTGCGGGCAGCTAGGTCGTGCGGCGTTGCAGCTCGGGTGCGAGCGGTGGCATGTCGGGGCGGCGGCCCCGGAAGGTGGTTCAGGTGGATTGCGCAGGGCGTGACAGAGAGGTGGATGTCGGGGCGGCGGCCCCGAGGTGTTCGCGTTGAGGCTTCTGTGGCGACGATGATGATGATGTGCGATGTCGGAGACGTGGCTGTGGCTGCGGTAGTCGGCTCTTCTCCGGCATGTCCTTGGGGTTGCCTCGGCGTGTTTTGTTGCTGAGAAGTCAAAGCTGCTGTGGTGGGTCCCCGGTGGTGTACGATGACTGGCGGCAGATGTTCCTTTCGGCGGGTTTCCACGGCGCCAGCCTGCCTGGTTCTCTCTTCTTAGCGCTTCATCGGACTCGGAGCTGCGTTGTCCTGTCGCAGGGGGCTGTGTGGCACGGATCTTCATTTGGCTCCACACGGCCACGACAGAGTGGGTTGGCTTGACGACTGCCTGCGGCGAAGTCGGAGTCGCATGCTCGGAGTTTCGGGTTGGCGGCGTGGCCCCCCCAGGGGAGATGTGATGACGATGACGCCTTCGTGCGGTCTCGGCGAGGCCCTCCCTTGAGCGGCGTGTGGGGTTTTCTTTTTTGGTGCCGCTCAGCGGTTGTGTTGGTTTTCGCCGGGTTTGGCCGGCGAGTGGTGCGTTGTGTTGTACGGTTTTCCTTATAAACTGTCCAACTCTTTTTCGGCTTAATCAATAGATTGTCTAAGTTTCGGAAAAAAAAAACACCTTCGCCTATAGCTTATATATCAATGTTCATCAAACCGTTTGATTAGCCAATTTGTGTAACCACCATGTCCGGGCGATTTGGGGGGGGGGGGGGGGGGGGGGGGGGGGGGGAGTAATGTGTAATATACCTCCCATGGAAAGAAGCTCGCAAAGACTAACTGCAAAAAGCTCATACACTGCTCACTTGATAATGTATGCAACTCAAATGGGAAAATACTGTATCCATATTATAGGTGCAGAAACAATGGGCCAATTATTGCAATACAATTACGACATTATTATAATTATTTCGATAGGCATGCAATGATATCCAATATTCTATCAAGTAATCACTTCTTTCTTGGAGTATCTGGAGCGCATATTGTGCATTTGCATTGCCCGTCAGTGCAAATGGCATCCCAAGTACAATGTCTGTCACAATGATCGTTCAGCCTTTGGCATCCATCACTGCATGCTCGATATGTGCACGCCTCACCCAGGGGCGGACCTGGAGCAAAAGTAAACCGGTGTCACTATATGAGTCATACATAGTTTTGATCTAAATTAAGAGGTGTCACACACTATAATTGTGTAAGATTTATGAAGGAAAGCAATTTGGACCCGGTGTCATGTGACACCGGGTAGCTTAACCTGGGTCCGCCCCTAGCCTTACCTACTGGCAGGATAGTATGTGTCGTACATTGTTTTGCATCTACAAAATTCCAGACATGAAGAAAAGATCATACATCAGCACCATAAATTGTGGGGCGAGTTGCAAAGGAACATACTACAAAAAAAAGTGGTACCTGTTGCTAGCACGAGAAAGGCGAGGGTCAGGAATAGCACCAATGTAGTCCTCATGTTAGCTAAATGCGGCGTTGGTATAAATTGTTGATGTCTGTCAGAACAGTGAGTTGTGAAGATGAACACAAATGAGAAATGGTAAGCTTTTTATAGAGCTAGACATAAATTCTCACAACTTCAACTGGGGAACTCCATTAGAGTAATAAAATCGACAATTTGTGCCAAATTAAGAATATTAAGTGCATTAATCATGTGATAGATGGTAAGGTGCATAATGATCCAGTCTTTGGAATAAGGGCAAGTTTAAAATTGGATACTTATTAATGCCCTTAATTCCCTGATTATACTCATTAATGCCCTTAATTCCCTGATTATCAGTCTCCCCGTCTCCACATTGTAGCAGAGAATTCCATCAAAACAATACAACATTATTAGCCTCCACGTCTCCAAATTGTAGCAGATAAGATAAGCATGCTAAATTTAGAGGAATTAAATTACCAACCAGTGCTTATGCACCCATCCATCCACCTTTATAATCATTTAAATATAGTATATCTAATGTTTCAGCTTTTATTCATGGAATAAGTTAATATTAAAAATTAGGAACCTGAACATAATATATTTATCTATTTTTTCATTTTCATGAATTTATGTGGGTTCAAATCTTGCACAATTGTTTTTACGAAAACGGGAGCAAAGCGATCTCTGCGTCGCAACGATGCACACAACCTTCTTTGTTAGTTTTCAAGTAGCAAGATTACATCCCAAGGGTCGCACAAAAGTTGTAGCGTGTATCTACCAGCGGAAGAAAGATTAAATAAAGGAGAGTGGATTTTTGGTACCCGGGCTAAATGGAGCCCTTTTTTTGAAAAATAAATAAATCAAAAATGACATTTTTAGTTTTAAAAAATCACGTAAAAATGTCATATGTAGATAGTGTCGAGATCTACAAGCGTGCAAAATTTATCTTCAAATTCGTTGTAGTTTGGGATGTACAAAAAAGAAAAATCTGGAGAAACTTCAAAATTTTGAAACTGTTTCACCACCCAGATCTATCATTTTTTGTTTTTTGTGCAGCCCAAAATACAACGAATTTAAAGTTGAAAATTTGCACGATTATAGATCTCGATAATATCTACATATGGCAATTTTTTTTGATTTTTCGAAACTTAAAAATGTCGACTTCATTTTTTTTGAAAACGGGCACCATGTAGCCCCGGGTCCATTTTAGGTTTTCGTAAATAAAGTGCATATGCATCCTGTAGTCTATTAGGGTGCCGCCAACCACCCTGGTTGAATATAGCCCGAACAACCGCCATCAGCCGAGATGTAGAATGCGTCATGTATCCATAAAACCCAGTTGATCAACAGGAATAAGGAACAACAACATATGGATCCCTCTGTACACAAACTGCAAGAAGTTGGCATCCAAAGATTTTTTATAGACAACATCACTATGTCCATTTGGAATTGCCCATAGTAAAGTGCAAACGCCAACACGTATTCACGTCTTCTCCTTCTTGTTCACTCCATTAAGCCAAACATATTGGCACATTGATGAGTGGAGAAATATTAAAAGTAAAATGAACAATTCTCTACACATAACGTGCTAGACAACGAGAAATAAACAAATTCTAAGGACATTTCTGCGAATCACAAAAAACACATTTGGTAAAGCCATCCCATCACATCTTTGCTAAGCTATCTTGCACCCAGTCCCTTGCATCTATTGATGATCATAATTATTTAAAGCGATGTTGGAGTCATCATAATTGTACGTGGTGACCTGAGTTTAGAGATAATGTGTCGTCGAGGACAAGGAACATATCAAGAATGAATGTGCAGCCTAAATCTCAGGGGGCTCAAAGGAAAGCAATTGACAATTCTTACCGCTGTGAGAGCGATCTAAATCTTTACGCTAGCTCCCACTCGAGGAAATAACACTTAGTATATTTTTTTACGGGATATAAATTTTTATGTAAGTTACTATAGTACAAGCGAATACCAGCCCACCCAATTTTTAAATTTTTAATTTAGGGCAAGCACGCCCATACTATCTACTCCTTGATAATTACATAGGGAAGATATCCTATTATTAAAAATTCATTTGTATATCATCAACTCTTGCCGCATGTTTCCCTAAAAATCATATGCATCATATTAACATGGTCATTGTTTAGACGTAAGGTACCATGTTACCGGCTTTAATTAATAATGAGGGTACCAGCTTAAGGTTCTACATCACGGCACAAGGGCGACAAACATGGAAAGATAATAAGAACATAAAGAAGGAACGGAACATGGAGTCGAGCTTCATGACGATGACGAAGTTGCGACATTGTGCGGCAGCGGCGAGAATGTCTGAGAGTAGTGGCGTTGAATAAGCGCTTCACCATCTCACCCAGGGCCGGTCACAGACTAGCTTTTGTACCTACTTCCTCCGTATAAAAATATAATATGTTTTAACATTTTTGGACCCACACGTATCTAGACATGTTCATGTGCAAGATTGAATCATGTGGGTACAAAAATGATAAAACATTTTATATTTGATACGAAGGGAGTATATGCTAAAACCGAGTACATCTAAATCAATATAATAGTCACGCGGTAGATGCATGAAAATGAGTAAAGAATAGGTACCCTATACTTTATCACGTGGACTGTGGATTACAGATCTATTTTGAGTTCTTCAATTTAGATTCAGCTGGCCCTGTGATGCGGAAAATAATTAAATCTGGTAAAACGTGACAGATGCATTGCATTAAAAAGTGAAGTTTACTGCAAATCAAATGCCGAGTAATACATTTTGTTGACAATGAGTACATCAAAGGTACTTCGCACTTTATTATGCCTCACAGGCTCACAGCAAGTACGTAGATGCGTGCACAAGCCACAAGAAGAGACGACAAGACCATGCAACAGATGCACATATAGCCCGCCCCGGCCGCCGCCGGCCAAGTTTCAATCCTTGCTTTTGGTCATCCGGCGGCAGGCGGCCTCGCACTCGACGTTGCAGTCGGCCAGGCACTGCTTACTGGTTCCCCTCATGCAGTCGGAGCATGAACTGCCGTAGCAAATGCCGCCGCACGTCATGTTGGCGTGCTTAACGCAGGCGTCGCACTGCTTACTGCCCTTGCAGCTGTCCCTGCACTTCTTCATTTCTCCGGACTTGCAGTCGCCGCAGCTGGAAGCGCCGCAGTACTGGCTGCATTTCAAGGGAACGGAGGCGTCGCACCTCGGGACGCAGTAGCTGCAGTTGCATTTCACCGGCGGCGCCGCCGGGGCTGGGGCTCGAGCACTACTATAAACGAGACCTTTCGTCTAGGGCCGATTTTGCCTCTAGTCCCGGGTGGCTTACGACCCGGGACTAGAGGGGGGCACTAGTCCCGGGTCAAATGATTTCGACTGGTCCCGGGTGGTGAGGGAGCTCTAGTCCCGGGTCGTAATACAACCCGGGACCAGAGGGTGGTGGCAACTGTACGCCTCGCGCGAGACCCTCTAGTCCCGGGTCGTAATACCACCGGGACTAAAGCTCCGAACGGTTTGCCTCCCGCGCTCCTAATTAAGCGATTAAAACGCACGGAACCGCGATTGCTACAGTAACCACGGCCATTTCTGTTCATCTCCCTCTCCTCTCTTGTTCCCCATCCTTCCACCATGAATCCAATCACTCGCTACGGGAAGGTGCTCGCACATGGCATGACCAATCTCAATGTCGTCTACACGAACGACAGCGCCAAGGTGCCGGATTTTCTTTCGATTTCGAGTATTGGCTTGAAGAGGAGGAAGACAACAACAAGAAGTTCATGGGTCTTGATCTCGAGTACACGGCCGATCAAAGAGATGTTGCCGTCATCCAACTTTGTTTCAAGAAACATGTCATGGTCTTCCAGTGGGCAAGGTAATACGAATAGTAGTGGCTAGCTTGACGATCTCCATGTAATCGAATAGATGACGGTTCTAGTCTCTCTTATATATATGGGATCTTTATATGTAAATTAATCTGGGAAACCGTGAAAACGGGAAGCCGAGAAAACGTGAAACCGGGAAGCGGGAAGCCGGGAAAACGTGAAACCGGGAAGTCGGGAAGCCGGGAAAACGTGAAACCGGGAAGCCGGGAAAACGTGAAAACTATCCGACTTCACGACTTTCCGTACCGACTTCTCGACTTCACGACTTTCCCGACTTCACGACTTTCCGACTTCCCGACTTCACGACTTTCCGACTTCCCGACTTCACGACTTTCCGACTTCACGGGAAACCGGGAAAACGTGAAACCGGGAAGCCGTGAAAACAGGAAGCCGTGAAGCCGGGAAAACGTGAAACCGAGAAGCCAGAAAGCCGGGAAAATGTGAAACCGGTTGTGATATACATGCAATCAATTAAAAATGATCGAAATTCTTATAAAGAACTGTCCACTTTGTTGCAGCAGTATTTAAAATGTGTTCCACTTCTTATTATACATACTTGTGCATGCCGAAATATACTTGTTGCAACAATATTTAACATGTGTGTTCCACTTTGTTGTTGCAGTAGTGACAAGCACTGTCCAGAACTCATGGAGTTCCTTCTTCGCAGCGGCATACATTTTGCTAGCGTTGATATAACGAATGACAAGATCAAGATGAGGCGCACGTGGGGTATTGAGATACCAGCTGCCTGCCACATTGATCTCCAACGCATTTTCAAGCTTGAGAATGACAAGACTTCAATGGCTAATATGGCATTGGCCTTGATCGACGAGGAGTACGCTGATATGAAGACAAAATTCCACAACGATCAGCACAAACTCTGGAAGAAGACCCCACTTGACGCTACCAACATTAAGTATGCATCAATAGATGCGTACGTTGCATACGAGGTGTACCGCCAGATTAGAATCGTCAACTATGGGCAGCGTCACCTAGTACCACACCAGTGCCCCATGGGTCTCCTGCTTGGGGGAATTCTGATCCGGAGGACGAGTAGTGTTTGCAATGGCGAACACTTTTATATCTCTATTATTATGTAGTGCTTGGGTCTCCTGATCTATTATCATATATATGCGTGTATCTTTAATTATGCTGTAATGGATATCTGAACTATTATTTGTATTAATTATGTCCCTGTTTATGTATGATGTGATCAAGCTTTCTGAAGCTTTTGATGTATGTGCTGAATTTTTAGATCATGTCATTCTATTATAGTTGTTTCTACATGATAGTACTTTTTGTGAAGAATGTTTGTGAAACTTTTGTCGAAAATCAAGTTTATTATTTCACATAGCAACTAGTACACATAAAAAGACTCTATGCAAGAGGATATATCTTTATTTAATCTGGTTACAGCTGGAGTGCATCACGCTTACATCTTTATTTAATCCGGTTACATCTGGAGTGTATCACACGCTTACATCTTTATTTAATCCGGTTACAGCTGGAGTCCATGCCATTTTTATTTAACTAACTTCTGCCTCGTCCTAAGCCACGGGGTGCATCACGAGCGCTCCTCACCCAAAGAGCAGGAACCATCACACATCCAATACTCACATGAGAAGGATCCCTATACAATACCTGCCATGTATTAGTATACACCGTATCCCACATATACATGTAGCGACGAATGTGCGCATCCTCCTCCCTGATACGGCGACGTACCACCTCCTCGGGGGCCGGCTCCCTCTGGAACCTCCCTGGCCCACGCGACCTCCACCAAAGAAGATCCGGGTCGACGACGTCGCCCGGATTTCTCACCAAGCTACGCGTTCCGGAAGATAACACCTCCAGTGCCAGCCCGGCGGAGCCCATTCCCGCACAGGGCGTTATTGTCCAACAGGTGTCCGGACATCGCCGACGTAAATGCCCGAGATCTGAAAAAAATAGTGGGGAATTTGATCAAACACCTAAGGTGCATGCAACCTACGTAGGGGAGGAGGGGATCAGGGAGAGAGGGCAGCGTACCTTGGCACCGTTGGACGTATGACGGGAGTCTGAATGCTTCGTATACCAAAATGAACACTAGATAGGGATGTTGTTGGTGATGTGTAATAATGTATTAAACCTTTTATGTAACTGTGTTCTGAAAGTTGAAACCAAACACACGGTTTCCCCTGCATACAGCCCGACGGTGGCTCGTGAGTGCCCCTTTCAGAACCACGTCGGATCGAAGTTGCCTACCTTCTCCAGTGGCCACTCTGACCGGCAAATCGGCAAATCATCGCGTGGTCGTGAGACGGCAAATCGGTCTTCGATCCAAACAGCGGCAAGACGTCTCTGATGATCTGCAACCGTCTAAACAAGTGTTGGAGATGTTGCTAATCATCAGAGATCCTTGCTGCTGCTTGGATCCTACCGAGGGGAGGGTTCACCTTCAGCCTCCGCTCTAGGAACTCCCGCCTCTCAGAAATCTTGCTCTCTGCTACCCGTGTACTGCCAATGATCGATGGATGCTATATATAGGGTCCGTGTGCTTATTTAGTCCCGGTTGGTAACACCAACCGGGTCAAGTGGCTCACGAAGTGGTCGTGATAGTGCTGATCCAACAGCTCACAGTCCCTCAAAAGAAACACACCCCTGATCCATCGTCTCACAAGCGCTTGAAAGAAACACACGATCCGTGTGCTTCTTTAGTCCCGGTTGGTAACACCAACCGGGACTAAAGGCGGGCTTTGCGGTCACGTCGTGTCAGTTACGTGTCCTCCCCCAGCGCTGCCCTAGCCACGTGTCCTCCCCTAGCGCTGCCCTGGAGGTCTTTATATATTGTCGCCGACGGGGTAAACCCTAATCCACCATTCCTAGCCACGAACGCATCGTCTCCACGAGATGGATCCGCCACGCCCGCCGCAGTGCCTTCTGGACGAGGTCGAGCGTGCTCGGCAGAGCGCGCTTGGGCGCTACCGCGGGAGCCTATCCCGCCGTATGCCCATGAGCCCGGCGTGGAGAGGAATGCCCTGCTACCGGCCTCCTGCTCTGGTGCCGGAGGAGGATGCGTACGCCACAGGGGTGGCGTGGGGATCCGCGGCCGTACCTCCACCAGTCGCTGCCGCCCCTCCCGACGAGGAGGATGACGACGACGACGACTTCGACTGGAGCGACCATGGGGAAGAGCGCGGCGGGCCGCAGATGCAGGAGGCCCTTGAAGCCTCCTTCCGGTCCGTCCACGACGACCGTGTACAGCGAGCCAGAACTGCCTGCCAGCTCAAGGCGAAGGAGACTTCCGAGCTGGATTGGGCGCTGAAAGACTTATCCTCCATGGATCTTGCCCTCCGCCGCAAACGTGCGCGCGAGAACCGGGCGGCCGCGAATGGGGCTGGCTCCTCCTGCCGTTCCCCCTAATCCTATGGCCTCCGAGCAACAAGTCCGTTTATGTAGTAACGTAATTGTTAGTAATGTGTAATAATGTATCCTTTTATTTAAGTCTGTTGGATGTTGTTAAAGATGTTTTTAAAATAAGGAGATGTCTTTTAAATTTAAACAATATTAGTTAATGCATTTTTTAAATTGAAACACTTTTCAATGTTGCAAATTTAAACAACATAAAATTGCTTTGGATTAGTGTTGCAAATTCAAACACTTTTCATGTTGTATTTGTTTCAGATTCGAAAGTATGCAGAAGCTATTAAAATGCATATTTAAATTAACATTCAAATATTCGTGCGCAAAATTTTAAAACTTTGAGCGCTGGAACGAAAAAAGGGACCCTTTGGTCCCGGGTGGTGCCACGACCCGGGACCAGAGGCCTCTTTGCGCGCGCTGGGCCGTGGCCTCTTGTCCAAAGGGTGCCCTCTTGTCCCGGGCCGTGGCACCGCCCGGGACCAAAGCTCCCCTGGTATATAAGCCAGGGAGTTGACCCCGGGTCGAGCCACGACCCGGGAGAGCTTCTTCTCCACAGCGCCCCCGCGCCGCCGCCTCCGCCCGCCACCTCCGCACGCCGTGAGGCTGCCGGATTTTCCGGCCAGCCCTCCGCCGCGTCCGCCCGCGCCTCCCGCGCCTCCGTCGCGTCCGGCCGCGCCTCTCGCCCGCGCCTCCGCGTCTCTCCGCCCGCGCCTCCTCGCCTCCTCGCCCTCCCAAGCCCGCGCCTCCGCCGCCGCCATCCACCCGCACCGCCTCGCCCACCTCCTCCTCCGCCGCCGCGCCGTCGACCCGCCTCCGCCAAGTCCGCCGGCGGCGGCCGCCCTCCCAAGCACGGTGAGCTTTTTTTCTAAAGTTTTTTTCCTAAGTTTTTTTACTAATTAACTTAGTGTAATTTGCTAAGTTAGTGTACTGTTCTTTGTTGTTAAGTGTAGTATACTTATCTTAGTATATTTGCTTAGGTAGATTTTGCTAAGTGTAGAAATATTTTAGTGTTAGAAATTTTGCGTAGTCGGAAAGTCGGGAAATCGTTAAGTCGGGAAGTCGTTGAGTCGGGAAGTCGTGTAGTCGTTGAGTCGGGAAGTCGTGAAGTCGGGAAATCGGAAGTCGGAACGGAAAGTCGTGAATTCGGGAAAGTCGTGAAGTCGGGAAAGTCGTGAAGTCCGAACGGAAAGTCGGAAAGTCGGAAAGTCGTGAAGTCGGGAAGTCGGAACGGAAAGTCGTGAAGTCGGGAAATCGGAAAGTCGTGAAGTCGGGAAATTCCCGACTTCACGACTTTCCGACTTCCCGGTTTCCCGTTTTCACGTTTTCCCGGTTTCACGTTTTCCCGGCTTCCCGGCTTCCCGGTTTCACGTTTTCCCGGCTTTCCGGCTTCCCGTTTTCACGTTTTCCCGGTTTCCCGATTTCACGTTTTCCCGGCTTCCCGGTTTCTCGTTTTCCCAGCTTCCCGGTTTCCCGGTTTCACGTTTTCCCGGCTTCCCGGCTTCCCGATTTCCCGGTTTCACGTTTTCCCGGTAACACATACAATACACATGAAGTATCGCTCATGTTAGTTTAAATTTTTATATGGTATATTTGTAGATGTAATTTTGCTAAGTGTAAAGTTCCCTAGATTGAATTATTCTGCTAATGCTATCATTGTTTTATTTTCTTTTGTAATAGTTAAGCAATGGACGATGGAGATGTTCCTCCCTTCCAAAACAGAGAAGGGGAAGATGTGTTGCTCGACTATATCCGGCAACCCGCGGATGGTGATGAACACATTGGAGTAGAAGAAGATGGCTCCGAGTTTTTGAACGACTCCGGTCCTGGAATGGAGGTGGAACAAAGCGTCCAAGGGCAAACTAGCACAGTTGGTGAACCCTCGCAGTCCGGCGTGGTATATTAAGCCTCTATTTGATTAGATGTAAAATTTTATTTGTATATATATATAACAAATGTTTCTTCTTTTTAGACCTCCGCATCGACCCAAACTACTAAACGAGGCCATGCCAAAGGGTTGGGAATAAAAGATCATTTCAGAATTGAGTCAGTCTCTTCAGATGGCTAACCGTTGGCGCCTCCGAAGAGCGCATCTAAGTTTGTGCATCAATGTGGAGTTGTTGTCAGGGACAATGTTCCGATCAGCCCTTCGGAATGGAATGAGATAAAAAACTTAGAGGGCAATTATTATGTCACGAGAGAACTAAAGATATATGTTGGAAGAAGCTCATGGCATATTTCACTCTGCCGGTGTTGGATAGTCCCGAAAGGACAAAAGCCATGACGGACAAAGTCAAGCATTGGGCTCTGAAGAAGATGGCTGAACAATTCAATAAATGGAAGAACAGATTATACCGTGATTGGGTCGACAAAAAGAAAGTTCCAGATTTCACTGGGACACTAGAGAGGTAGCGGCCTCACTGGCCGGCATTTCTTCAATACAAGGATACAGAACTAGCAAAGGAAAGATTGGCAAAGAATAAGTTGAATGCAGCGAAGAAGATATATCACCATCAGTTGGGTGGAGGTGGCTACGTAACTGCCGAGCCTAAGTGGGATCGGATTGAGGCCACTATGCGCAAAAAAGGGATCATTCCAGTTACAGATTTGTGGCCCCGTAAGGTCAGAAATTGGATACTTGCTCATGGGGGGGGGGGGGGAGTATGACGTCGCAACAGGCGATGTAATAGTTGATGAAACGAAAGAAACTCCTATACCCCGGCAAACAATTCTGGATGCAATCGCCGATGCTCGTGAGGGAAGGTTTTATCCCGACAGAGAATACGACGAGCTGTGGAAGGCCCTCGGTACTAAAGAAAAAGGAGGATCTGTTCGAGGCAGGGGAGGTGTGACGTGGCATGAAGGGTTTCCTGAGGACCGTGACTCGTATAGAAGCCGAGAAAGAGCAAAGAGGAGGAAGGAGCAGGAGCAACACGACCGGTTGAGCAAAGTGGAAAATATCATTAGCCAACAACAACAGGAACTAGATGAATTGCGCCGCGCGCAATCTTCTCGAGGGGCAACTCATCAGCTGCAGCTGCAAGATGAGGGTCTGTCTCAACGGAAAAGCAGCGTGGCTTCCACGACTGTCGGTGCTGATGAGGCATCGAACCAAACATACCCGTGGATTCTATCACTGAGAAGAAAACTTGTGAGCTACATGATGCAGTGAGAAGCTTAACCATAAATGCGGCGGACCACTATGCTTTACCTTGTGAATCTACAACACTGTATCGTGGCAATGAGATTCCAGATGGCTATGCTCGTGTCGGCGTGGATCAAGTTTACCCCGGATTTGAATCAATCGAACTTCCAATCCCTGGAGGTGATGATGAGAGGACACTGGGAGATGTCCAGGGTGGACTGATGCATGTACAATGCATACATGAACTTTGCATTATTTTACTTCTATTCCAATCATATTTGCATCATATAAGGGTTATATCAATGTTTTATAATGATTTTGGGAATATTTCATAGTTTTCCCATTTATTTGGAATTAACCCTGTTTTCCAGAAAACGTCTTTTTTAGTGTTTCAGACTTTCCGGGAGCTTCGGGACTCCAAAAAGGGAAGGCCAAAGAGCACGGTTCAGAATTTTCGAGACGAACGCAATGGGCTCAAAATGAAGGCCAGAAGCCCAACCAGCTGGAAATGAGAGGGCCCCACGCGGCCCCTGTACCTGGGCGCGTGGGACCACCTCTTTTGGGCCTCGAGGCTCCGCCGCCGTCGATCTTTGCTCCACCGACCTAGTCGTGACCTAAAAACGCCTATAAAAATTGTCCCCCGACGTTCTCTGGAAGGAGCGCCGCCGAAACACAGAAACACCGAAACGGAGATCTGAAGCTGCAGATTGGAGGGGAAAACTCCGGCGGGGCGCTGCCGGGGTGGTCTCCACCTTCTCCAACGACTTCTCCACCGTCTCCATGATGAAGGGGGAGTAGTCCACCCCTGGACTTGGGTTTGTGGTGGTAACTTATGTATCTCTCCTCTCTTTGAGCTTCACTAATTAGTACCGTATGAGCTGCTGAACATGATTACGGTCATCTATGTAATTCCCATGGTGGATATTGTGGTGTGAGATAATATTTGTTATGCATTTACTGTTGTGTTGGATCTTTTATGACTTGTCATACTTTGGAGATATTCTATGATGCATGTGATGGTTTGATTTATGCATAATGCCTTGTTTATCTTTATCATGAGGTGATTGACACCACCAAGTGTAGATAGATGAGAGAGATGTGGTAACACACACGAAATATAAATCATTGCACTAGTGTTAGAATATTGTCCATTATGAAGTATGATGTATGTGGGTATGGGATGGCCGATGTGACACGGCATAGGTATTGAGTGACACAGTACCGCCAACATCCTTTATCTGGGGGTAAAAAGAAAGAGTATGATGTGGGAGTGAGAGCAACCACGCTAGCCTTACGAGGGTGACCTAGCAACACAAATGAGTACTTCTTTCAACTATGTGTTTTAGGACATGTAGCCGTTATAAAAGCTACCATTAAAACATGACAATTATGTGTACTTTATCTATAACATGATAATCACCATAGATGAGAGAGAGAGGATTAAGTGAACCCATGAACCCATGTCCATTGTTCCTATAAGAGAAAACCTTTGTCTTGTCCTCTTGCATTGAAGAGGATTGGGACACTTTTACATTCTTGCTTGGTTACATTAAACTTCCATCCATCAAATCAACCACCTTGCTCCTTAAACTTGTTTAGTGCATAATCAACTAAAACTTGTGACACTTTAGTTGTAGGGAATAGATAACTTTTCCTTCTTGCTCCTGCGGATCGATACCTTACTTCCACATTGAGAGGTGCTATAGTGATCCCTGCTCTTGGGGGTATCAAGTACTTTTCTGGCGCCGTTGCCGGGGAGCGTAGCGCTTAAGTTTCTATTCTTGTGTGCACTAGACTAAGCTTGGGGAAGTCTCTTTAACTTGTTTTATATCTTGCAATCATCTAAGCTTGGGGAGGTTCCTTTAAACTTGTCTGGGTGTAAGTTCTTCATTACTTTTGCTATGGGTTTTCTGTTTGATTATACACCTGAGGAACTTGCAACATTTACACTTGAGGAACTTGAAATATTACAAGAAGCTGATGATTTCTTTTCTCGAGCAGATGCTATTAAACGTAAAAAGTTAACTCTTGCTGCCATGGAAAGAACTAATATTTTGCAGGAAGAAGAGGACAAAAACCTAAGCTTGGGGATGCCCATGCAATCTCAAGAAGATGCTGAAAAAGAACAACTGGAGAATGAAGAGTTGGATCCCCAACTTCACCATCAACATATGATAGTAACACTCAAACTCAAAAACCTTTTGTTGGTAAACTTATTGATAATAATGAGGAGTGTTGCTTAAATATGTTATATGATAATGCTTTAGATGATGGTCCTATGCTTATTGATAATCCTCCATGTTTAGAAGTTACTATTTATGTGAGGATAAAAATGATATACTTGCTGTTTGTGAAATACTCTTACTATAGAGTCCTGCTTGTTCTTGAATTCTCCTAATACACCATAGAGGAGAAATTTGCTTATGTTGAGAAATACTTATGTGGTTTGCAATTATCTTTAGTTCCAAATCTTTGTTGCAACCATGATATTAAACTTGATATTGATCTTAATAACTATTTTGAAAGAGGGAAGCATGCTAATGAATTCCAAAATAAATTTAATGATCCTCTTTATGTGCCAAATTATCTAAGTTGGAAGATCTATTGGTTATATGGTTGAATACACTTCTATACTTGCAACTATTATGAGAGAGGAGGTTATGAGAACCCTCTTTATGCTACTAATAATTATGGGCTGCAAGTAACTTTTGTTAATATGCATTGGAAAACTTCATTCATATACAAAATGCCAATGCATAGAAAGAAGTTAGACTTCGTTGTTATTACTTTTGTGTTTTTTTTCTCTCAACCAGGTTTCAACTTGACTATTATTTTGATCGGTTTGAGAGCAACATGGGACCCTGGTATAATGCATGGAACACTTCCCAAGGAAGAGGGGAACAACATTCAAGCTCCTCATGAGCTTCATCTTCGCTAAACAACAAGTAAGAAGCCTAGCTATATGGCTATAAAGAAAGCGCTTTGCGGGAGGCAACCCGGTTATTTTTGTGTGTGATTTTTCTTTGTGTCCTCTTGCTGTAACAAGAGACTTTGTGTCTAGTTTAGTTTCTGGAGTTTTAAATAAAGTGCCAAGTTTTACCCATTTTGGTCTTGAAAAGTTGCTTATTGAGTTCGGAGATTTTATTCCTGCACGAGTCAGTGCACGGTATGATTTTTAATTCTTATTCTGTAACTCCGAATGAGCTCATATTTGAACTGTAGTTGCAACTTTTCATCCTCTGTATGCATGAATTTTTCGGAATTTTTCGAGAAAGTTTGGTAGGGTAGAAAAATACGTTTTGCTGCTGCTGTTTTTCTGGACAGATTCTGTCCCATTTTGTTTGATGCATGCTTTGAGCTTTTAAGTTGAATCTTTTTGATCCAATTGAGTTTATGAGTAGGCATACAACATTATACACTTTCTGGACATCTCATATGAATTTTTGTTCAAGGATTATATGCAGCAAGAAACATATTTGTTTATCACTATTAATGCACCCCACAGAAAAGAAATGGGAGAAACGGTGTTTTGAAGTTTTTTCACAGGGATTGGAGGAGATGCACCAAGAGCTATCCAAGGATGGTGAAGACCATAAGCTTGGGGATGTGAAGACAACCCCACTGGACCTACACACTCTCGGTTTGCACACGTCCAACTTCTGTTTTTCGATCGAAACACTTTATCGCATAAACTTGGAGCGTCTTTTTGTTTGTTTTGGTTTGATTCTTTGAGAGACCACCACACTATCATTTATATATGGGAGAGCTACTGGAAATATGGGTTGAAATATGTTGGATGCTTTTATAAGATTGGGAAAAGGGATGTTTGAGTTGATTTTTAATGATACATATAGTTGCATGATTCATGAGCTTGTTTATGAGTAATAGTTTGCAAATCCTTTTTGAAGAGCTATCACTTATTCATGTTTTGGTGCTGATTGTTATTTTACTTGGTTTAACATGGATTAGTTAGTTCTATGGACACTCATGCATGCATCTAGATGGTCAACTTTCTCCCTTTTGCTAGCCCAAACATTCCAACAAGTCAAAACTTGTTTCCAACACCTTCAACCAAAGTTATTCCAGTGAGTCCACCATATCTACCTACTAGCTATATGCTATTCCGAGTATGTTCATCATGATATTTGTGTTATCTATACCTCTGAATGAAAATGATTATGTTATTGATTGCCATGGGAAAAGTTGGTTATATAGCTCTCACGAACTTGATGCACATTTTACTATCATTGCAATAAATAAAACATGACCCATTGTGATTAAGATTATGATGCTAGTGGCTTGATAAATGTTCGAGGTTGGGAGTTAGCCCATATGTGCTGTCACATGCAAAGCTTTCAACATGCTCCTTCATCTCATTTAGTTGATATCATGTACTTTTGTTTATGGATGCCTATCATGGTGAAATGAGGTGGAAATGAAGTAGTTTAAATGAGTTTGTATAAATGGTTAGAGAGACGCCTGGGCCGCTAATCTAAGCCATGCATCATTCATGGTGGAAATTTACTTACATGCTATGGTGAACCGTCTGTGATACACCTTATAATAAATAGCTATTCCAATGGTAAATAAAAAGGGTGTTGAGGTTGTTCATCTTGTTTGTTTGTCTTGTCATTTTGATATGGGCTTGTTCCATATCCTGGGACAAGAGGTACCCCAGTTGACGCTCTTGATGATACTATTATTACTTACAATGATATATAACTTGAACTTGCTTTGTTTCCTAAGTTGAGTAATCATGGTGTAGGTACTTGTATTCAAGGGGCATGAGACACCTAACCTTTACTTTGTCAAGCACACTACTCATATTTGCTCTCACATTAAACTATAATCATTCAAGATGCTATGATAGGGGAATGAGAGCTTGACACCAAGTATTACCACATTGCAATCATTAACTTAAGTAGAAGAGTTTGGAGGTTAGATGAAACTTATGCATGCTTTACCTCTACTCACTTATACATCTTTCCAAAGTGTCCACCTATCATATTCAGATTTTCATCATCACTCTATGACCAATGTAGGATGTCCATACTTATCATTATGCATACATGTGGTCCATACTACTATCTGTTATGTTACACTTTGTGAACTATCATTGAACATCCTTGCATTGAATACTTGATATCACTTCATAAACTATCTTGCATATTGCTACTTTTTAAGAATGAATCATTTGACTCTATGTAGCAATAGTAATCATCTTTGATATCCATTGTTAGTATTAAATTGCAAAGTCCATGTTAGTTTTATCACCTTCATACTCGGGACGAGCATGGTTAAGCTTGGGGATGTTGATGCATGTAAAATGCATACATGAACTTTGCATTATTTTACTTTATTCCAATCATATTTGCATCATATAAGGGTTATATCAATGTTTTATAATGATTTTGGGAATATTTCATAGTTTTCCCATTTATTTGGAATTAACCCTGTTTTCCAGAAAACGTCTTTTTTAGTGTTTCAGACTTTCCGGGAGCTTCGGGACTCCAAAAAGGGCAAGGTCAAAGAGCACGGTTCAGAATTTTCGAGACGAACGCAATGGGCTCAAAATGAAGGCCAGAAGCCCAACCAGCTGGAAATGAGAGGGCCCCACGCGGCCTATCTGGCGCGTGGGCCACCTCTTTTGGGCCTCGAGCTCCGCCGCCGTCGATCTTTGCTCCACCGACCTAGTCGTGACCTAAAAACGCCTATAAAAATTGTCCCCCGACGTTCTCTGGAAGGAGCGCCGCCAAACACAGAAACACCGAAACGGAGATCAGGAGCTGCAGATTGGAGGGGGAAAACTCCGGCGGGGCGCTGCCGGGGTGGTCTCCACCTTCTCCAACGACTTCTCCACCGTCTCCATGATGAAGGGGGAGTAGTCCACCCCTGGATTTGGGTTTGTGGTGGTAACTTATGTATCTCTCCTCTCTTTGAGCTTCACTAATTAGTACCGTATGAGCTGCTGAACATGATTACGGTCATCTATGTAATTCCCATGGTGGATATTGTGGTGTGAGATAATATTTGTTATGCATTTACTGTTGTGTTGGATCTTTTATGACTTGTCATACTTTGGAGATATTCTATGATGCATGTGATGGTTTGATTTATGCATAATGCCTTGTTTATCTTTATCATGAGGTGATTGACACCACCAAGTGTAGATAGATGAGAGAGATGTGGTCACACACGAAATATAAATCATTGCACTAGTGTTTAGAATATTGTCCATTATGAAGTATGATGTATGTGGGTACGGGATGGCCGATGTGACACGGCATAGGTATTGAGTGACACAGTACCGCCCAACATCCTTTATCTGGGGGTAAAAAGAAAGAGTATGATGTGGGAGTGAGAGCAACCACGCTAGCCTTACGAGGGTGACCTAGCAACACAAATGAGTACTTCTTTCAACTATGTGTTTTAGGACATGTAGCCGTTATAAAAGCTACCATTAAAACATGACAATTATGTGTACTTTATCTATAACATGATAATCACCATAGATGAGAGAGAGAGGATTAAGTGAACCCATGAACCCATGTCCATTGTTCCTATAAGAGAAAACCTTTGTCTTGTCCTCTTGCATTGAAGAGGATTGGGACACTTTTACATTCTTGCTTGGTTACATTAAACTTCCATCCATCAAATCAACCACCTTGCTCCTTAAACTTGTTTAGTGCATAATCAACTAAAACTTGTGACACTTTAGTTGTAGGGAATAGATAACTTTTCCTTCTTGCTCCTGCGGATCGATACCTTACTTCCACATTGAGAGGTGCTATAGTGATCCCCTGCTCTTGGGGGTTATCATGGACTCATTCTATGGCCCAAAAAATTGATCATGTTTCCAGGCTGGACACCGCCGCCAAGGCCACCATCGCCTTCTCGATCTCCGTCGCCGCGTCAGCCGAATCCGTCGCCGCGTCACTCGCCGCGTCAGCCGACTCCTGAGCCGCGTCAGCCGACTCCTGAGCCGTCTCCACCGCCTCCGCCCACTAAGGCTAACGGTCGAAAGGGGATGAAGACCACCGCCATGGGTTCCTGACCCAAACCCCGACTTGAGCCCCTGCCAAAAGTACCGAAGGTTCCTTCCTCGAGACCTTACGACGCCGAGTGTACTCAAGAGGAAGCCAGGGTGTGGCTACAAACAGAATCGAGAAGATAGTTTGCAGAAATGGCTGAGAAAAGAAAACCTAAGCCAAAGGAAAAGTATTCGGAAGCTCGAACACAATTTGCTGTTAGTTTCTTTACTCAGCCATCGCAAATTTCGATAAATAGGCCAAATGACTATGCACGGACTATGAGGAAAATTCCACCCGGCGGGAAAAGGAGAAGAGATGTTGCCTAGCTCGGACATCAGTCAAATCAGTCCATCTCCCGCTCAAGGTGGCCACTGATATGGGCTCTGCGCTTGAGAACGATAGCGCTTACCGCGCGCAATTTGCTACAGATATTGGTATTTCACTTTCTCAACTGGATGCAGATGATATCCCCCCCTTATGGACCTACTAGATGGACCTGGGAATACGGGAAGGATCTAGTGTCACCTGATGAGCTCCAGAATCTACCAACACAAATGACAAGACTGCATAAATGGTACAAGAAGGTCACAAGTGAAGGTCGAATATTGATCCCGGTGAAAATTACAGATGAACATTTCAATGGTGCAGACGAGATAACTATACCTATTGAAGAAATCTATCAGTTATACCAGCTTGACGCCCTCGACTTGAGCATGCTCACTACCTATTGTCTGTAAGTGATTCAATTCATTTATTTTCTAAAATAAAGTCTATAGATTAGCTCGGTCATTGCCTGTTCTAATTATGCTCACTACGGTATTATGCAGAATGAAGAGCGATGAATGTGACAGAAACCGAGTGTTTGAGATTGGGTTCATCGACCCAAGCCGAGTTAATGAAAAATTGCTACGTGACCACCACGAGGAAACGGTGAACACCTTGTTTAGGTCCATCCGGGACCAAAATTATAAAGGGAAGATATTGTTCCTTACCACTTCAGGTAAGAGTCTTACTGTCATGTACACATTGGTTTTTGCTTTCTCGATGTTAAGTGTAACTGATTAGTTACTGACATATATAAACGTGCACAGCGCCCATTACATTCTGTTAATCATTCAAATCGATAGAGCAGAAGTTGAAATCTTGGACTCATTGCACTGGCCCAAAGAGCGGCATGAATATATCCAAGGAGTGCTCAAACGGTAATTTCAATCTTTATCGTATTACATCGGTCTCTTTCCTTCCATTCCTGAGATATCAAGTAACTAATTAATAACTTATTTATTCAATTGTTTGATGGGCAGGGTTTGGAAAGGTTTCCAAAATGCTAATGCTACACCTGGTCAATTTAAAGAGGAACTTACTTTTGTTTACCCCAAAGTAAGTAGTACGAGCTAGGTGTTCGCTCATCCCTTTTAATTCAAATTTCAATACCATCGTGATGCTTGATTATTATTTGATTGAAATCTATTCTCGTGTAGTACTTGGATAGGTAGCCTCCCGGGACCAATTTGTGTGGATATTACGTCTGCGAGTGGATTCGCACGATAGTCTCTGAGCGGAACCCAGGGACATTTATCGAAGTAAGTGAACAAATAAATTCACAATTTCATTTTATAACCATCAATTGTGTTGAGTGTCATTCATAATTTCTGTTATGATGATTGAAATTCATATTAATCTCGCTTCTTTTATAGATGGATCGAATGCGGAGGGACCTGCAACTAAAGGACCGCTTTCGACCAACTTGCGAGGAAATTGCGGGCTTTTTGATGAACTATGTCTTAGACATGAAGGGAAAATACAATGGCACCATATCAAATTAGATGACGGGCTCGAGTAGTGGCTTCATTATCTCCATGTAATCGAATAGATGATGGTTCTAGTCCCTCTTATATATGATCTTTATATGTAAATTAATCCGGGAAACCGGGAAAACGTGAAAACGGGAAGCCGGGAAACGTGAAACCGGGAAGCCGGGAAACGTGAAACCGGGAAACCGGGAAGCCGGGAAAACGTGAAACCGGGAAGCCGTGAAAACGTGACGTCGACTTTCCCGACTTCCCGACTTCACAACTTCCCGACTTTCCCGACTTCACGACTTTCCCGACTTCAAGACTTTCCCGACTTTCCGTTCCGACTTCCGATTTCCCGACTTTCTCATAAAGCTTTCTCTTACGAATATTTTGATATGCTATATGTATTTTTCAGATTTACAGATAATTAACCGTATTTTTTGCAAATTATTACAACCAAAACGAGAAAAGCAGCAGGCCGCCACGTGGGTGCATCTCTAGTCCCGGGTTGTATTACAACCCAGGACTAGAGGTCCCCTCGCATGCGCCATGTGCTGCCCCCCGCGTGGAGCTCTCTGGTCCCGGGTCGTAGGCCACCCCGGACTAGAGGGGGGGGGGGGGGCTCTAGTCCCGGTTGCCATGTACCGGATGGCAATCCGGTCCCAAAGGCCTCTACAACCCGGGACCAAAGGTGGTGTTTCCACTAGTGGAGCTAGCTCTGGGCCTAACGATGGAGAGCGCGCCGAGGAAGAAGGCAGGACCAGCACGGTGAGGACGGCAGCGACGGCGGCCACCTTCAGAGCGAGGCTGCCTGAACCTGAACCCATATTTGAGACTTGAGAGGAATGTAGTGAAGATCGATGGACTAAGCGGTGTGCATACCAAGGAGCAGACCGCCGGTGCTATTTATAGGCGTTCAAGGACGGCCTTACGCAGTAGTGGTGTTCATATAAAGAAAACAACCGCAGCTACCATTGGAGGAAGAGCATCTATTAGGCGCGCGGATCCGTCCTGGAAGCCACGCATGCACCGATCTTTTCCCTCGCGAGTCGCGTGGGTGAAGCCCACCAGAGTACTAAATCCTTTCTCCTTTCCCACGTGTGTCCACCGAAGTAATCAAATACTATTGCTGTTGGGCTCCATCGTATTCAGTGGACGCTGCTGAAAAAATGCTACGGAGTAGTTGCTTGTGCCGACATCTCAGTCATCATGCTAGCTCCATGTCATTTGAAAGGTTGCAGTTGTTAAAAACTTAAAATATCAATGTGTGGTATTATCCCCCAGGCTAGAAGTAGTACAATGCCATTTTGATCTCTCAGCACAACACCCCAGGCTCCATTGTTCTCCTCATATATATGAAAATCGAAAAGGTAGCGTCAACGTTAAGTTTTAGCCATCCATGAAACAACCTCGTATCCCGAATGCAATCAACAATATGTAACTGTTTAGCCAAACAATCGAGACCTCTACTATTTATAAATATGTCATTCATTGAAAAACATTTGGCGATGGTGGAATAGTCCCATATGGCCCGTTAGCCGTCGAGTTGGGCTTGGCCAACAGCCTGGCCTTAGGAGACACGACACCAGCCACCGGCCTAATCCTGGGCCGCGCATGTGGCCTGCTGACCGATCCTTGGGCCAGCTGGACTCCAACCGCAGGAGCCCGACAAGGAGACAACAGACCGGTTCTAGCCCCGTAGTGGCTCGGGAGTAGTGATGCAGTGTTAGAAAAAGTGAAGTTCACTTGAAATCAAAAGACGCATAAAAATATTACGTGTCACAGCATACTTATATGCGAACACAAGCAGTTACAATTGGACCATGCAACATATCGCATGTATGTTTATCGAGGAGCCAATAATCCGGCTCACCTGTGTGCGAAGCATGCCTGCTCTTTGCAGAAGGTATGGCAGTCCTTAGCGCCTTGCTTTTTGCAAAAGGAGCATGAATCTTCGTTGCAGATGCTTTTGCAGTTTGAGAATGCTTGGCTACCATCACAGGCGTTGCAGTTGATGCCGGTGCAGGTGGTCCTGCAATCCTTGGTCGCTTCGGATTTGCAGTCATCACAGCTTGATGGGCCGCAGACTGACTGGGCGCATCTTGCGAGAACCTCGACGATTGCAGTATGAGTCACAGTCGCTGCATCTCTTTGCCAGCGAGAGTGCAGGGGCGGCGCTGGCGCGGGAGGTGGCACTGGTTTTAGGCTCTGCGACCCACAACGCGCCATGGAAGGCATGACTAGTACGGCGAGGACGACAGCAACGGCTTCCACGTTGAGAGCGAGAGTGGCTGAACCTGAAGCCATATTACTAGAGAAGAATTGAAGATAGACTGAGTGTGGTGTGCGTAGGAAGGAGTAGAGCGATGCTACTTACTAGCGATGCTGAGTATAAAATGGTGGTTACTAAATATAAAATGTTTTAGCTATTTCCGTGAGCTCCATCGGTTACTAAATATAAAATGTTTTAGCTATTTCATAAGTTGACTAGAACATGCATATTAAAACGTGTCTAAATACGTGTGAATCCGAAAAAACCTAAAACATCTTATATTTACAAATGGAGGGATTACTAGCGAATACAATATTTGCAAAATATACCTACATGGATCGTTGTAAGTTGGTACTATGTTTGCAGCAAACACACTAGTTTATGACGTGTCAAAAATTACACTTGCACCACGAACACACCACTTGTAATAGAGCATCGAGATTCATCGTAGCATGTCGCATGTGTGTCTGCAGCAAAGCACACACTAGTTTTCACCATGTCAAAAAATAACACTTGCCGCAAATATCCAGAGTCATCACAACATGTGGCATGTGAGTTTGTATTGAAACACACGCTAGGTTGGAACATGCCAAATACCGCGCGTTCAACTACAGAACCTTCTAAGAGATGGCTCTCTCCCACCCCACCCCTGGCGGCGCTCGCGGCGATGACCCCTCTCCGGCGATCTAGGAGGGCTCCTCACCGGCGGCAATGGCGATCGGAGACCTGGACCCCTTCTCCGATCCTGCCTCCATCGCCCACACCCTGGATTTCTCCTTTGGACATCAGATCCGCGCCAAGGTTCGTCAACTTTTCGCCTCATCCGTGAACCCCGTCTCCTCTTCGCATCGGTTCTTCCTTGTGGTCTCTTTTGGACGGGCCTGCTTTCGTTTGGATGATCTCAACGTTTGCATTGCCCTATCGGCCTGCCTGGGTGCTGCATATGATTCTCTTTGGGTACAACATCTCAATGGCCGGGTTTTCAAGTTTGCAGTGGCCAATAAGGACGTCGGTTTCTTTGTTCAGAATCTGAGATCTTTCAGTTGTAAACAATTAAGTGCTATTTTCATCTCTGGGGTTTCGGTGGTCCAAATTGGGTTAGAGAAGAATCTAAATGGCTTTCTGAATCATCTGCTGAATGGACTACCAAGCACTCCAAAAATCAGTCTCGGGTTGCCCGGCATGCTCATGTGATTCCAGTTCGTCAGGTTTTCAATTCCATTAGGCATAATTTGACTGGATCATCTAGGAATTCTGCACCGGTTTCGGGTTCCAATGCTATTGCCTTGGGATCTCGATCTTTAATTTCTCATGATTCACATGGTATTCAAAATGACCGCAACAATCGGATCGGATCCTCAATCAGCGCACCAGCTTGCGTGAATCAAGGTCATTTAAATTCAAATGTTAACCTCCAATGGGTCGTGGTGATGCGTGACAAAAGCCCATCACCTTCTTCTGGCCCTTCATCTGGCCCATCTTCTGGCCCACCATCAAGCCCTGTGGCTACGGCCCCTTTACTATTGGAAGGTTTTTCCCCTGACCCAAATATTGTCTGCTCTAAATGTCTTGCGCCTGGCCATTTAATTTCTTCGTGTTCAAGTAAAATTAGATGCAGAATCTGTTACAACTATGTACACAAATCCCGTGATTGCCTATCTAAAAACAGAAAGAACCCAGTTTACCGAAAAAATCTCACCAACCAGGGAATATATCAACTGGAAGACGAGACAGCGCCCTTGCTACATCCACCCAAACCCCTCCTCGCGAGGGTTCACCTGTCCCACCGCCGCCCTCTACCACCTTGCCGCCACCACCCCCAGCGAGCTCGCCAATGGCGAACTACCCGTGCGACTTCGTGCCACACCTCCCCGCTGGCATGGGCTTCATCCCGCCCAATGGATTACGTCCTCAACGTGGCTACATCGTCATCGGCGGCAACCTTCCTCACGTGGCGGACGACTGGGCTCTGATCGTCATCGAGCCAGAACCAAGCGTCGAGCAATTCCTTGGGACTGCTGCCATCATCCGCCATCAGCTGGAGCACAACAGAAGGTACACCATCACCGACATCACCCCATCTGCCATGGGTGCTGCTCTGGTACATTTCCAGGATGTTGTAGAGAGAGATGCAGCGATTGGGAATAGCCCCTACTTTGTTGGAGATACTGTCATGAGGGTTATTGCTCAGAACAGGGGTTGAAACCATAGATCTGCTACTTTCTCACATGATTGTTGGCTCATGCTTATGAACTATCCTCTAGAATGCTGGGAACTTGGTACCATTGTTAAATCTCTAGCGGCTTATGGTAAAGTGCTGATTTGGTTTCAAAAAAAAAGGGCTAGGATTCTGGTCAAACTTCGTGCTTATGAATTAGATCGGATCCCATTGAGCCTGGTAGTCATTGAAAGCACCTTACCTGAAGGGAGTGGTAGTTCTTGGTCATGCCCTGTTATCATCTTGTCAGCACACATGTTAGGGGTCATTGCTGGTGATGAAGATCCTTTACCACCTAACGGCGGCAACCCACATCTTGTTCCCATGATCATCGATGACTTCCATATGTGGCATGCAGCTCATGAAGGTGAACAGATGGTAGAGGATGCTGCTAATGCACACAATGCTGCCAATGCTCACCCTGATGTGGTAGAAGCACCTGTCTTGGTTACTCCTCCACAAAGACCTATTCAGGATGCTCCTTTGGATGTTGAACAAGTGATGCAAGAACCCCCGAATGAAAATCTGTTCCCTGCAGCTGAAAACACTGAAAATGCGAAAAACACTATTGCCCAAGCTGCTGATGAACCTGTCGAACAAGCTACCCACACAGTCACATCTGGCCTTGCTAATGAAAGCAATGACTTGGACATTGATGTCGCGGCTGAGAACACTAAAAATGTTGCTCAAGTTGTTGCTGCCCAGCCAACCAGGAATGCTAGAAAGAAGAAGGATAAAGGACAGTCCTCTACTACTGGTCTGAGAAGGAGTAAACACATTGCTGTTCTACAGGGTGGCTTCAAGGATGGTAAAATACCTGAAGGTGCAGAGACTGAAGAAACCGATGAAGGATCTGACTCCGAGGAAGAATCAAGGAACCTGATCAGTGCATTTGAAGCCCAGATCATCGACCCTGCTGCACCTGCACCTCCCCCACTGCCCCTTGAGATCATTCAAGCACTTGGGACTGGTCCTTGCCAAATGCATCCTGGTGATGTATCAGAGGACTCTCTGAACTACGACAATACCAATGATAGTATCGAGTAATTTCATCTGGTCTGTAATAATGTATGCTGCAAACTTGGTGGCATCCTATTTTTTTCTGCATCCTTGTCATGTCATGTGACAGCTACTATGTTTCTCTTCATGAGACTTGTGATAATACCAGACGGATGTGCTGGTTGTGGGGCCCGCGTGCCATGAACCACTTTTATTCGCAATACTATCTTTTATCTGGTTATCCCTGCTTGCGTCCACTGGGGCTATTATGTATCCTCAGATCAATGATTTATCAACTAGTTCCCAATGGATAGAACCTGGATTGTATTTAATTGGAATTTGAGAGGCATTAACTCTCAAACTAGATGGGATGCAATATTGCAAAAAATTGATGAATCTGGTTGTAATGTGATCTGTTTCCAAGAGACCAAAAGAGAGCACTTTGATCATTCTTATATTCGGAATTTCTGCCCTACAAGATTTAACCAATTTGCTACATTCCATCAGTTGGAAATTCGGGAGGGATTATTACTATTTGGAATGGCAATCTTTTTTCTGGTACTCTTATTAGCCACAATCGGTTCCAAGTTACTGTTCAACTTATCCGCAAGCTTAGTCTCTCTGTTTGGTATATCACTAATGTATATGGGCCTACCATACCTGAGGAAAGAATGCAGTTCACTGACTGGCTGTTCAACATAGATACTTCCCTCATGCAGAACTGGATGATTCTAGGAGACTTCAACCTAATTCGCAGCAACAACAATAGAAACAGAGGAGAAGGTGATGTCAACAACATGCTGCTATTTAATTCCATAATAAGCCATCTTGATCTAGAAGAAATCCCACTCAAAGGAAGGGCATATACTTGGAGCCATATTACTAGAGAAGAATTGAAGATAGACTGAGTGTGGTGTGCGTAGGAAGGAGTAGAGCGATGCTACTTACTAGCGATGCTGAGTATAAAATGGTGGTTACTAAATATAAAATGTTTTAGCTATTTCCGTGAGCTCCATCAGTTACTAAATATAAAATGTTTTAGCTATTTCATAAGTTGACTAGAACATGCATATTAAAACGTGTCTAAATACGTGTGAATCCGAAAAAACCTAAAACATCTTATATTTACAAATGGAGGGATTACTAGCGAATACAATATTTGCAAAATATACCTACATGGATCGTTGTAAGTTGGTACTATGTTTGCAGCAAACACACTAGTTTATGACGTGTCAAAAATTACACTTGCACCATGGACACACCATTTGTAATAGAGCATCGAGATTCATCGTAGTATGTCGCATGTGTGTCTGCAGCAAAGCACACACTAGTTTTCACCATGTCAAAAAATAACACTTGCCGCAAATATCCAGAGTCATCACAACATGTGGCATGTGAGTTTGCATTGAAACACATGCTAGGTTGCAACAGGCCAAATAGCACTTGTAGAAATACTCAGAGTCGTCACATCATATCGGATGTGTGCTTGCAGAAAAAACACACACGACTTACATAGTAAAAAAAAACACTTGCAGCAGAGGCCTAGAATCGTTGCAGTAGGTCATCTATGGTGTTTGCAGTAAAAAAAACACACGAATTTGCAACATGTCAAGATAACACATGCAGCTGGTTTTGAACATCCTAAGTCATGGAAGCATGTTGTCCGTGAGTTTGTAGCAAAGCACGGACGAACTTGCAACATGTCAACATAATAATTGAAGCATAAACATAGCACTTGTGGATCTGGATTTTTATGGCCGATAAATGCCCCAGATAACGAATCTTCAGATTTTTCCTTAGAGCATGCTCCTCCTGGTGAGCCACCTCGATTCCTCCATGCAATCTGGCTGCCAAATTAATTTCTTTACCACCCTAAACTTCAGGCGGATGTTTCCAAGTGAGTGTAGGGCAGTATGAGCATGTCTTAGACACGGCGATTTGGCTAGCGGGTGCAGCTGCACCCGCTAGCCAGAAAAAAAATTCCGAATGTCAAAAAATTCGAAAAAAAATATTTGCATGTAGTCCAACATATTTGCAGTCAGCACAAAAATTGGCATGGTGAAAAAACTTTTTTTGCAACCTGTGCAAAAAAGACAAATTCGGACATACCGAAAAGTATATGTACGTGTCCGAAAATTGTCTTTTTTGTACAGGTTGCAAAAAAAGTTTTTTCACCATGCCAATTTTTGTGCTAACACATCACGCTGTAATTTACATCCGGATTTTTTTTCGGAATTTTTTGACATTCTGAAAAAAAATTAAAAATAAAATGCATAGTGGGTGCATCTAGACCCATGCACCGTTATGGATTTCCGCATGTCTTATTGTAAGTTCCTGAAAAAAGCAACACCGACAACCGTAACACCACACGGTGACACACATGGACCTAGCCTCACTGTGAGTTTTATGGTTGGGATGTTAATACAGATCTGCTCTCAAGTCTTAAGTCTAAATCTAGTACCTCTGTTCCCTATATAAAACGTTTTGGCAAACTATAAAACGTTAGGAACGGAGGTAGTAGAACCTAGCTATGATGCGGAAAGCTAAACCTGATCGATGCATTATTGTAAAAAGTGAAGTTTACTCCAAATCAAAACATCGAGTATCTAGTACTTTGCTAAGTATTTTATGACAATGAGTAAAAGATAAAGATGAGGTACTCCAACATTATTACGTGTCACAGCATACGTATATGCATACGTACAAGCGCAAACACACGATTGGACCATGCAACAGATGCACACATAGCCCGGCCAGACCCAGCCAAGTTTAATTTCTTGTTTCTCTTCACGCGCACGTGTCGGCGCACCGTCCTCTGCAGGTGACACGGCAGCCCTTAGCGCCTTCCTCTAGGCAGACCGAGCATATAGATCCGGAGCAGATGCCGCGGCTATCCATGCTTGCGTCGTAATCTTAGGCGTCGCAATAGATGCCGGTGCAGCTGGCCCTGCAATCCTTGATCGCGGTGGACTTGCAGTCGCCACAGCTGGAAGGGCCGCAGGCTCCTGACTGGGTGCAACTTGTGGGAACCTCGACGACACACGTCGAGTTGCAGTACGAGTCACAGTCGCTGCACTTCATCGCCGGGGACGGCGTCGGCGCCGGCGCGAGAGGTGGTGATGGTTTTGGGCCCTGCGACCCACAGCGCGCCAAGGAGGGCAGGACCAGCATGGCGAGGACGGCAGCGACGGCGGCCGCCTTGAGAGCGATAGTGGCTGAACCTGAAGCCATATTTTTAGAGAAGAATCTGATGATCGACTTAATCGGTGTTCATAGGAAGGAGCAGAGCGGTGCTACTTATAGCACTATAGGCTAATTAAACTTCTCCATGTACGTGGATTATTTATTTAGGTGCTCACCTTGAGATCTCCTCCATGCACGTTATTCATAATTGCTCTCATCTTGATCTGCGCCATGCACGTTAGTCATCTTGAGCGGGGAAGATTCCTCGTCTGAACATCGTACTTGACCCTGCTCGTGGTGTGCATAGAAAGGAGCAGAGCGATGCTACTTATTTAGATCTGTGCAAATGTACTTGACCCTGCATGCTATGTCATAATTTATTTATGTTCTACTATGTAAGTCCACCAAGTTACAACTTGAGATCTGCACCATGCACGCTAGGTCATAATTGCTCATCTTGGCGGGGCAAGATTCCTCGTCTAAGCATCGTACTTTTTTTGTGGGGGGTCTAAACATCGTACTTGACTCTAGGGGTGGACACAAAGCTCGGTAATCGCCGCTTGGCTCTTTCTCGACAAGACTTGGCTCGGGCTCAGCTCGGAGGTAGGACAAGCCAAGACTAAGCCTTCCGGCCAAGCTTGAAATCTCGACAAGCCGTCTAGGTGAAACTCGCAAGCCGGCTCGAATGCTCAGTGCAAGGAAAAAATTGCCATGACCTTTATTAAAATGTAACACTTCACAATTATAATCAAGAATAGGGTATGAATAGATCCATAACATAGTCCAACAAGTTTCATAAAGTACCAATAACCATAACAGTTGCATACATCACAAGTTGAAGTCCAATACATCACAAACACATGCACTTAGTTCAACAAATAAACCATGAGATGTAGCTTAATCGAAAGAGAAGTCTTAAAATGTTGTTCAACCACAAAAGGATCATCACTCCATCATTTCATCTCCCTCGACCTTCTTTGTCGTCGCTTGTCCCATTGTAAACTGCCATGTCCACCACACAAACAAAAGAACCATCATTTACTCTAGTTTTGCAATCTTTGTTATACAGAAAGTTTCAGCAATGAAATACACTAAATGAGCAACGTTTAGTCTATTTTGTTTCAGTTTTGTTGAGGTACAAAAGTTCCAGCAATCAAATGCACCAAATAAGCACCATTTAATCTATTTCGCTTTAGTTTTTTGGCTATATATAAAGTTTCAGCAATCCAATACACCAAATAAGCACCATTTAATCTAGTTCGCTTTAGGCTTTTGGCTATATAAAAATTTTCAGCAAGAAAATACATCAAATAAGCACCATTGACAATATTTCGCTTCAGTTTTTTTTTGCTGTATAGAAACTTCCAGCAAGCAAATACATCACATAAGCAGCATTTACATAATTTTGCTTCAGTTTTTTTTGTTGAATAAAAATTTCCATCAAGCAAATACACCAAAAAAAAGCACCATTTGCTCTATTTTTCATCAATTATGTTGACGAATTAAAAGTTCCAGCAACTAGCACTAGTGGAGACATGCCCTTCTGTCCCGGCCCGTGAGGGCCTTTAGTCCCGGTTAGCCAACCGGGACAGACCAAGCGGGACTAAAGGCCCAACCTTTAATCCCGGGCCTGTTACCAGCCGCGACTAAAGGCCTTCCACGTGGCCGCGATACAGGGATTGGGCTGGAGGACCTTTAGTCCCGGCTGGTAATACCATCCGGGACTAAAGATTATTTTTTGATTTTTTTTTTCAAATTTGTTTCAATTTTTTTCCAACATTTGTTTTCCATCCGGGCTCTAATTAGAGGCGCCTCTAACTAAGCATCGTGTTGTGAATGCTCTCGTAATCCTAGCGCCTCTAATTTCTTTTTTCTAATTATTTGACTCGTTACTCTCTCACTTGCACCATTTTTAACACTAATTATACTTAAACTTTAGTCAAATTCTAGTCTTGTTCAAACTTCCCGATCGGTCACCCATCCTCACACTACTCCACCCTCAGCACGCTTAACTTCTCTGTTCCTTCCTGCTGTGGTCCCGCGAATCTGATTGTACCTTGTTGTCAATACTACCATATCAATCCTATTAACTCTTATAACATTGTGTCACATGTGTGTATTTTTTGAAACCAAAAACAATTATTTAAGTAAACAATAATGAATAAGTAATAATAATATTGAATTCCAATGAAAATAAAATAAATAATAAAACTATTTTATTCATTTATTGCCATTTATTCATATAATATGTCATAATTAATACCTTTAAATTTGTAAATCGCAAATTGACAAATAATGTATCCATAATATGGTATAATATAACTTTCAATATGTAAATATTTTATTCATTTTTTGTTATTATCATATAATATGGTATATAATATAACTTTAAAAAAATGCATTAACTATTATCTTTTCCATATTTTTGAATCTAACTAAACTTTCAACATGAAATGTGTTTGAATTTGAATAAATAATCGAAAATCATTTTCTGTTTTATAAAATAATTATTCTAACTAGTCAAACTATTAACTATTTTGTCATTTTCATTAAAAAAATGTATTAACAATTATCTTTTCCATATTTTGAATCTCACTAAACTTTCAACATGAAAAGTGTTTGAATTTGAATAAGTAATCCAAAACCATTTTCTGTTTTATAAAATAATTATTCTAACTAGTCAAACTATTAACTATTTTACCATTTTCAATTAAGAGTTTATGAATGTAGATAAAAATTTTAGAGCCTTCTACAATACGAGACTATCAAGATTAAATATTTAAAATTCTATAAAGTGTCAAATGCACCTTGGATCTCACCGTATTCCGCTCTAGTGTGTGTGTGAGGGTGGGTGCAACGGAGGGAGGTTGAATGGGGGTAATAATTACCCACTTGCGCAATAGTGAGATTCAAAAATCATCCAATCATGTGCAGGAAGGCGATCCCCAAATCAGGGGGCAAAGTTATCATCATGGATGTCGTCGTCGGGTCTCCTTCCGAAGCCAATTACGAAGGCCAGGTCATGTCTGATCTGCTGATGATGGCTGATGCTCTATTGCCCTGCTCTATTTATTGAACGAAACAACAGTAACAATTAAGCACCATAGAATCACCATGCCCCTTTCAGAACCATGCGCAAGCACTACCTAAATTAACTATGCCCCTTTCAGAACCACGTCGAATCGAAGTTGCCTATCTTCTCCAGTGGCCACTCTGACTGGCAAATCGGCAAATCATCGCGTGGTCGTGAGACGGCAAATCGGCCTTCGATCCAAACAGCGGCAAGACGTCTCTGATGATTTGCAACTGTCCGAACAAGTGCTGGGGATGTTGCTAATCATCAGAGATCCTTGCCGCTGCTTGGATCCGACCGAGGGGAGGGTTCACCTTCAGCCTCCGCTCTAGGAACTCCTGCCTCTCAGAAATCTTACTCTCTGCTACCCGTGTACTGCCAATGATGGATGTGAAGTGTACTCCTGCCACTCTTATAGACCCGCCTCTCCGAGTGACTCCCTCCAACCAACCATGCAGGTTAGTTCATAATTGCTCATCTGGTTGACCGGGCACGATTTCTCGTCTAAACATGGTGGTTGACCATGGCGTCTTGTGTGTTTTATTTCTCTATTTAAAGTCGTATCATAATTGCTCATCTGGCCCCTCACCCTCTTAACGCTATCTTCTATGTGTTCGCGTCCATCTCAGAACAATTTGTTTGAGCTACTAGCAATTGTTTTACTACGACTCGCGTTACAGACTTACAGTGTTTCGATGCTTATCATTTCAGAAATCATAAGTACTACTATAGCAGCTTTCCACAACCACACAGTCACACACACAGGGAGAGTCGGACTCATCAGAGCTTGCTGGAGACGGCGATGGGCCTGGTCCTGGGTCAGGCTGGCGCGGGCTCCTTGGGCACGACGACGGTGAGCACGCCGTTCTCCATGCTGGCCCTGATCTGCTCCAGCTTCACGTTCTCCGGACTCCGGCAACGCCACCTCCCACGCGAACTCCAGGTTCCCGCGCTCCGCCGCGTGCCACACAGTATCTCCGTCTTCCTCCTTTTGTTTCGCCGCGCCACGGACGCTCAGCACGTTGCCGTCCTCCACCTGGACCTTGACGTCGTCCTTGCCCATCCCCGGGACGTTGATCGTGATGATGTGGGAGCTCGGAGTCTCCACCCAGTCCATGACAGCTGACGTGAAGGGGCGGGCGTATAGGAGCCGCCGGAATGGGCTACCCAAGAAGAGGTCCGCCATTGCTTCGGTGAGCTTGTAAAATGATCAGCTGGGTTGCGATTTTCCTGCCGTAATGGAACTGGAATCTGAGTAGGGATTTGAATGTCGTTCTTGAGCTGGAAACTGGATCGGAGTTGCGGAAGATGAAGGAATTGGAAGAGTGGCGGCAATAAATTAGGAGGGTTTGCGGCGTCGAGGTCGGGGAGATGGTTCTGGAGAGGTAGAGAGTGCAGTGGACGAGGGAAGCCTCCGCGCCTCCGCGCTAGGAACCTCTCCCTCCGCCTCCGCGCGGTGGGCGTCCACCCCCGCGTCTCCCTCGCCTCTCCCCAGCCCACGTCCCTTCCGCCGCCGCCGGGGCGTCGCCCGGTTCGGGTGGCGTGGTGGCGGCGGCGGATCTCCCCGGCCAAGGTTCCGTCCGCAGCGGAGGCGCCCGCTTGCGGCGGATCAACCACGGCAGTGTGGCGGCTAAGCGGCGGCAGATGGACTCGGCCGGGCCGCGACCCGCGGACGTCGCTGCGGTGTTCGACTCCGACGGCAGAAGAGCCTTCCTGGTGCTAGTCCGCGGCACGAGGAAGCCAGGAGCGTCGGCTCCGGGCATGGCGGCGGTGACCTTCTCCTCCGCCGGAGATGGTCGGCCGGCTGGCTGTGGCGGATCCCTGGATCCCACAGTTAGCCCCAGCGGCGAGTTGGGAGGCGTGGTTGCCGGTGAAAACCGGGCTTGATTTCGTTCAAACCGGTGATGGCGGCGTCTACGCGTCGTTATCTTCGTGAAGGCATCGCCGATGCAGCCACCATCTACACACTCGCACTGTTCCGGGGGAAACCCTAGGTCCGGGCTCCCCAGATCGGACGATGGCGGCACTCTCGGTGTCGCTCTCCCTCATGAGGGCATTGTTTTGGAGCAGCTGCTGGATGGGACGGGCAAGTAGAGGTGGCGTGTTGAGGGATCTAACACGTCGTCGACGGCGAGTCTCGGCGGCGCGGCGCAGTGGAGTCTCGGCGCTGGACGTGTGATGATGATGACGCGCAGATCGGATATGTTGTCTGGCGTCATGGCGACGTCGACGACATGCCTGCCAAGGATAATACTTTGGTTCTTTCCTGAAGATGATGATGGGTCTGAGGAAGACGGTGGCGGCGACTTCTGTAGCAGGTGCATCGGTGCCGCTGAGGGTCTGCTGGACTGGTTGTGCCTCCTGGTCGCTATCGGGCGGCTTGGTGTGGCCTTCAGTTTTTTTTGAAGATGTGCGTTGGTGTATTGTCAGGGTTTGTTCCTGGCCACCCCCTTCATCCGTGTTGTATGTGTAGCGAGATGTCGCTAGTTCGGTGGTTCGCTTCGGGTTGATCTTTGTATTCCTCTTGTAAGGTGTGGTTTCAATAATTGCGGAAGGCTGTGTGCATCGCTCGATGCAGAGGCCGGGGATCCGCACCCCCTTTTCTAAAAAAAGTGGACGAGGGAAGCTTCTGGACCATGCATGGTTTTTTTGCGTTGTACTCTCTCCGTTTTTTAATATAAGATATTTTATCATTTGTCCACATGCACATGCATTTATATGCATGTAGACACAATTTAGTGTGCATGTTCACTCATTTTAACATGCATGCAGACAACATGCACAACACCTAAAACATCTTATATTCATGTTCACTCATTTTAACATGCATGTAGACAACATGCACAACACCTAAAACATCTTATATTAAAAAACAGAGGGAGTACTCGTCTCGAACATATCTTCTGTCCGCTGCTATAAATGTTAATTACTCACTCTGTTTTTTAATATAAAATGTTTTAGCATTTGTTTAGATTTACATGTATCTAAATGTATCAAGGCATGTTTTAATGTGTATGTTCACTTATTATAGTGTGCATCTAGATAATATGAACAACATCTAAAACATCTTATATTAAAAAACGGAGAGAGTACTATGGATATTAGCTAAGGATTGACACGCTGATTTACAGCGGCACGTGGAAACGTGGACGTACGTTCATGCTCGGAAGTTCTGGTTGTCTCGAAAAAGAGATTTACAAGGCATATGGCGGCAGGGGCAACGTCGGTTGTCTGGCGCACGTGCGCACTGATACGTCTCAAACGTATTTATAATTTTTGATGTTCCATGCTTATTTTATACCAATTGCTACATGTTTTGCATCTACTTTATATCACTTTTATACATTTTTTGGGACTAACCTATTAACAAGATGCCACAGTGCCAGTTCCTGTTTTCTGCTGTTTTTGTATTCCAGAAAAGCTAGTCTGGAAATATTCTCGGAATTGGACGAAAATTTACGGAGGCCCCTATTTTACCAGAAGACTCCATGGGCCAGAAGGACAAGTCCGGGGGAGGCCCGAGGGCCCCACACGTGGGCAGGGCGCGGTTGGGCCTTGCCCGGCGCCCTGGGGTGGTGTCGTCTCCTCGTCACCGCCTCGCGACGCCCTTTGGACTATATATTGCCCCTGACCTAAAACTCACGGAAAATTGACGAAACTCCCGAATACATCTCCGTGCTCCGCCGCCACGAAACTTCGTTTCGGGGGTCAGAAGTCCTGTTCTGGCACCCTGCCGGGACGGGGATTGACCCCCGGAGCCTTCTCCATCGACGCCACCGCCTCCATCATGCTCCGTGAGTAGTTCCCCCATGGACTACGGGTTCTAGCTGTAGCTAGTTGGTACTCTCTCTCCCATGTACTTCAATACAATGATCTCATGAGCTGCCTTACATGATTGAGATCCATATGATGTAATCGGTGTTGTGTTTGTTGGGATCCGATGAATATTGAATACTATGTCAAGTTGATTATCAATCTATCTTATATGTTATTTAAGATCTTGCATGCTCTCCGGTACTTGTGGTTGCCTTGATCAAGTAGTTGCCTGTATCTCCAAGAGAGAGTATTTATGCTAGATAGTGGGTTCATGCCTCCATTTAACCTGGGACAGTGACAGAAAGTTCTAAGGTTGCGGATGTGCTGTTGCCACTAGGGATAACCTAACAATGCTATGTCCACGGTCATATGTATTTGTTTACATTACGCACTTTACTTAATGCAATTATCCGTTGCTTGCAACTTAATACCAACGGGGAACTCGGATGACAACCCGGCGGTGGATTATTAGTCATAGACGCTGTTGGATAACGGTCTATGTATTTTGTCGTAATGCCCAATTAAATATCATAGTAGTCATCATGTCATATATATGCATTGTCATGCGCTCAATATTCTGTCAATTGCCCAACTGTAATTTGTTCACCCAACACTTGTTATTGGAGAGTTACCACTAGTGTAGATAGCTGGGAACCCCGGTCCATCTGTCATCATCATTGCTTTTCCGTCAACTCCACGCAAGCAACTATTTTCTGGTGCCATTGCTTCTGTGTTACTGCTACTGTGCTCTCATATTACTGCTGCTTTCACATCACGTTTGTTACTAGTGCTTTCTCAGGTGTGGTGGAATTGACAACTCCGCTGCTAAGGCTTATAAGTATTCTTTGTCTCCCCTTGTGTCGAATCAATAAATTTGGGTTTTACTTCCCTCGAAGACTGTTGCGATCCCCTATACTTGTGGGTTATCAAGACTATTTTCTGGCGCCGTTGCCGGGGAGCATAGCTCTACTCATAAGTTCACCTGGGGAGTACACTCTACCTCTCTCTCTGTTTTTATTTTATTTTGTTTTGTCTAGTTTTATTTTGCTTAGTTTATTTCTGTTTAGTTGTGTTTTGTTTAGTTTACTTTTGTTTAGTTTATTTTTGTCTAGTTTTATTTTTCTTATATACCCGAAAATCCATAAAAATTTAAAAACCGAAAATCTAAAAAAACTGTTGCTATGGAAGAACATGCTAGAACCTCTATGTTTATGGAAGCTAAAGAATTATATATAAAGTATAGAGAATCAAGAGAGGGTAAAATCATGAGAGGCATGTTAAAAAAGTTAAATCAAATTGCTGAAATTTTGCTGGAACGCCATGATATAAATTGTTGCTCTGAACAAGATACTAAACATCTTAAATTCCAATGTGGCTTTAGTGAAGAAGTTTTAATTATGAACTATCATTGGAATAACTATATTCATTTGGAGCTGAACAAGTAGAACAATTTGTTACATTTGGGAGCTTCTGAAATAGATTCCTTCATGGCTAAAAATTATGAAACCTGTGTTGCTTGTAATAAACTTAAAGAAACGGTCTCTTTTATTCTTGATTATTGCCTAGAAAATTTCAGCAATAATTGTTATATCATTGATTATAAAGAGAGACTCATTAATGCACAAGAATGTACTCACAATTTGCAGGAACCTGTAGAAGAAGAAACTATGCTGAAGCTGAAAGCTCATTGGATGAAAAAGAGGAGGAGAGTGATGAACAAAAGGAGGAAGAATGGAGTAGCTACCCATGCCTACCTTCTAATGAGAGTAACTCTTTATCTCTTACACTATTTGATTGCCCTCCATGCTTACCAAAGGAGGATGAATGTTATGTTCCTGTGGATTCTCTTGAAATATTCCCTATGAGTAAAACTTGTGGAAATGATTATGCTACTGATATTTATGATAATCCATGCTATTTTGATAAATCTTATGATAATCCTTTATTTGTGCCTAATTTCGAAATGCATGGTAATGAGAAAGTTTGCTTAGAAAATGTTTATGATAAAGCTCTAGATGATGGTCCTATATTGGTTGATAATATTAATTGTACTACTAATGAAAATGGGATTGGAGAGGTCTTGACTTTATCTAGAGTCCCATACCTCTTGAGAATGATCAATCATCTTGTTATAAAATTGTTAAAAGTGGGTTTGAAAGTTTTAATCCCACTATTTTTGAGCTTGATAAGAATTATGTGTTTGTAGATCATGAAAAGCATGCTTTATGTGATAGTTATATTGTTGAGTTTGTTCATGATGCTACTGAAAATTATTATGAGAGAGGAAAATATGGTTGTAGAAATTTTCATGGTACTAAAGCACCTCTCTATATGCTGAAAGTTCTGAAGTTACTCTTGTTTTATCTTCCTATGCTTGTCACTTTGTTCTTCATGAATTTATTTGTGTACAAGTTTCCTATGCATAGGAAGTGGGTTAGACTTAAATGTGTTTCGAATTTGCTTCTTGATGCTCCTTTTGCTTCATTTTCTATTTTTATGTGAGCATCTTTAAAACTATCAAGCCTAGCTAAAAGGCATTAAAGAAAAGCGCTTATGGGAGGCAACCCATTTTATTTTTCTGCAATTTTTCTTTTATTGAGTCAAGGAGTTGTTTACTTCTGTAGCAACTCCTTTGTATCTTTATTTTCTCGCATTGTTGTGCCAAGAGTAGCCTCTAATGATAAGATGATGCTTAATTTTGATTGCTGCGCAGAAACAGATTTTTGCTGTTCACTGTACGAAATTCCTAAAATCACCAGATTGTTAATTAAATCTGAAAATTTTTGTGCGTAATCTTTATGAATGTCTGAAACTTTCATTAGTTCAGAGTTTCTCGATCTGAGCGTCGTAAGTGCCTCGAAAAAATTCGTCTTTGCGGACTGTTCTGTTTTAGACAGATTATGCCTTTTTATTTTTCGCATTCTCTCTTTTACTAGTGTTGAGTGAAATTCTTTTTTGGGTGGAAGAGCTTCACATAACATCAGTGGCTGTAGCTAATGTTTAAAGTAACAAATCATATTGCGTCTTTACAGAACATGTGAATTTTTGATTATGCACTAACCCTCTAATGAGATCTACTTTGAGTTTGGTGTGACGGAAGTTTTCAAGGGTCAAGAGAGAAGGATGATATAATAGGATCAAGAAGAGTGAAGAGCTTAAGCTTGGGGAGGCTCCCATGGATCTCCCCAGCATATTTCAAGAAGACTCAAGCGTCTAAGCTTGGGGATGCCCAAGGCATCCCCTTCTTCATCGTCAAAATTATCAGGTCATCTCTAGTGAAACTATATTTTAATTCTTTCACATCATATGTGCTTTTCTTGGAGCGTCTGTGTGCTTTTATTTTCAGTATTGCATTTTATTTTCAATAAAGCTTGACTGGACCCTAGCATTCTTGATTGGGAGAGAGACACGCTCCGCTTTTTCATGAGAATACTCCTATTCTTCACTTATATTTGTTGAGTATTCATATCTAGCGCTGTTCAGCTTTTAGCTCTTGTTTTCATGTATCTCTTGTCAGAGCTATTAGCTTTCTTTTGTAGAAAGTACTCTCTTGCTTCACTTATATTTGTTTGGAGAGTTGATGAAATAAATTGATTGGTGTTTGGTTGGTTCAGAAAATGTTGCATGTGGTAATTGGTATAAGGAAAAACTTGCTTAATCTTGTAGATCACTAAAATGGATAACTTGATGCTTGTCAATTGTTTTGAGTTAACAAGTAGATCATGATTAAATTGTGCATCACATGAGTTAAGCCTATTAGTGAAGAACTACCGTAAAGCTTGTTGAAAATTTGGTTTGCATCGGTGGTACCTCTAAGGTCTAGATATTTTCTAATAACAGGGTTTGGTTAACAAGGAAGACGGTATGAAGTCTTATAACGTTTGCAATATGTTTGTCATATAAAACTTGGTGTACGGGTTGATATTCTTGTTTGCTTACATAACCTTGCTAGCCTAAACTCTGTACTGAGAGGGAATGCTTCTCGTGCATCCAAATCCTTGAGCCAAAATCCATGCCATTTGTGTCCACCATAACTACCTATATGTGGTATTTCCTTGCCACTCCAAGTAAATTTTTCATGTGCTACCTTTAAATTATTCAAAATGTTATTATTCCCTTTTTGTGTCAATGTTTACTAGCTCATGAGGAATTAGTGTGGTTATTCTTTATTCTATTTGTCGAGTGGACTTTTACACCTGGACTAGTGGCATATACATCCGCTTATCCAATAACTTGCAAAAAGAGCTGGCAACGGGGTGCCCAGTCCCAATTAATTACAACTTTAACCAATTAATTCTCTTCACACTTTTGCCCTGATTCATCAGTAAGCAATGACAAACAGTGAAATACCTGAATGTGTGTAAACCAAAGAGAAAGAGGGATGATCTGCCTTGCTGGTAGAAATAACGTCCTTCATGGGAGCCGCTCTTAAAAGTCCGTTCGACAGGTAGAATACTGTTCTCACCCGCTACCATTCGTTGACAATTAACAAACACCTCTCAAAAATAGATACTCCTCCATGGTATGTGATTGATGGAAGGCACCCGAGGATTCGGTTAGCCATGGCTTGTGTTAGCAAGGTTGGGAGGAGTATCAAATATTTTATGCAATCTCTATATGCTTTCAAAAACTAAAAGCTCTAGCACATGATTTAATCCCTGCTTCCCTCTGCGAAGGGCCTTTCTTTTACTTTTATGTTGAGTCAGTTTTCCTATTCTTTCTGTCTTCCACAAGCAAACACTAGTGTCAACTTTGTTACAACATGCGTTATATGCAATGTATTGGACTTGTTATACTACTTTGTGTTGACAATATCCATGAGATAAATATGTTGAAAGTTGAAGCAAATGCTGAAACTAAATTCTTCCTTTGTGTTGATTAAATACCTTTTATTAGAAACTATTGCTTTATGA
Source organism: Poa pratensis (assembly GCA_947311845.1). Taxonomy (NCBI): domain Eukaryota; kingdom Viridiplantae; phylum Streptophyta; class Magnoliopsida; order Poales; family Poaceae; genus Poa; species Poa pratensis. Next base: position 1,869,750 of record CAMZMU010000014.1, read on the forward strand.
GTTAACACTTATGCAAAACTGTTTGATGCTTGTCTCGAAAGTACTATTCATGAAAACGTTTAGCTTGTGTGATTCATTGTTTACTCATTATCTATTTGGTAGCAAATTATAGACCATTGACTTGGATCACTTCATTCATTTACATGTGCCTTGCAATATTATATGATCAAGATTATGATAGTAGCATGTCACCTCAAAAATTATTTTGTTTTTATCGTTTACCTACTCGAGGACGAGTAGGAACTAAGCTTGGGGATGCTGATACGTCTCAAACGTATCTATAATTTTTGATGTTCCATGCTTGTTTTATACCAATTGCTACATGTTTTGCATCTACTTTATATCACTTTTATACATTTTTGGGACTAACCTATTAACAAGATGCCACAGTGCCAGTTCCTGTTTTCTGCTGTTTTTGTATTCCAGAAAAGCTAGTCTGGAAATATTCTCGGAATTGGACGAAAATTTACGGAGGCCCCTATTTTACCAGAAGACTCCATGGGCCAGAAGGACAAGTCCGGGGGAGGCCCGAGGGCCCCACACGTGGGCAGGGCGCGGTTGGGCCTTGCCCGGCGCCCTGGGGTGGTGTCGTCTCCTCGGTCACCGCCTCGCGACGCCCTTTGGACTATATATTGCCCCTGACCTAAAACTCACGGAAAAATTGACGAAACTCCCGAATACATCTCCGTGCTCCGCCGCCACGAAACTTCGTTTCGGGGGTCAGAAGGTCCTGTTCCGGCACCCTGCCGGGACGGGGATTGACCCCCGGAGCCTTCTCCATCGACGCCACCGCCTCCATCATGCTCCGTGAGTAGTTCCCCCATGGACTACGGGTTCTAGCTGTAGCTAGTTGGTACTCTCTCTCCCATGTACTTCAATACAATGATCTCATGAGCTGCCTTACATGATTGAGATCCATATGATGTAATCGGTGTTGTGTTTGTTGGGATCCGATGAATATTGAATACTATGTCAAGTTGATTATCAATCTTATATGTTATTTAAGATCTTGCATGCTCTCCGGTACTTGTGGTTGCCTTGATCAAGTAGTTGCCTGTATCTCCAAGAGAGAGTATTTATGCTAGATAGTGGGTTCATGCCTCCATTTAACCTGGGACAGTGACAGAAAGTTCTAAGGTTGCGGATGTGCTGTTGCCACTAGGGATAACCTAACAATGCTATGTCCACGGTCATATGTATTTGTTTACATTACGCACTTTACTTAATGCAATTATCCGTTGCTTGCAACTTAATACCAACGGGGAACTCGGATGACAACCCGGCGGTGGATTATTAGTCATAGACGCTGTTGGATAACGGTCTATGTATTTTGTCGTAATGCCCAATTAAATATCATAGTAGTCATCATGTCATATATATGCATTGTCATGCGCTCAATATTCTGTCAATTGCCCAACTGTAATTTGTTCACCCAACACTTGTTATTGGAGAGTTACCACTAGTGTAGATAGCTGGGAACCCCGGTCCATCTGTCATCATCATTGCTTTTCCGTCAACTCCACGCAAGCAACTATTTTCTGGTGCCATTGCTTCTGTGTTACTGCTACTGTCGCTCTCATATTACTGCTGCTTTCACATCACGTTTGTTACTAGTGCTTTCTCAGGTGTGGTGGAATTGACAACTCCGCTGCTAAGGCTTATAAGTATTCTTTGTCTCCCCTTGTGTCGAATCAATAAATTTGGGTTTTACTTCCCTCGAAGACTGTTGCGATCCCCTATACTTGTGGGTTATCACGCACACAACGCATCAACGCGAGCGCGGGCCTCCATCATGCAGAGACGATGGGTCGATCGAGTTTTATTCGTGTGGTTGACTCGATACGTCGCTAGTGTTTGACAACACCACGACGGGAGCCGAGTCGTACATGAGCGCGATGACAACAGCCGTCTGCACCACAGGACCAGGGGACGCACTGGCACGGTCTTGGGTCCGTCTAAAATTACATGAGCCTTCATCGATTAATTAGGTTCAGTACTCCTTTGGAGGCTAGCTAGTCGATCTCGTTCCCATTTGCTAGACTTACAGATACAGGTAAGAAAGGAAGAAAATTAAAACTGCCGCGCGAGAATAAGGAATGGAGATTGCCTGTTGGATGGATCGGAAGCCCAATACCAATAGAGGAATGGTCGGGGGCGGCGGCGGACCGGCGGAGGTGGGGATTTGAGCATGGCGGGGCGGCGAGGCGGGCACGGTAGCGCCACCGGCCGCGGGTGGCAGGCAGTCGGTTAGGGCACCGGCGGTGACGGCGGGGCCGAGCTCTTCTTCTTCCTCCGGTCTCCCACGTGCGCTGGTCGGAGGCGCTCGCGCGCACGTAAATTAGCCAAGCCCCGTCGGCCACGCTTGGGGTGCAACATCATTCTCCGATCAAGTCGTCGACGAAGAAGGAACCGATCGCCCACCACCACCACGTACGTACTATATATACAAGAAAAAAATCAACGAAAACCAATCTATAAAATCCTCTCAAAAGAATAAACCAAGCTATAAACAGGAACATGGACATGCATGACAAACTGATCAGAAATTGATCGATGCACGGCAAGAAAAATACCTACTGGATCGAGGTCACCGCCGCCAGGAAGCTGAAGAAGGAATCGACGACCACCACCACCACCGAAGGCTGACTTTCCCTCCTCGCCTCCCCTCCGCCTCCGCCACCCCACCCCACCCCACCCCACGCCTCGCCCGAGTCACGAAATCACAAAGTCACACGCGCACACCGCACGCGTACATATGTCTACATCCATGGTTGCTGAGAGTTTGCAAATTGCTATAGTTTTATACACGAGTTAGCTACATACGAGTAGGACATGGGGCCCTGCTTCCGAAGCATTAACTACCCGCTTACCTCATATACAAACTACTACTAGTAATATCTCAGACCTGATATAAAATAAATTATTACTTGAATAAGCTAAAAGAGATATATGCAAGAAACGTGAGGACGCTTAAGTACCCACATAAACATTAATTAAGTATGACTGTATGACAAGTTTTCGAGACCTACAGCCACGGTCGCTTAAGTATGACAAGTTTTCTTGCTCCGTCATTTTGTAACAGAAACAAGATGTCTCTTATACGCTGATGTGTCAAACAACTATAGGAAGGAGACATGTGGAGGCTGATCGATCAGATGGACGTCGAGATGGTTCTCTCATTGCAAATCAACACCTACGTATGCAAACTCACCTTCCCATGCAAACTCACCTTCCGTAAAAAAAAGTATGCAAACTCACCGATATCCTATAAGTATGCAAACAGGGCCGGTCCTGAGATTTTGGGGGCCCGGGCGAAACTAAAACCCGGTCCCCTCGAAGAAATATCATAGTAAATAATATGTATGATATAAAATTGTTAGAAAATTTGAAAAAAAAATACTGTAAATCATAAATATTTTGTTTACAGTTATATGAAAGTTTCATCTCATTTTGTCCACTGATTTGTGAATATATATATAGCTTTTTTAGCTTAAAAATCTAAAAACTGTTTATTAACAAACCATTAATCAAAATGGGAGAACTTTCACAGAATACTCAGCAAAACATTATGATTTATTGTCTTTTTTAATGAGCAATTTTTATTTTGAGTTTCAAATTTTAGTTGACCTTATACGCTGGATTTAAAACAGGCGACAAATGAGAAGACTGTCTTTCCGTGACTTAGGTACATGAAGTCCCTGAAGCTGTCCCAACCTTTTGGTCAGCGCGACGTCGCTCTCTGATATCATGAACGTTGTGTTCTAACGTCGCTTACACTTGGTTTAGTTATTCCGCCTTTGACAAACATTAGAACACCATGCGGTGGGATGGAACAAGGGATTTTGTAGGCGAAATATGAGCAGGAAATGTTTTGATCGTGTTTCTTTTTAGCATCTATCGTGTGCTTTTTTTTTGTGCTGCAATCCATGGATCGGTACCGTATCTATTTTTCTACCCCACCCAACGGGGCCCACCCACTTAATCAACTACTACTAGCCCATAAGAGAAAAGGTCCAGATTAATTGTAAGATAAAAGGCCTAAATTATTACTCCGTAACTTAAGAAAACAGAAGGCCCACTAAGACGAGGTAACGCTTCCTTTCGTCTTCATCCCCTGAACAATACGAGATCAGAAGCTACATGTCTCTAATGGCGACGTCAAAGGAGTTCCAAACTACCACACCCTAGACGGCTAAACGAACCTAGCTAGGGGCCCCTTGGGTTTCGGGGGCCCGGGGCGGCGGCCCCTCCTGCCACCCCTCAGGGCCGGCCCTGTATGCAAATTCACTTGCACTAATTGCATATCCAAGCCAATCACCAGAAATAGCCCGGCATCAATGGAGCTACCGCCATTGGCCATCTTCCTTGCCACGGTGCTCGCCGCTGCTCTCTACCTAAAACTCAGAGCACATCCCGCTGCGGCTGCAACCTCCCACCAGGTCCGAAGTCATGGCCCATCATGGGCAACTTCAACCTGATCGGTGAGCTCCCTATAAGTTTTTTAAAGAACATACATATTGCACGTACCTCAGTATACTCGCATTTCCTTTGATTGTATGGCGCTGAGGTTGGACATACAAGGAAGGATTGTATAGTCAATAAAAATATTTCACTCTTTGGAACTCGCGGTTGCTATATTTTTTTCGATAAAGTGAATATATTCATATCGTGGAGATACCAATTATAGCGCCTCTGCAACAATCTAATGTCCTAAAGACACTAGTGAAACCCAAACTTCATGCTGATGTTTCCTAGTGAGCGTGGGGAAGTATGAGCATGTTGTGGAAAGTTGTAGAACACTAATCTTCGTTGTTGTATTACGGTGACCCTCATAGGGTATATAAAGAGGTACAAGAATGGAGATAGACTTGGAGTACAAGTAGGTCTACGAGTCCTAGTCTAATAATAACTCGTATATGTACTCTAAGATTCCCCATTAGTCGTAGCGGGAGTGAAGCGGACGATTGCGACTGGATTTAAAGTCTTGCGATTCCGTCATCTTCTCCCCTCTGCCATCATCAATTGCGTCTCTGATGGTCTCTCCTCTCTTCCCTCCCGCAGTCACAGCGGGAGGGGCGTGGACGCAAGTGACGACGCGGACGTTGTTGACTGAAGTTGTTGCCGATGAGCTGCTGTAAACATTGCCCTTGATGTCGATGTCGAGGTAGCCGATCTTGATGTAGCCATGGTCGAGGTAGTCGTGGTTGATGTAGTACTCGTCGTAGTCGTTGTAGCCGCAACGCCGGAGGCGCAAAAAAAAAAGCGCGATGTGTATGACGGAGCCGCAGTTGAGGTTTTTATGACGTTTCGCACCTTGAGGGTACCATCGGAGCCGACGTTTTGCACCTTGAGAGGTACCGTCGGGGGCGTCTTATGGATGTCAGAGGACGCGGTTATAGATGAGTCCACCAGTTTTGTCAAGACTGGAGGAAACCCACCGTGCACACAACGGTTTAGCCATGTCATGTGGCGGTTGTATGGCTTTCAGAACAGTGATGCTGGTTTTTTTTTTCTTGTTGCAGTCTTATCCGTCGGACGCGGTCGATGCCGTCGTCGGTGTCGTGTGATGCCTTGCAGTATTACTGTCAGAGGGCGTGTGTCCATCATTGTGGACGAGGTTGTAGCGGCGGCGGCGATGTGTTGACGAGATTGTCGATGAAAACTACGTTGATCTCTTGGCGATGATATGTCGGCGATGTAGCGACAGGCGTGATGTAGTGCGTCATTTGGAGGCGTCCCTCGTGGCGACGATGGTGTACATGTCTTGCCGTCGGAGAAGACGATGAATATCCACGCCATGCTGCGTGTGGTTGACGTCGCTTCTCGTAGATGTCGTACCTTAGCGTAGTCGTACATGTTGATGTCGTGGTTCGACTCGATGTTGTTCCGTTGATGTTCGGTGCAGTTTTCGGCGGATACGTGGACATGTCGATGATGGTTGGTGTAACAAGCTGGCTGCATCCGTAGCAAATTAGTGCATGTCCAGAACGTAACCTGGATGATCACGTGTGGAGATGTCCTTTTTCTTTCATGGTGAGTTTCTTCGCTCGTTCTTGACGTCTCCAGCGACGACCTGCAGTGGCCGCATCTCCAGGGCGCGCGTGCCCCGTACACGCGCATACCCATATGCGCTCCAGTGTCGCTCGCGCTTGGGCTGCCGCCTGTGATCATGTGCATCGATCCAGCCGGCAGCGTTACGTCCTGATGCAGATTGGACCGCGATGCCCGCCGGGTTCGCTTGAGATGTGGCTGTGTGTGTTCTCCGCCTGGATGGACTTGTTGAAGCGGTAGGTGCGGGACGATCTTTCGTCGCGCCCTGGACGACGCGCCTCGGCCGCATCCATGGTCGAAGTAGCCAGCGAATCTTCCGTCGTCTTCACCGAATCATGTACCGAACTGAGGGTCGTAGGATTTAGGGACGAAAATCTTGTCTAAACTATGAACTTGAATCTAAGAACCGATCCGATCTTTGATCGAAACCGGGTGCCGCGCCCCCGAGTAGAGGAGATTGATCTCCTTGGGGGCGGCGCGATGCGGAAGTGTTTAGAACCCTAAGATCGACGTGTGAGACTAACCGCTCTGATACCATGTGGAAATTTGTAGAACCTTAATCTTTATTGTTGTATTACGGTGACCCTCATAGGGTATATAAAGAGGTACAAGAAGAGAGATAGACTTGGAGTACAAAGTAGGTCTAGGAGTCATAATCTAATACTAACTCGTAACACATCATGTCATATTGTAAGTTCCTAAAAAATATAGATAACATCGACAACCGTAACACCACACGGTGACACAGTGACCTAGCCTCACTGTGAGTTGTATGGTTAGGATGTTAAATACAGATCAGCTCTCAACTCTTAAGTCTAAATCTATACCTCTGTTCAATCTATATATAAAAGGTTTTGGCAAACTATAAAACGTTAGGAACGGAGGTAGTAGAACCTAGCTATGATGCGGAAAGCTAAACCTGATCGATGCATTACCGTAAAAAGTGAAGTTTACTCCAAATGAAAACATCGAGTAGCTGGTACTTTGCTAAGTATTTTATGACAATGAGTAAAAGATAAAGATGAGGTACTCCAACATTATTACGTGTCACAGCATACGTATATACATACGTACAAGCGAACACACACGATTGGACCATGCAACAGATGCACACACATAGCCCGGCCAGACCCAGCCAAGTTTCATTCTTATTTCTCTTCACGCGCAGGTGTCGGCGCAGCGGCCTCTGCAGGTGACACGGCAGCCCTTAGCGCCTTCCTCTAGGCAGACCGAGCATATAGATCCGGAGCAGATGCCGCGGCAATCCATGCTTGCGTCGTAATCGCAGGCGTCGCAATAGATGCCGGTGCAGCTGGCCCTGCAATCCTTGATCGCGGTGGACTTGCAGTCGCCACAGCTGGAAGGGCCGCAGGCTCCTGACTGGGTGCAACTTGTGGGAACCTCGACGACACACGTCGAGTTGCAGTACGAGTCACAGTCGCTGCACTTCATCGCCGGGGACGGCGCCGGCGCCGGCGCCGGCGCGAGAGGTGGTGATGGTTTTGGGCCCTGCGACCCACAGCGCGCCAAGGAGGGCAGGACCAGCATGGCGAGGACGGCAGCGACGGCGGCCGCCTTGAGAGCGATAGTGGCTGAACCTGAAGCCATATTTTTAGAGAAGAATCTGATGATCGACTTAATCGGTGTTCATAGGAAGGAGCAGAGCGGTGCTACTTATAGCACTATAGGCTACTCCATGTACGTGGATTATTTATTTAGGTGCTCACCTTGAGATCTCCCCCATGCACGTTATTCATAATTGCTCTCATCTTCATCTGCGCCATGCACGTTACTCATCTTGAGCAGGGAAGATTCCTCGTCTAAACATCGTATTTGACCCTGCTCGTGGTGTACTTAAATAAATAATCCACGTATATGGAGTAATCTACTTGACCCTGCATACTATGTCATAATTTATTTATATACCATGTAAGTCCACGAAGTTACAACTTGAGATCTGCACCATGCACGCTAGGTCATAATTGCTCATCTCGGCCGGGCAAGATTCCTTGTCTACACATCGTACTTTTTTTGTGGGGGTCTAAACATCGTACTTGACTCAACACAAAGCTCGGTAATCGATATTTGGCTCTTTTTCGACAAGACTTGGCTCGGGCTCAGCTCCGAGGTAGGACAAGCCAAGACTAAGCCTTCCAGCCAAGCTTAAAACCTCGATAAGCTGTCTTGGTGAAATTCGCAAGCCGGCTCGAATATTCGATGCAAGGAAAAAATTGCAATGACCTTTATTAAAATGTAACAGTTCACAATTATACTCCATAACATAGTCTAACAAGTTTCAGAAAGTTGGGGAAAATTGAAGGCCTGCCTAGGGCGACTAGGGCTCTGGCGCCATCTCTGGCGGCGATCTAGGGCCTCCGGCCCTTCCTTCCGCTGGTGTGAGCCGTCGAGAACTCGTGAAGACATTTGCCTCCCTTGCGATGGTGGGTGAAGGAGTTTGGCGATGGAAAGTGAGGTACGTGACGGGTCTTCTCTCCCATCGTAAACCCTTGTACCATGGTGTTATTCGCTTGGATCCGCGTTCTAGGAAAATTGCATTGCTATCGTCGGATCTGGTGATCCTTGATCGTAGAGAGATTCGTTTGAATGAGATTGTGCGTCCTAGATCTACGATTGTTTTCCCGTGTCATGCGGCTCTCGTGGGTGATAAGATCTCGCAGATAGATGACCCACACCATAGCGCCTGATTGCAAGGCGCTACATGACCCGCACCATAGCGCCTTGTGATCGGGCGCTACACGATCAAAAGTGGACCCTGGCTGGCCCCGCAACCGTCACGTTGACATGATGTGTAGCGCTTGATCGTTGGGCGCTATCCTGTAGCGTCCGATCGTTGGGCGCTACCGGAAATGGTTATTTCGATGAAATAGTTTTGCCGAAAGTTCATTTCGTGTAATAGTTTCGCCACATGGTCAATTGTGTCCATTTTGTCGCATTCTGCGAATGCTTTGCCATCGCAGGCATTTGTAGTCGATGCCGGTACAGCTGGCCCTGCAATCCTTGGTCGCTCTGGGCTTGCAGTCATCATAGTTGGAAGGGCTGCAGAATGTGCAGCTTGGGGAACCTTGACGTCAGATGTCGAGTCACAGTATGACTCATAGTAGCTGCATTTCATCACGGGCGACGGTGTGGGTGGCACTTGTTTTGGGCCCTGTGACCCACGGCACGCCAAGGATGGCAGGACCAGCACAGCGAGGACGGCAGCGAAGGCGGCAGCATTGAGAGTGAGAATGGCTGTACCTGAAGCCGTGTTATTAGAGACTAGCAAAACATGTCCGTGCGTTGTTACGGGTCGAATCGTCGCTAATGTGCATCGTGGCCATAGAATACGCCACCATAGCCAATCTACCGGACACCACTTTACCCTTACTACAATAGATGCATCGCCACACTTGTCTGTGACAAAGTGCAGAAGACGAACAATGTTTTAGTCCTGAACATCATTCTCCAATATTCAAACTCGAAGCAGCCAATTCAGAATGAATGGGTGGCCGGTACATTCTTGAGAGACAAATGAACCATGTTGTTCAAAAGAGAGGCAGAGAAGATACGCTCCTTGATTACAGAATTATGCGACTTTCCACGAGGCAAAAACATCTACCAGAAACAAATTTGGGTAGTCAAGTACAACTTGATGGAGTAGACAACAAAGAGGCAAACCTGGATATTATCTCGCTGCACAATAAGTTGAATATTGAACTGCACAAGCAAAATAATATGTTAGCCTACATATAAAGAAATGTAAACAGGAAAATCTATGGGTTACAATCTATTAAGTTTCATCAAGAATGATGATGCTGAAAATGTACTGCACCTTGAACTGTAGTACTGCACTACTGCCCCACTGAAGCACAACATTGACCATAGCAGATTTTCCAACCAAAAGATACATTACAACAAACCGGATGTACTATGTAAACTCAGTGATGCAAATTTTCGTCTCCAGCAAAATCATTATGAGCATACAGCACCAAGCAGCAGTCTCCATGACCAATGAAGCAATCTGTAGAGAGGTAGGTGGAACTTCTAGTAACTGAACCCGTGAATGATCAAATTCAGAGGAACATGCACAGTGCTTGATTTTCTTGGAGGCTTCCTTTTACTGTAGCCTATTAGTCTCAGCTGCCACGGAGCTGGAATGTCACTGTACCAAGACAGCGAGATGGGAGGGCAGGGAAGGGGCCGGAACCTGAGGCAGGCTGCGAGAAAGGGGTGGCCGTGTTGACCAACCTCACCGGCATCTCCAGCAGAGGCAGCGACGGCTATCTCGATCTCATCGCTGCAGTCAGCAAAACTCCCGTCGGCCGGCCCTAGTTAGTTTCTTTCTGTTTTCCCGGATTCGTCTGGGAGATTGTGGAAGGGGACGCACAGAGGAGGCCTGCAGCTTCTCGACGTCAGGGTCGCCCTCGCGCGCCCCGCGACGGGCGACAGAAGCCATCGCCATGGCGGCCTTCCGGAGCTCGTGCGTCCGCCCCAACTCACTGGGCAGGGAGGGGAAGCCAGGACCGAGCTGCCTTACCAGCCGGCGTAGAGCGGGGGATAGGGCAGAGCCGCGGAATTTTCTTTGTCGTGGTTCTTTTTCCCTGTGCGGGTAGCGAGACAAACAAAGCTGTACGTAGCTTATGATGGCATTTGGGGGTAATTTCCTGAAGGGTATTTTCAATGACGTAGAACAAGAAACCTTCCTCACTTTATAATTAGGTACAGAAGAATTTCAAGATCGACTACCCAAATGTGGTGCGCGTAGCAAGGAGCAGAGCGATGCTACTTATAGGCTAAAACCTAAAACTATCCAACTGTAAAGTAGATTAGTCTGTGTACAAGTGCATCTCTTAAGTCTGAACAATTTTTCTGAGCTACTAGCAATTGTTTAACTACGTCTCGCGTTCCAGTGCTTTGATGCTTATCATTTCACAAACACGGAGTAAAACAGAGTGAACTATAGCAGAGTTCCACTTCCACACACAGAGATAGTCGGGCTCATCAGAGCTTGCTGGACACGGCGATGGGCCTGGTCCTGGGCCGGGCAGGCGCGGGCTCCTTGGGCACGACGACGGTGAGCACGCCGTTCTCCACGCCGGCCCTGATCTGCTCCACCTTGACGTGCTCCGGCAGCGCCACCTCCCGCGCGAACTCCGGCTTCCCGCGCTCCGCCACGTGCCACACGGCATCCGTGTCCTCCTTCTGCTTCGCCGCGCCCCGGACGCTCAGCACGTTGCCGTCCTCCACCTGCACCTTGACATCGTCCTTGCCCAGCCCCGGGACGTTGATCCTGATGACGTGGGAGCTCGGGGTCTCCACCCAGTCCATGGCGGCTGCCGTGAAGGGGCGGGCATACATGAACCGCCGGAATGGGCTACCCAAGAAGAGATCCGCCATTGCTTCGGTGAGCTCGGAAAAGGATCGGCTGAGCTGCGATTTTCCTGCCGTTATGTGACTGGAATCTGAGTTGGGATTTGGTTCGCGTTCTGTAGCTGGAAACTGGATATGAGCTGCGGAAGATGAAGGAATTGGAAGAATGGCGGCAATAAATTAGGAGGGTTTGCGGCGTCGACGTCGGGGAGATGGTTCTGGAGACGTAGAGAGTGAAGTGGACGAGGGAAGCTTCTGGACCATGCATGGTTTGTTGCGTTGTACCCGTCTCGAACATATCTTCCGTCGGCTGCTAGAAATGTCTCGGTTGTCCTTTTGCATCCAATCCTGCGAGCAAAGTAGTTCGGTGCCATCTCCCTCACGTCCAATTTTTTTCTTTTGAACTTGCCTCATGTAGCGAAATGTTAAGAGATTTCGCGGAAATTCGCATTGGCACCCGGGAGGATATGCTCCCGGTATTTTCAAAAAAATTCAAAATTTGAAAACTTATCAAAAAATCTGAAAAAATCATGCACGTACCTGACCATGGTACGCACCACCGTGTTTTTTTTCGCGCCGAAATGACATCGTACGCGCCCTGTACAAAAATGACAAATTTCCTGTCAGAAACTCGGGAGCCAAAACGGCGCTCTCGAGATTTCGGTCCTTGTTATAGATCATGAAAATTGACCAGCATCGACATGGTAATTTTCAAAAGAAGGAGAGGAAAAAAAAAGAAAAGGTCTGTTAAAATATCAAAAATTATATCTACAATTTAAAAAAAATGAAAAAATCATCTTAATGTAGTGAATGATGTAGCTTACCAGTACGCAAAATCGCAATACAAACTTCTTTAAATTATGGCTACACAAAAATGATAAATCTTATATGTTTGGAGAACTGAAAGTGTGTATACACAGCTCCACACATTTGAAATTTCTGTACCTCAGAATATAAAGTATTTCAAATTTAAATTTTGCACGTTTGTGGGCTGCATTTACAACATTCAATATTTTTTAGATTATTAAAAACTTTTATTTCTTAGAATTTTATTAATAGATGGATCACTCGAGCCCCGGAATCAAAAATCTCCACTGGGGAAAAAACTACATGTCGTTGATTTGTGTTGTTATTCAGCAAAGAACACCTTACGGGAGATAGAAGTCCTTGCTCTCATGCGAAGGGATCTTCTCTCGGCCATGTCGGGTCCAAGAGGGCCGCAAGAAGTAGGTGCGGACTATGGGAGGGAGACTACATGCGATATGGACTGAACAAGTAGGACGTCAGATTGAAAAAGCGCCGACCTCGGGTAGTCGGGGCGGAGCTAGACTTATTCATGTAATTTATTTATTAGAGAAGTTTTCCCCACCATGAACAATATTTATTTATGTTATTGTAATTGTTAACCTACATATATTGTATTGGTGTGCTGCATTATTATTATTTTACTCTAAATACCCAATAAGAAAATCCTGGCTCCGCCGCTGCGCAGTCGGTCTCCTTCCTTCAGACTTGTGGTGCATTTGCCCTACTTTTTGTTTTTTGAAACTAGTATTAGCCATACTTTTGAAAGTGTATGAAGACAGTAACTCACTCTAGAATGAGTGAATGACCACCACTTGATTAGTGTGTCTGCGGTACTGGCAGTGGCCGTGTACCTGTCGAGCAATAGCTAATCGCAAAATCTATTTCGTGCCTGCGCACTCTCGCGTCCTTACACGGTGCCCTCTCGCGTGCGTCGTCCGATCATGATCGTGCCGCGCGGAGCGGATCTGTGCGTGTGTCTGCTTCCCGGCAAACAAGCCGTCCCCTTTCTCCTCTCGCCCCGTGAGTCGTCGCTGCTCCATCGCTCTCGGCTCTCGCCCCCTTCCTCGCCCTTAAATCGCCAGCGATTCCCGGCGGCGCTGAACTCCAAGTCCCGGCAGGATTCTCGCTGCGAGTTCCTCAAGCGAACTGTCGCGATCGATCTGTTGTTTTCGGAGCAGCGGAGTGGATCCCCACCCCGTTATCCTCTCAGCGCCCGTAGTCGAATCGAGCTCCACCACCCATGTTTTCCACGGGAGCTGACCTCCACACACCCGAGGGACGTGTGCGTCGAGCTTCTGCTTCGACTCCGCGCTCTCGATTTTGGTGGTTCGGAGCAGCGAGTGGTTCGCTTACCCGGATACTTCTCAAGCTAGCCGCGAAGTCGCGCACCACCGCAGCGTTCCTTCGGTTCAACTACATCCAGTTTTTCGATACCCTCTGTTTATCTTCTAGGTTGGTGAAGCTAGAACCCCAACTACTCGTTTTTGTGGTGATTTCGGTGGTTTTTTGGTGATTTTTCTGTGACTGAAGTCTGGGTTTCTAATCTGAACTGTCCTTGTTCTGTAGGGTTTGCAGGTTATCTGGCAGAAGGACTAGCAAGCTTGGTGAGGACGAGGTGAGTGCTAATCTCGATGTACATCCCTACATAACTGTAGTTCATATCCTCGTTATAGTATATGTAGTTCTGCCCTGCAAAATGGATGGTTAATGTTGTTTTTGTAGTAGCTCAGCAATTTTAGGTAAATGTATTTTTTCCTGCGTGTAGCATGTATTTTTCGACACACATTTAGAGTTTTGTTTGATAAAACATGAGAGTTAGTTGTAGTTCTGCCCTGCAAATGGATGATTAGTGTTGTGTGTATTAACTAAGTTTTTGTTAGGTAACTGTATTTCCTGAGTGTAGCATGTTTTTTTTCGACAAACATTTAGAGTTTTGTTTGATAAAACATGAGAGTTAGTTGTAGTTCTGCCCTGCAAATGGATGATTAGTGTTGTTTGTATTAACTAAGTTTTTTGTTAGGTAAATGTATTTCCTGAGTTTAGCATGTATTTTTGACACCATTTATTGGTGTTTTGTTACCTGGAACATGAGAGTTTGTTTGATAGTTAGTTGTAGTTCTGCCCTGCAAAATAGATGATGTGGTAGCTCTGCAACTTATGTATTGCGTGTAGCATATGTTCGACACCACTTTTGGCGCGATGCTTACAGCGATGCAGTTATCTGATGTTAAAGTGTGTTAGTAGACTCGGATTCTTTGCGTTTTCATTTCTGGCTTTCTAATCCGTAGCATTTGTGTACTGTTTTTGCAGGTTTTGTGTGTGTAAGGACCATCAAGTTTTTGTGTGAGTTTCTGGGACTGGTGAGTCAGGATCTCCATGTATATCTTAATCTAAGTAGTTGCAAGCCCTCCTGATTTTAGCCTGATAGAATAGTTTTTGCCCTACACAATTACGTCACCAGTGACTTAGCTACATGTTGTTTTTGTGCTCTACACAATTTTTTGCGTGTTGTTCATAGTGTTGTAGTTATCTAGGGGCATGAGGAACATCTATCTTATGCTGTCCCAGAACTTGTTATGTTTTTTACATTTTTTTTGATGACTAGTTGGATGGTCTGGGTGTGTATTACATGTAGTTTCCTACAGATATTCAAGGGGTACTTAACTACGTGCCTGATTTTTGCTCTATGGTTGTTTATGAGATTAACCAAAGATTTTTTTGATCTGTGGTTGTAGCTTTGTAAGTTACTACTTAGCATTTTTTACCTGCATCTTTTGGTCTGGGTGTATGATATATCAGACTTAGCTAGCATGTAAGTTTACATTTTCTAGATTTGGTGTAAGCAATCAAATTCTTGATGTACTTTTATATTCACATGTGTCCATCCATATGTATATTTTAGCTTTCTACTCATTACCACTGTTGTAAACCACATGTATATGTATACAGCCTACATGTAGGTTTCCGTGTCGATGGTCCATGTCAAAACATTTTTTCCATATTTTTCTTTGAATGTTCGTATATTGCATAAGTAGGATGTATACTCCATGTCATGCGGTCATGCCCCCATTTTTTATTTACCTGCTGCATATACTTTTCTTGATGATTCCATAAGTTTTTTAAATAATATGCACTTAGCATTTGGAAAATGTAGTTTCAGTAACATGCTTTATCTTTTTTATTTTTTAGTAGGGAATCCTACAAACCTACATGATGATTCCAATTAAAGAGTAGAAGAGACTGAGAACAAGCTTGTGTGCAAACAAATGGATTTCTGGGAGAAAGTTACAGCAAAGAAAATCAGGTTCTAGCACATGCTCATAGTACAACGGAAACAGAAATGAGGTTTCTACGTTTGGACTTGTGGGAGAAAACTACAGCTCTGAACCTCACTATCATGAACTGCTACCAAACTACTTTCGAGTACTTGCAATTTTCTTTGGAGTTCCCAAGATAATGTAGTTCCTGAAGTCTGTGTGGGGGTTTTCCCTGTTCTTCTTGCAGCTAGGTGTATCTGTGCAGGAACATTTACTCTATTTTTTTTCGCAGCTAGGTGTATTTTTGTGCAGGAAGAAGGTATTTTGCTGTGTGTGTTCTTACCTGGAAGTTTCCTGGAATGTCAATCAGATGGAGTTCTTGCACTTTTTCTCCTGGGGATTTTTCGAACCGATGTACTTCTGCACCTTCCTTCTGGGTGTATCTTTTCACCTGGACCTGGGGAGGACTTTTTTCTGCTGTGGCTTTTCTGGCTGTTCAGCAAGATTATGCTGATATTTTCCTTGATTTCCGATTTTTTTTCCTGAAGAAACTCCTTCCTGCTGGCTGTTGGAGGAAGAAGAGAAGCAGCCCGCGGCTGCGGGGAGGAAGAACAGAAGTAGCTAGGGTTGCGTGCCTGGGGATCGTCCCAGGTGTGTATTTAGTGAGCTCTCGCCTCCGCGTCCGTACGGGGTGGGGCTCGCGGCTCGCTACTTTTACCTTTGCGCGCGGCGCCGCGCCAAATCTGGCCTAGGGACCGAACTTTCCCTTTTTGGAAAGGTGGGTACGAACTTTCCATTTGAGGGTGGGGCACCCTGTAGCGCAAACCGGTGCCCGAGCACTCCCTAGTCACGTCCATAGCTAATAGCTAGCTTATCAAAACAGAACCAACTGCTATGATCATTAGTCACGACCAATACGTAAGACGCATCCAATTATTCCATATCAAATTCAGCTACACGCGCACATAAACAAGTAGGGGAACTAAAACTCCGTAGGCATGTTCTTGCAGACCTTCTGCACCGCCGGCCTCGCCATGAGCTCCTCCCACCAGGCCTTCACCTTGGGTACTCATCAAACAGCGACGCGTACGGTGTTGCCATGAAGTAGAAGGTGAACGGGATGTGGTTCAGATCGGCGAAGCTGATGGCGTCCCCGGCCAGGTACCTGCTCTCTCCCAGCCGGGCCTCGTAGACCGTCAACACTCCCCTCAGCCGATCCAGGCTGTCGTCAACGACGACCTGGTTCGTCGCGGTGCCGCGCATGACCGGAAAGATGATGCACTCGAACACCACGGGCGAGATGGCCGGGTAGTACTGCTGCGCCTCCACCTCCGTCCACACGTCCACCATTGCCGTTTCTTCGATGCTGCCGTTCTCTCTCAGTAGGTCCAGGCTGGATGTCTTGTGCTTGCGGAGGATGTACTTGGCGATAGCGCGCGACTCTGTAAAATGCCTCGTCGATTTGTCATTAGAGAGAGAAATTAGCACGACCGATTTGTGTATGGATCAATGGATGTCTCACCGAACAGGACGAGGTCGCCATCTTGTAGCGCAGGGATCTTCCCAAACGGCTGCAAGGAAAACATAACAGCGTCGTCACAAATCATTACCCGCTACGCCACGGTGAGTGACAAATCATCGTACGTCTACTTACGTTTAGCTGGACATGTTGGGGGCTGTTGTGCTCGCCGGCGAGGAAGTCGACAGGCACGAGCTCATACTCGGCGTCGACCTCCTCCAGGCAGATCAGCACCCGTGCGACGTTCGTCGACAGCAGGTGCCCAAACACCTTCACCGGAGACATGTCTGTTTGGAGGATCTACGGAAATGGCATTTACTGGAGCAAGCTATGCTCTGTAGTTTGTGTGAGAGAAGGCCTCTTGGTGGTTGATCTCCATTTTAAACAGACTGAGCAGGGAGCACCACGCCCGTGTGGACAGGGTTGTGAAAGAAAACAAAACTTCAAGACTGACCGGTCTGAATATTGTAGAGTCTAGACCTGCTTCCTGCTGATTTTTCTTTTTTTGGATCAGAGCTCTTAATAAAAAGGTGAGTAGTTGTAGGGAAATTGTATCTTTTGACCCGTTGACTTGACTAGGATCCCCTTGTCTTGCGCTATCATTGGCATGACATGACGTGCGCAATAGCCGTCCAATCTTTAAGAAATGTTTGCACTAATTCAGAAAAGATGAAACAGAACAATCGTGGAAGCTCATTTCTGACAGTTTATGGCATTCCTTAATGTCATGACATGCAAATCTTTGCATGTTCTTGAAAAAAAAAAGACAGTTTATGGCATATTCCTGATGGTAATACGCCATCAACAAAGGTTGGAAACCACGTAAACTGTCATAAACTGTTGACAGTTAGTCTTGTATCTGATGCACTTTGTTGATGGCGTATTACCATCAGGAATATGCCATAAACTGTCAGAAATGAGCTTCCACGATTGTTCTGTTTCATCTTTTCTGAATTAGTGCAAACATTTCTTAAAGATTGGACGGCTATTGCGCACGTCATGTCATGCCAATGATAGCGCAAGACAAGGGCATCCTAGTCAAGTCAACGGGTCAAAAGATACAATTTCCCTACAACTACTCACCTTTTTATTAAGAGCTCTGAACAAGACGATGGCTTATCGAACAATGGATGGCTTATCGAACAAGACGAGATCGTCATCTTGGAGCGCAGGGATCTTCCCAAACGGCTACAAGGAAAACATAATACCGTCGTCACAAATCATTAACCTCTACGGTGAGTGATAAGTCATCGTCTCCTTACGTTTCGCTGGACGTGTTGGGGGCTGCTGTGTTTGCTGGCGAGGAAGTCGATGACCACGAGCTCGTACTCGGCGCATACCTCCCCCGGGTAGATCAGCACCCGTACGACCTTCGCGACAGCTGTTGCCCAAACACCTTCACCGGATACACGTTTGAACGTGAGCGTGATGGATGCTCTACAGAAATGGTACTTAATTAATATAGGAGCAATGCTTTGCTCTAAAATTTGTGTGGTGTCGGCGCCGGGGTCCCCGGGTACCCGGAACCGGGCGCGTGGGCTATCTCCGTACCACTGGGAGAGAAACCCTGGGCCCAGACCCCTGCGATGGGCCCCCAAGCAGCAAGGATGAAACATACACTCTACATCTATCCGGGCTATACCTGACCATACCTCGGGCCGGGCTGAGAAAAGCCCGACACAGAAAACTCAGGCCAAGCCCGGCCCGGCCAAAAAGCACGAAAGCCCGTCGGGCCATCGGGTCACGGGCTAGGTGTCGTCGTATGGAACAACAGATGCCTAGGGGTAGGCTTAAGTTTGGGGCCGATGGACGCTAGAGTATTCAGGGAGGGATAGCGAGCAGAGTTGCTCACACAGACAAACAGATGAACACGAGTATTTACCCTGCTTCGGGGCTCTCATGAGAGATAAAACCCCTACTGTAGCATCTAGCCTACTCTGTATATTTTTCCCTCTGCATACGGTCTGCACAAATGCTCCTGGAGCTGAGCTAAGGTGGCCTGTAAGAGGCTTTCTCTCTAGGTGGTGGGAGGAACTCTCACGTGCAAGGGGAGAAGAAATGAGCCCCCAACGGGGGTCAGGAGAGCAAACCCCCTGGTGCTTCTTATATAGGGAAAGCCCAGGGGACAAGGGGTGGCCCGCATGTCACTATACAAACTCTGTACATAATTTGACTACTGGAGTCTCTTCGCACTATTGCTGAGTTGACTGATGGGGTCTTGTCAGCACTATGCACGCGTCATGTAGCTGTACTCTCGTCACATCATAGGCACTGTAGCCATGCTACCTGTGTCATCATCTTTGTCTTGTTCTGCTTGGTCAACTCGTAACTGTACCAAGTACGAGTTGGTGACGTCCGAATACTTGGCGTAGCTAGATGCCGGAGATGTCTCGGTCCAGCCAAGGATATCATATCTCGGTCGAACCTGACCGAAGGAACGGGAGGTCGTGGCGTCGTGAGCTTGTGTCGGTCGCGGCTGTCTCGGTAGCGATCCTGGGGGTCACGGTCGAGGCGGTGGGGACCTTGCTCGAACGTGGCCCGAGGCGCAGCATCGCCCTGGTCTTATCTCGGTCGAAGGAAACCAGCCGAGGCGCGGCTCGGTCTCGTCTCGGTCGAAGGAGAGCATCCGAGGCGTGGCGGCCGACCGGATTGTCGATCGATCCGGTGGCCCGAGACGCGAAGGAAGCGCCGGCCTGCTTGAGGCGCAGGAGAAACCGGCCCGATCCGGGGCGCAATGGATGTCGGCCCAATCCGGGATAAGAAACCTCGGTCCGCCCGGGCGGCAGATAACTCGGCCCAAGCCGAGATAGTAGGCGCATACCTCGGCCCGCCCGGGGCAAGCGGTGGATACTTCGGCCTCGCCCGGGGTAAGCAGCGGATACCTCGGCCCGCCCAGGGCAAAGATATGCCGGTAAATGCCTGTCTCGGCCCAGAATCTGGTATCTCGGTCTGGGCCAGCATATGTCGGCCCAGGCTGCTTTTATCTGCCTCTTCCTTTATCTTTTATCCCTCTTCTTTCTATTTCTTGCACTAACTCAACAAAACCACCAACTCTGGGGTACCCGGGGTTACATCCCCGACATTAGTCCCCGAGGCTGTGGGGGACTCGCAGAGTCGCGCACAGACTTACCAAAACAAATAACAAATATCAGAATGTCGTCATATGAACAACAACTTGACTGCACGGGCATCATTATTATTTATCTTGCCCACAAGCGCATGCCTGACATACAGCCTGCACGGGCACTGTCGTATGTCGATGTCCTCGCCGACATTGGCAAATGTGACACATTGTCCGCATGGGCACTGTCATATGTCGGTTTTTAGCCACTCTGGACGTTACCGAAATCGGATATGTCGGTAGCGCTAGCTTTACCAACATATAGCCGTCATTGGCTAAATCTGACATTTTGCCTTCATGGGCACTTTTAATATGTCGGTTTTTAGCCACTCTGGGCGTTACCGAAATCGGATATGTCGGTAGCGCTAGATGTACCAACATATAGCCGTCATTGGCTAAATCTGACATTTTGCCTTCATGGGCACTTGTCAGATGACGAGCTGAGACATCTCTCAACACGTAATACTCAGTGAGATCTGATACCTTTTGACTCATTGTGCCGAGATAATGATGCTATGATATTATGGTAAGCTCGGATAACTGAAGAATCATGATAATTGATTAAGCCGATAAAGATAGCAATTAAGAGACGCTCGATGATATGAGATAAATGCCGTGATCTTTTGGCGAACCGAAATAAACGGCGATTTGAGATAATACCGACAATGCTATGATATTTTGGATAATCCGAGACAACCGATAAAACCATGATCTCGGGGATGAATATCCTCTCGGTAAAACCGATATCACCTTTCAATGTTAGTTCAAACATATATGTATAATGAATAATTAATGGAAACACAACTCTATTTAACAGACAAAAATAAGCCTAGCAGCGAAACTATGCAACAGGGTACAGACTCGAACTCAACCGAGTTCCCGAGTCAGTTTTCTTATCTAGGAGATAAAACAAAACTTGACTGGCTGTCCAGTCCCTGGGTTAAGACATCTTGCTCCCGGGGAAAACAACTAAGCAAGGTACAAGGGGGCGGTCCCCGAGCTATTTTTGAGATTAACTATTTGCGCGCGATACAAAACCAAATACTGTAAATACTTACATTGCGTGGTCGGTGTGGACTGGGTGGAGACGTACGAGTGGGCCCGGGCTAGACCTCAAAATAGGGGAGATGCTAGACACAGATAGCCCGGATACAACTGATTCGGATGCGCTCGGTCCAGCAGACCAAATAGCGCCGGCGACGGAAGAAACTTGCAGGGGTAGAACCGGGCATGTCTCACTCGGCCAACCAAAATGGAGCCGAAACATCACCTGTTCATCTCGGCCAGTAACGTATCTTTAACGCCGGCCGGCATATTTTTTATGCTGGCCCGACTCATTCTGACCGGGTCATCATTTTTTTTTCTGATCCAACATATCCGTGTCGGCCACTCACAATTCTACCCTCGGCAATTAATTCTTAACCGACATGGACTTTTTATGTCGGCTGGCATAGCCTATATGCCGGCTCTTCTCTCCAACTCTTTGCCGACATAGGCTATATGTCGGTCGTTTCCTTCTACCTATTTCTTTCTTTTTCTCTCTTCTTCCTATTTTTTCTTTTCTCTTTTCTTCTCTTCTATTCCTTTTTCTCTTTTCTTTCTCTCTCTTTTCTTTTTTCCTCTTTCTTCCTCATCCTCCTCTCCCGGAGAATCCGGCTCGATGGAGGAGACGCGGGGAGCGGGGACCTGCCTCGGGTGGAGCGTAGGGAGCCGGCCAGGGAGGAGCTCGGGCGGCTCCGATGGGGTTGCTGCGGCGGAGCGCGGCCAGCCGGGAGGCGGGGCAGGGCGCGGCCAGCCGGCCGGGGGCGGCCATGCCGGGGAGCTGGCGAGGGCGTGGCCAGCCGGCGCCGTGCGGAGGCGGCCGGAGCAGGGCCGTCCGTGGGCGGAGGTCGAGGCGGAACTCCGGGCGCGGAAGCACCGGAGCCTGGTGGAGGCGGCGGCGGCCAGGGAGTAGCTCGGGGCTGGCGCACGAGGTGGTCGAGGCGGGGACGAGGTGGAGCAGAGCGGAGGAGCTCCGGCGTCCTGGCGCGGACGCGCCGATGCAGGTCGGTGCAGGTCGGAGGAGCTGGGCGCGGACGCGGAGTCTCGGTCCAGTCGAGATGAGGATATCTCGGTCGAGCCGAGGCTGGGGATGACGGACTTCCGAAGCAGAGGAAATCCCGGCCCGTCCGAGGCTGGAATACCTCGGCCCAAGATGCGGATGCGTCGGCCCAGCCGAGGCGTGACCTGACTCGGCCCATCCGAGTTGCAGATCGACTCGGTTTGGCCTACCTCGGCCCAAAACCCATATTTCAGCCGGGATAGCAATTATGTCGGACTGGGCCGCATTTAACTCGGTTTGGGCTGTGACTATGTCGGATTTGGCTGTTACTATGTCGGTTTTGACCAACTCAACCCGAATTTGACCAAGTCAACCCGGTTTTGACCAGCAGATGCCGGTTTGACTTCTGTTAACCCGGAGGTGATGTCGGAGTCGAGTCCCCGAGTTAACCAAAAAGGTCCCGTCCGAATTTATTCTAGCAAGCGCCACTACCAGCCCCACGGTGGGCGCCAACTGTCGTCGTATGGAACAACAGATGCCTAGGGGTAGGCTTAAGTTTGGGGTCGATGGGCGCTAGAGGATTCGGGGAGGGATAGCGAGCAGAGTTGCTCACATAGACAAACAGATGAACACGAGTATTTACCCTGCTTCGGGGCTCTCATGAGAGATAAAACCCCTACTGTAGCATCTAGCCTACTCTGTATATTTTTCCCTCTGCATACGGTCTGCACAAATGCTCCTGGAGCTGAGCTAAGGTGGCCTGTAAGAGGCTTTCTCTCTAGGTGGTGGGAGTAACTCTCACCCCCAATGGGGGTCAGGAGAGCAAACCCCCTGGTGCTCCTTATATAGGGAAAGCCCAGGGGACAAGGGGTGGCCCGCATGTCACTATACAAACATTGTACATGATTTGACTACTGGGGTGTCTTCGCACTATTGCTGAGTTGACTGATGGGGTCTTGTCAGCACTATGCACGCGTCATGTAGCTGTACTCTCTGTCACATCATAGGCACTGTAGCCATGCTACCTGTGTCATCATCTTTGTCTTGTTCTGCTTGGTCAACTCGTAACTGTACCAAGTACGAGCTGGTGACGTCCGAGTACTTGGCGTAGCTGGATGCCGGAGATGTCTCGGTCCAGCCAAGGATATCATATCTCGGTCGAACCTGACCGAAGGAACGGGAGGTCGTGGCGTCGTGAGCTTGTGTCGGTCGCGGCTGTCTCGGTAGCGATCCTGGGGGTCACGGTCGAGGCGCTGGGGACCTTGGTCCAACGTGGCCCGAGGCGCAGCATCGCCCTGGTCTTATCTCAGTCGAAGGAAACTAGCCGAGGCGCGGCTCAGTCTCGTCTCGGTCGAAGGAGAGCATCCGAGGCGCGGCGACCGACCGGATTGTCGATCGATCCGGTGGCCCGAGACGCGAAGGAAGCGCCGGCCTGCTTGAGGCGCAGGAGAAACCGGCCCGATCCGGGGCACAGTGGATGTCGGCCCAATCCGGGATAAGAAACCTCGGTCCGCCCGGGCGGCAGATAACTCGGCCCAAGCCGAGATAGTAGGCGCATACCTCGGCCCGCCTAGGGCAAGCGGTGGGTACTTCGGCCTCGCCCGGGGTAAGCAGCGGATACCTCGGCCCGCCCGGGGCAAAGATATGCCGGTAAAGGCCTGTCTCGGCCCAGAATCTGGTATCTCGGTCTGGGCCAGCATATGTCGGCCCAGGCTGCTTTTTTCTGCCTCTTCCTTTATCTTTTATCCCTCTTCTTGCTATTTCTTGCACTAACTCAACAAAACCACCAACTCTGGGGTACCCGGGGTTACATCCCCGACACCGGGCTTCCTAAAACCGCAAAAATGCAAAGCACAGGCCCGGCCCAGCACAGGCCCGGCCCAGCACAGCCATCGGGCCTAGATTTGAGGCCCAAGCCCAAGATTTTTGGGCCGGGCTTCGCGTTGGGCTTCAGCCCAGGCTTCCCATGGCAGGTATAATCCGGGCACCCTGCGCGGACAGTAGCACGGTCAATGCCTCGGGTACCTTCAGCAGCAACCAACAAGCATCCCCTCGGCAAGTGGAACAGATGTAGCCCCGGGGAGGCCCTGGGCTAGACGTGACACTATATCTCCGTGGCCCCTGCCTGTGACTTAGGTTGCTTACCGGGCACGACAAGCTCGGCAGGCCTTTGACAAGATAAAATGCGCCGTCTCGTCGGCACAGGCGGGTCGCGCAGCATGCGGTACAGCACGGCGCCAAGCTGGCGCCACCGACGGCCTCCGGTGCCACCTCGACGCAGCCCGACACGTGCCCCGCCTCCGTGGCGTGCATGCAAAGAGACGTTGTGGTAACCCCTTGAGATATAAAAGGAGGACCGTGGGCAAAAGGAAAGGGACACTCCAAAAAACTCGACCGGCAAACACTTCATTCAGGCAGCACACTAGACTTGGGGGCTGGAGAAGGGAGCATCTCAGGACGCCAAGTGCCCACCTTCCACCTAGTCCCCTGAGAAGAGAGACGGAGCGAGTTCTCCATCCTTGTAATCCGAAACCACCTCAATACATCAGACAAGCAGGACGTAGCGTATTATGCGGTAAACATCGTCAGTGCTTGAGTCTTTCCCGGGAACCGAATTTGGAGTGTCTCGTGCCACCCTACCAAACAAATTGGGGGTGCCCCTCTCTAGTGTCCGCGTTCCTATACGCGACAAGGTTGACCCCATTTAAACAGAGCGAGCACAGTGCACCACACCCGTGTGGACATGGTAGTGAAAGAAAACAAAACTTCAGGACTGACCGCTCTGAATATAGTAGAGTCTAGACCTGCCTCCTGCTGATAATTTTATGCTTGTCTTTGGATCATAGCTCTTGCAAACAAAGGTGAGTAGTTGTAAGGAAATTGTATCTTTTGACCCGTTGACTTGACTAGGTCCCCTGGTCTTCGGCTATCAGTGGCATGACATGACGTGGGACATAGCCGTCCATTCTTTAAGAAATGTTTTCACTAATTAAGAAAAAACTCAAAAGACTTAGTATATTTCTTACAAACCATCGTGGAAAATCATTTATGACAGTTTATGTCATATTCCTGATGGTAATACACCGTCAACAAAGGTTGGAAACCACATAGTTCCTACCTCGGTGATCGGTGAGCCCGAGGTATACACCGCCAGCAAAGACTCTAAGATGTCAAAACCCCACAACACGGATGACGTAAACATTGGCTATGAGATTGCAAAAAAAGCCATTTCAAATACTTATTTCAAATGATTTAGCCGTTTTTACATTTCGCAGTCTCAAATAAGCCAACGTAATAATTTACGTACAGCCACGGTCGCTTAACTATGACGAGTTTTCTTGCCCCGTCATTTTGTAACAGAAATATGATTGTCTTATAGGCTAGCTGATGTGTCAAACAATTATAGAAAGATGGTTCTCTCATTGCAAATCAACACCTACGTACTGTAAGTATGCAAACTCACCAATCTGCTATAAGTATGCAAATTCACTTGCACTAACAGCATCTCCAGGCCAATAATCACCAGAACTAGTTACCGCCATACTTATAGCAGATTGGTGAATGGAGTTACCGCCATTGGCCATCTTCCTTGCCATGGCGCTCGCCGCCGCTCTCTACCTAAAACTCAGAGCCACATCCCGCCGCGGCTGCAACCTCCCACCAGGTCCGAAGCCATGGCCCGTCATCGGCAACTTCAACCTCATCGGTGCGCTCCCTCACCGCTCAATCCACGAGCTCTCCAAGAAGTACGGCCCGCTCATGCACCTCCGCTTCGGCTCCTTCCCCGTCATCGTCGGGTCGTCCGTCGAGATGGCCAAGTTCTTCCTCAAAACCCAAGACGTCCTCTTCATCGACCGCCCAAAGACGGCCTCCGGCAAGTACACCACCTACAACTACGCCGACATCACGTGGTCACCGTACGGGGCGTACTGGCGCCAGGCGCGCCGGATATGCCTCACCGAGGTATTCAGCGCCCGCCGTCTCGCGTCTTTCGAGCACATCCGCGCCGACGAGGTGCGCGCTCTGGTTCGCGGCCTCTTCGTCGCTGCGTCCGCGCCGGGGCTTGCCGTCGTGCATCTCAACAGAGACCACCTCTCCACGCTTAGCATGAACGT
The DNA here is from genome assembly GCA_947311845.1 of Poa pratensis. Lineage (NCBI taxonomy): Eukaryota > Viridiplantae > Streptophyta > Magnoliopsida > Poales > Poaceae > Poa > Poa pratensis. Next base: position 1,896,031 of record CAMZMU010000014.1, read on the forward strand.
GATCACGAGGATGGTGCTAGGAAAGCGCTTCTTTGGTGACGGCGCGGACGCGGCGGAGGGACCGGTGTCGTCGCTGGACGAGTTCAAGTGGATGCTGGACGAGCTTCTGCTGCTGAACGGCGTGCTCAACGTCGGCGACTGGATCCCGTGGCTGGACTGGATGGATCTACAGGGGTACGTGCGGCGAATGAAGAAGGTCGGCAAGATGTTCGACGCGTTCATGGAGTACGTCCTCGACGAGCACAGCGAGCGGCGGCGGCGTGACGGAGAGGGCTTTGTTGCGAGGGACATGGTGGACGTGCTCATGCAGGTCGCCGACGACCCGAGTCTCGAGGTACAGTTCGGCCGCGTCGGCGTCAAGGCGTTCACCCAGGACCTCATCGCGGGTGGCACGGAGAGCTCGTCCGTCACCGTGGAGTGGGCACTCTCGGAGCTCCTGAGGAAGCCATCCATCTTCGCGGCCGCCACCGAGGAGCTCGACCGCGTCGTCGGCCGCGGGCGCTGGGTGACGGAGAAGGACATGCCAAACCTCCCGTACGTGGAGGCCATCGTGAAGGAGACGATGCGCGTGCACCCCATCGTGCCGCTCCTCATCCCGCGCGTCGCCCGCGAGGACGTGGTGGTCGGTGGCTACGACGTCCCAAAGGGTGCACGCGTGCTTATCAACGTATGGACCATCGGCCGGGACCCGAGTCTGTGGGACGCGCCGGAGGAGTTCACGCCGGAGAGGTTCGTGGGGAGCAAGATGGACGTCAAAGGGCAGGACTTCGAGCTGCTCCCGTTCGGGTCCGGCCGGCGGATGTGCCCTGGCGTCAACCTCGGGTTGAAGGTGATACAGCTGAGCCTGGCCAACCTGCTCCATGGGTTCACGTGGGGCTTGCCTGAAGGGATGACGAAGGAGGACGTGAGCATGGATGAAGTGTTTGGGCTGTCAACCACCCGCAAGTTCCCGCTCCATGTTGTCATCGAGACCAAGCTTCCTGAGCACCTGTATCTTTGATGCATGGTATCTTGCAATAGTTGCATCAAAGTAGTAAGGAAAGTGGGCCTCGCCGGTCGATGGTTACGTTTGGAGCGGGCTGCGTGGTGTTTTGTTTTGTGTGGCATGGAGGTGGCCCGTTTTAATCCTGTGGGTTTTGTGCTGTTGTTAGGCCATTTTAATCTTTTTCCACTGCGTCCTTTGTTATTAGGAAGGGTTTGTGTTGTTGTTGGGCTTTTTTGTTGGTCATTTTGATATACGTACGTAGGCTTTTTTTTTCTGAAATTATGCATATATTTTGAGATTTGGTATATTTCTGTTTACACACACAATCAGTTTTTCATGGTTAATGTTTTTTTATATTTTTATTTGGTTTAATTTGGTCAAGAAAAGTTACAATGGACAAGAATTTCTTCTACTAAAATAGTTTTTCTTTTCTATTACTGATGAAGCAGAAAAAATGAAAATTTATTTACATTGATATCTTTTTTGAAATTTTATTTACATTGATATCAGTGTTGTATTTTACTAGTTGAGTGGGGGGGGGGGGGGGGGGGGGGGGGGGGGAAGAGATAAATAGGTCAAACTGCCACAAGCCCACCAACCATCTTTAAGACTCCTTTTACTGCCACATCCAACCTTTTTGACTGCCCCTATTCCTCTTTTGGATTTCGTCTAGCATCGATCCATAAGGAGAGTTCAAGGCTTCAAAAAACTCTACGAGCGAAAGGGAAAGCACCTTCTGCATAGTGCGGTTTCTATGGAAAATCCATATTGTCATAGGTGTAGATCCACCCACTGCACGAAAATCATTTTTTTAAATGTCAAAAAATTCCAGGTAAAAATTTCGGATATAAATCAGAACATTTAATGTTAGCACAAAAAGTTTCGTGAAGAAAAGACATTTTTTGTGGGCTATATAAAAAAAATCTGGGTGCATTAAAATGACTTTGTACGCGACATTCTTTTATCTTTTTTGCACATGTCACAAAAAATGTTTCTTTGCGAAACTTTGTGTGCTAACATAAAATGTTCTAATGTATATCCGAAATTTTATTTAGAATTTTTTGACATTTTATAAAAAATAAAAATGTTTTACATAATGGGTGCATCTGGACCTATGACCCGAAACGTCGTGTCTTGTTTCTGGATCTATCTCTAAGAAGATACTATTCACACCTTTTTTTACTGTGGAGCCTTTTGGATCTATCTCCACCATTCTTTTCTTCTATTGTGGAGCTGGAATTTTTTTTTTGCAGTAGCTACAAGGACTTTTACATGGATCTATGTTATTTTTTCTGACTAATTGATTATTTAGTCTTTCAACTTAGGAGTTTGTTTCCTTTTTGCAATATAGATGTAGGTGAAACAGAAAATACAAGTGAAATCCACTTAGTTCCCACTGAAATAGCTCTTTTTGTGTTCTGTTTGAAGTCATTTCATTAAGGAATATGTGTGTTGGTCTGTTTTTCTAGTTTTCCAGATTGAAGCCTATGTATCTATTTGTTATGTCTATATTAGTCTATTTTCCTTTTCTTAGTATTATGGAAATGCGTTTGTTCATATGCAGTTTCTTTAATGGTGAACATTTTATATCTTCTCTGTGAATTGTGTCCCACTCAAGAAACATTTATATTATCCTTTTATTTATCTTTTCTTTTTCAATGAAGTGCACGTTGTGTGGGATTGGAGGGGTGTTTGTGAGGAGAACGTACATGAGGAATGTTAGGTCTTTCTACATTCAAATTCGTAGCAACATTGCAGATTGCATGGCAAGTTTGTTTGTGTGTTAGGTGTGCGATGTTTTGTAGGAATTTTTTCTTATTTCCTCTAAATGAACTCGTCTTTTTATTTTTAATAACCGTACTAGATCAGTTGAGACTGAAGGCAATGACTTGTACATGTTGGATCTAAAGAAAAAGTCCAACAAAACCATCTTTGGTGATGAGTATCAAAAGTTTCTGTTAGACTATGATATGCAGGCTTATGATAGAGTAAGATTTGAGATTGACATTAACGATACATGCATGTTTATCTCTCCTGAAAAGAATGAATGTTTTATGAAGGAGAGGGTAAAAGGTTTTTTTTATTTTTTCTACTAGTGATTAGGTGCTTTTATTTCCAGACTCCTGCCATTTCCGCTCTTTAAATAAATCATGCAAAATAAGAGGGAAAACATTAGAATTGCATCGCAATGTAAAATATAATATCGAATAAAGGTAAGTTATTGTAGGAAATAATGATGCAAAATGGACGTCAGCTCCCCCAAGGTTAGACTCCGCTTGTCCACAAGTTAATACCGAGCTTGGTAAACATGACCAAACATTTATGGAGTGAAGTTCTGATAATAAAGAATATGGACATAACAACATCATTATATACTTAACATCATCAAACATTCAAAACAACAATCATCTCTCATAAACTTCTCACGAACAAGTAATGATCCATTCACATGCTAAGATTTAAGAAACAAAAGCCTCTTGAGCATTGTAAACTATGTTTTAGTCAACAAAAAATTGCGCTTCATCCTCATCTATCCAGAAGGCTCATAGTCCTTAAATACCACATGCTCAACTATCTATTAGTCTTTAAATGATTAATAAGCTCTCTAGATTATATTTTTAGAACATAAGTGTTTAAGCCAGACACATAAAGGAAAACGAAAGTTTAGCATTGCTCAACTTTCGAACTTATTTATCTCATGGATACTCTCAACGGTAATGTATCATGATCAAACATATTATATGGATATAAGTGATCATATATTCCCTTCAACACACAATGTTTGCTAGGTGGAGATTAAAGGTATAATATATAAATTGACTCATCTACCTGGGCGTTATCGCCTTCGACCCGCAACTATCGCATTTCAACTGTGAGGCCGTCGCACGGATAGTGTACGATTATGCGGGTAATTAAGTGGGTCCCACGTAATGGAGCTAGAGCTGTTTGTGGGCATTAGCAGGCCTCCCACGGACAGCCCCATTTGCACCCTCACGCGGAACAGGACGGGATCTTCTTGGGGTCTTTTCGTTGCAGGGTTCAGGAGGTGCATTCTACCTTTAAAAGGCGCTATCCTACTCGGGCAATGCGGCGATGCCGGGGAGATCACCATCTCGTGTTCGTCCGATTGGTTGACAATTTTGTTGCACGACGCTTCCAAAAGCTTACCATCGTAGGATGTGGAAGAAACTTATCTTACTTCCTGCTCTGAATAGCCTATGACGATTGGGCCTAGCTACACGCGGGGCCTGCTATCACAGATTGCGAACAACTCTTGTTTGCGTCGCATGTTTTGCCTGGTCGGTGTGTGGACACCGTGTTTTACGGTGTGTCTTGTTACACTCTGTCATTGACGCTGGGCCTAGAGTCCATGGGGTCCGTTAGGTGGTGAGGCGCGGTGAGCAGCGCAGTGTGATGTCTTCACATATTTTTAGGGCGAATTAATACGGCGGACGACCAAGGAAGGAGAAATGAATCATAATGCGTCAAATTTGAGTGCAACATTTTGACTCCTGAGCTCGAGGGGGCTCGGTATTTAAAACTTTTCTAACATGATATTTTGACATTTTACAAATTCATATTTTTTCTATGGATACAAATAATTTCTACAAGTTATGTCAAGTTTCAATACATATACGTTGGGTACACAAAAGATTCACATAATTGTGGTTCTAAAAAGACAAAAAATATCGATTTTGCTCCTCACATGTGCCTTTTTGCGTAGATCACAGATGATTTTTTTTTTTGAAAAAAATGCTGTGTGTACATACTAGGTTTGTTTATGCACTCATGCATTTTCCCTTTTTTTTTTGAAAATAAAGTTTTTGAATGTTTTAAAAACCGAGTTCCCTGGAGCTCGGGTTGTAAAACAAGTATTCAGTCAAAATGCTTATTTTGTTGGGATTTTTAAAGTATGCAAATTGTCATTGCAGAGGGGAACTTACGTTTATATTTTTTTAGTATTATTACGAGTTTTTCCTACATTTTTAAAAGATAACATGCAAGTTGCATGTACCTCAATATACACGCATTTCCTGATGTTATTGCACACAGGTTGGTCATACATGGGAGAACTGTATAATCAGCAGGCACTACAGCAGAGCTAACCTGTGCCGACGGCCAAACCCTGTGCCGACGGGTTTTTATCGGGGCCGTCGGCACAGGCGCCCTACGAGGCCACCCACGAAGCTGGCCGTCGGCACATATATCCCCGTCGGCACAGCCAAGCTATGCCGACGGTGACCGTCGGCACAAATACCGCCGTCGGCACAGGTCCCCGTCGACTAAAAGGTGACGTCGACACAACCCTGTGCCGACGGTAAAAACCGTCGGCACAGGTTCCTTTTTTTTCTTTTACCTCGTGTAGCCGAGCAACCCTGTGCCGACGGTAAAACCGTCGGCACAGGTTACCCATTTTTTTTCTTCATTTTTATGTATCTATTTATTACTCTCAATTAAATTTAATATGTTTTTATTCATATCTATATGTATATAGCTACGCCGAATAGCGGTCTCCACCCATATAAAATAACGTCGCGAATCTTGTCTCTCGGAAGTATTGTATGTGAATCTTGTCTCTCTTGCAATCTTGTGTCGATTTGTGATAAAAGTTGGTTTCTCATGTTCGTATGGACTAACCTAACACAACCAAGCAAAAAAGTCCACTGGGCTACCCCTTTCGACGCACGTCTATGGGGGTAGACGGAAACGTTAGGGTTTTTCCAGCGGATTCAGGGTTTCGCCGAAGCGGGCCCCGGAGCGTCGGAACCCCACCCAAACGTAGGTTGTGCCATACCATATGTATACAAGTGTGTTGTGTGTTTGAAATGTCCAAGAATCTACTCCTAGGTGTGACCGACATCACCGGCTTCACTTTCTCTCTACTAAGTGCGTAGACTTATAGCTGAAAACTCCCGTTCCGGGCGAAACGGGGGCAATCTTGTGTCGATTTGTGATAAAAGTTGGTTTTTTATGTTCGTATGGCCTAACCTAACACAACCAAGCAAAAAAGTCCACTGGGCTACCCCCTTTCGACGCACGTCTATGGGGGTAGACGGAAACGTTAGGGTTTTTCCAGCGGATTCAGGGTTTCGCCGAAGCGGGGCCCCGGAGCGTCGGAACCCCACCCAAACGTAGGTTGTGCCATACCATATGTATACAAGTGTGTTGTGTGTTTCAAATGTCCAAGAATCTACTCCTAGGTGTGACCGACATCACCGGCTTCACTTTCTCTCTACTAAGTGTGTGGACTTATAGCTGAAAACTCCCGTTCCGGGCGAAACGGGGGCAATATTGTGTCGATTTGTGATAAAAGTTGATTTCTCATGTTCGTATGGCCTAACCTAACACAACCAAGCAAAAAAGTCTACTGGGCTACCCCCTTTCGACGCACGTCTATGGGGGTAGACGGAAACGTTAGGGTTTTTCCAGCGGATTCAGGGTTTCGCCGAAGCGGGGTCCCGGAGCGTCGGAACCCCACCCAAACCTAGGTTGTGCCATACCATATGTATACAAGTGTGTTGTGTGTTTCAAATGTCCAAGAATCTACTCCTAGGTGTGACCGACATCACCGGCTTCACTTTCTCTCTACTAGGTGCATGCTTTTGAACTCCCAGTTGGTGCATGCACTTTTTAACTTGATTGGCGGTCCATGGTACACATAGTATTATGGGCTTTCTTGCTATATGCTAACTCAAGAGAACTGATTTTAACATTACCAAAGATAACAAATTAACATTAAGATGCCTTTCATCCATTTCTTGTGAGCGCCCTATGATTTTATATTCCAAAAGCTATCAGAAAAGCTGGTCGAAATTATTCAGTTCCCAACCGCATTACTCGTCAACAGATATTTATATTCCAGCAGAAAACAAGATTTCAGTAATTAGCTCCGAGAAATTAACAAACATTTTACATTATACTATACCAGCAACGAAACGCAAAGACATAACAGCAGTACAATAATGACATGGGCATTAATCATATATGTAGAGGGCACTTAAACAAATATATAGCTTCTTGTTTTTTTTCGTAATATTTTCCTTAGTGGCTAGAAAGCAGCTGGAATCTTCAGTTCCCTACTTGGGTACAGTGGCAACCTTTCAGCTAAGGCCATTGCAGCATGGGTTCCCCTTTTTTTGGCCCTATGATGACACGACAAAAGAACCCTAAAAGATAGAAAGAGGAGCACGAGAGATACTAAAGCAACGCCGAAGCCAAAAGCCACCGACCGATCCAATTCCAATCTGAGCCAAGTTGGTGACCATCCAACCCTTAGCTTAGCTTTTGCCTGCATATACATGGTTCACATCAACAAAAGAAGTAGATTCGTGAATATGCCATGAACTTTGTGAGATTATTCGATTGTTCTCGGCTCAAATTTGTGTCTTAATTACCATTGGCAGCACGAGATCTTCGGAGGAAGGTGAGGAAGACGATGACAACCGCGGCCGCCGCCACGATGCCGATGATGATGGCGAGAATCTTCCCGGATCCATCTTACAAACATAAAAGAACAAGAGGTAGGTGTCAAAAATATTAATCATCCCACTCTATGTATGTCATGTGTTTGATCCTATATTACTACTTGTAGTACCACATAATTGTAGCTTTGTGCAAAGTTGCCTAGTAAAAGTTTTAAAGCTACAGCGCAAAGCATAAAAAGATGAGGAGTACTCTAGTCACATTGGGCACCAGAGATATGCCGACGATACAAAGCAGAGCCAGGATCATTTTGAATCCACACCTTGTGATGTGCTGGTTCAGAGCAAGCTTGATGACAACAGGAAAGTGAATCCTCATGAAAGTGTTTATAAAAGTTCACATTTAAAATATGTGTGCCAAAAGTCCTTTTAGAACACATGCTCTCTTTTGATACCTTTGCTACAGTCTGAACCCATCATAATTTGCTGGCCATTTTGTAGGTCCCATATATACAATGTGTCTATGTGCATGTGTTACAGAATGCATACCACGGGTTAGGGTGCAACTGTCAACTTGTTTACAGACCGTAATGCACTAGGGTAAGACACATCTAATTGTATATCAGAAAAAAGAAAATGATGGAACGTTCTGCCAGGTGACCCTAATCATTGATGCCCTAGGCAGTAGTCATGCCTAATTTCTGGTGTAGATTTTGGCACAAGGTACACTGGAATCCTAAATTTCAGCAAAGCTTGCTCTCACATAGTTCCTACGTACCTAAGTAGTCACATAGTCACATGTGTCTAGCTCAGTCGATGCAACCTATAAAAGTTGAATACCTGGACATTTCGGAAGTACCATGTACTCTGCATATGTTCAGGCATTAGAAAAGGAACGTTCTACCCGGAGCCAATCGTAATCGTTGACGCCCTAGGCAGTAATCTTACACTCATATGCCTAATTTCTGGTGTAGGCTTTGGCAGGGAATTCAGAAATTTTAGCTCTCACATCAGGTGGCAGTAAACCAGAAATAATCAAGTTTTGGATCATCCAACTGTGTGTAGCCAACTCCCTGACCATGTTACACAGTCAGTCTAAGGGACTATTTGGTCGGCTAGGATCGATGTCAAGTCTGAAAGACATGTCTCTAACAAAATATTTGTTCATCTCTCCCCAAGCTCAGTATGTGGTATTTGCCTTGAATGTATAAGTGCCGGTTAACAGGTGAACTCAACTCGAAGAAAAGATACTCTACTTTTTGTAACTAAAACAGTATAGTAAGCATGTGTACCAATAATCTAGACAGGGAGCCTATATATTATCGGTGCGGCCATCACCATGGCATTGGCACAAGGTGGTGTACCCTGCGAGCATTTGATTAGATGGATCTATTCTTGGTAATGGCCTAATGGGACGATCTTAACGAATTAATCGTACTATACGCCTCTCTCGAGGGATAGAAAAGTAATGCTACATCTACGGAAATAACCTACGGAAACAGAGCTACGCGCTGACGTGCGAGTTCACGTGGAAGCCAGGTCACGCGTTTGGACTATTAAAAAAAACTTAAATTCCCCATCCTTCTCTCCCAGGCGACGGGCCGCTGGCCGGCCGGCGACCCAGCCGCCGCGAAGGGCTCCTCCGAGGCAGCCAGACGAGCTCCCAACTCAGGAAGAGGCAACGCTCCCATGGCGGAGTGAGCGACAAGGTCCCTCATGAGATCCTCCGAGGTTGAGCGGCGAGGTGCCCATGCGATGCGCCATGGTCTCACTTTTTCTCCATAGTATTAGAACAACAGATCACATAATCGATCAGCTAGCTTGCTCCTGACCGCTCCCCTGATTGGGACCATTCTACTACTAAAGTAGTTGGGTTTGTTTGATCACAACAAAGATACACTTTCTAATCCTTCAAATTTGAGAACCAACATCTTTCTTCTCAGAGGACTTCGATTGGGACGGAAAGAACTGGAGAGAGAGAGGTATTCTTGATGGACCGATGATGGCGACGACGAATCGGCCATGTCAACGATGATAGCACGAGCCAGACACACCAGAGACGGAGAGCTTGTCGTTGATGACGACAAAAGGTTGCGCGCTGGCAGGACGGAGAGCTTGGCGCTTCCTGCTCATGGGAGCTCGCCTCGCCACCTCGGAGGATCCAGCCGCGGCCGGTTGCGTCGTCGGCGGCGGGGACGAGAGAATTCGAGATATTTTTATTTATTTTTACATTCCAATCGAGTGACCTGTATTTCACGTACCGACCCACATCAGCGCGTAGGGCTCCTTCCGTAAGTTGTTTCCGTACGTGTAGCATTACTGGGGATAGAATGGACCACTCCCGGTTGCAAGATCCAACACTTGTATTCAGATTTCCGTAACAGGAAGTGATCTGAAGGGCTCTCGAAATCAACGCCATTTCTTCTGCATCCGTGCCAGTATGAGTCATGACCAGCCGGAAACGTACTTAACTTCACGCGGTGCAATCATCATCACCAGCTAAAATTTCTACTACTGCAAGTGGAAGCAAGGAACTGATCGAGCCGATGCTGCCAGTAATGGTTACCTTGGACGTCGCCGTACGTACGAGGCACGAACCCATACCCGTACCCGTTGCCGACGCCCGGGACGCCCACGCCGCCGCCGATGACGCCATTGCCACCGTCACCGACGGTGCCGCCGTTGCCGCCGCCGCCGATGGTGCCGCTGCCACCTCCGTTGGCGGCCCCGCCGGTGCCGGCATTGGACCAGAAGCGCGCATAGCACTTGCCGAGGTACACCTCCCCGGCCGAGGCGTCGCCGCAGCCAGCCTTGAGCTGCGCGGCCGCGGCGGAGACGCAGTCGGTGCACGCCTTGTCGCCGAGGTCCCCCACGCACTGCGACATGGCCTGCACGTACCCGGCCGCCCCAGCGCGGTACGAGCCCTCGCCCGCGGGGGAAGACGCGGCCTGGAGCGCGCCGAGCGCACCGTCGCGGAGCGCCGCGATGCCGGCGTCCACGCCGCTCTCGCCGCCGCACTTCTTGAACAGAACAGCCGTGTCCTGCTTCCCGACGAACGAATCGTTGCCGTACCGCAGGAAGCACGCGCGCAGCTGCACGGTGCCGCCGGCGGCCGAGTTGCAGAGGGAGGAGAGCTTGGAGACGGACGTCTTCACGCACACGCCGCAGACCGCGGCGGGGAGGTCGTCGCGGCACTGGTAGAGGCCGACCAGGCCCGTGGAGGCGCCGGAGGGGGGTTTGTAGGTGGCGTAGGTGGTGGAGCCGGCGCTGTCCGTGAGGGCCGAGAGCACGCTGTCGACGTCTGCGGCGTACTGCGTGCCGGTGTCGTAGCGCGCCTGCGAGCACCCGGCGTAGACGAACGCCGTGTAGTCGTCGGCGCCGTGCGCGCACGCGGCGAGCAGCGAGAGGATCAGGAGCGCTGCTGCTGCAAGAAACCACGACATTGTTGGACGATTCTTGGCTGAGGCAGCTAAGCGCGGAGGAGAGCGGCTAGCCTAGCAAAGAGAGTGGCGGAGGAGCTGGGAGAGAGTGTGGTCGATGAGTGTGGATGAGTGGGCCTAAAAGGTTTCTTAACGAGGAAATTAGTCGCACCAACAATAATGCAGATCACTGTCGCTGGTAATTTGTTAAGTGTGAATGTTTCTCACTACCTCTGCTACAATAATAATGGTCGATCAATTCATAGCAATGCTGTTCAAGGCATCTACAGACTCATGGCATTAGCTGGTTGTAGAACAGTTAGTACGTACGTGAAGAAGAAAGAGAGAGCATGGCCCTCACACAGTCGGAATTAATCTAATTAGACTACTGGTACGATTTAACTATTGTCATTTGGCACTGATCACCAGACTTGTGTACGTAGTATAGATGCAGTCGTATGGTAGACTGGTAGCATACTAATACTACATCTCTTTTTCCAGGAAATGGAAGCTTTATGATCCACTACTTATAATATTAAATATTTAAATACTAAAACAAACATTAAATATTCTCAAAAATAAAATAAAACATTTTGTGTTTCATGGTAAAGATTTGAAAAATAGTATTCTAGAACACCGAAATAATCAAGATAACTTAGGCTAATTTTTGGTCATGGCAAGTCAAGAAATATGTTAAAGAAATATAACAATCGAACATTATTTGCCTTTGTTTTACTTTATTTGTATGCTTGCAGGCATTCTCAAACTTTTTCAGTTCTTTTCTTCCAATCCATACATGTTCAATATAAATCCATACGCGTACGTGGAGGTGACCATACTTGTCCACCAATGCTAAATTATAATTTTTGAGTATTAATTGTATGTTTTCCATGGGGTTTCTCAAATTATTATGTGTTTCGCAAACAATTATGCTTTTATTCGGCTTATTCGACATCCATAATATGGTGGCAAAGCGGTTCAAAAAGGGATTTGAATCGATTCGGTACACTGCGAGGCATCGGTTCATCAAGTATGACAAGGAAAACAATTGAAGTTGTTGTTTCACTTCTTTGCAGGCATGTGTAGGCCCTTTGTGGTGGAACAAGGGGAGAAAGGCTGGATAGAGCAGAAAATTGATAGTTGTTGATTTGGTAGTGTGACCATCAAGCATTTCCAAGCATAGCAGCTAAAAACTATTGATTTCCCACTCTCACACATCTGCTCATCATAGTGGATGGTCTAAGCAGATGAGCATACATTGTGCACTAAAGAAGAACATATATATTCATGTTTTCAAATATAGTGATCATACGTTCGCGCGTTCCTATACATGGCGAGCTTCCATACTTATGCGGATACCGATTCACACTTTTAATTAACTGACTCTTTCACACTTCTTAATTTTAGTTCACCCATTCGTCATCATCAAGAGGCGGATACTTATTTTGTCTCGAGGAATGGACTGATGGTACTTCATTTCTATGAGATTGTGAAAGGGCTCAAGCTACAATGGAGAGTCCTTGTTAGACGTGGTCTTTGAAGCTTGAATTTTGGGTTTTTGGAAGCAAGCTGAACCAGTACAGGAAACAAGGGGCCGAAGCATATGGTTGTTTCTTTCAAAGACAAAAAATTACATGTACATTGAAAACAAATATGCTTAGTACTTGAAGCAATTGTAACTTCGAAGTGTTTATCTATTTGCTCGTGTTTTAAAGAAGTTCCCTGTTTGATAAGAATTTGAGCACTTGCAGAATGATCATAGATATAGAAATAAGAGGAATCGAGTGCTTGCATCATTGTCAATATATGTTATCAGTAAAGGATATGTATCAGTGAGTAGAGGGAGCATATTTGCAACGCTTTGGAAACATTCTTGATAAAAGATTGAGATTCGTTTGATGGATTATGTTTTTGAAAAAGATTCGTGTGATGGAAGCAAATGGTGGGGTGAATATTTTATTTTGTTTCCTAAAAATCCGAAATTAGTTTCTTAAAATCATGTACCAACGACACTAGAAGAAGATTATGGAAGAAAAGTTCACGTGATCTGCTACATTAATTGCTTCCCAGTAGGGGATTACTGAATTGTTAATTCCCTGCCGAGAATGCAAATCTGGAAGCACGGAAGTAAATGGTTGATCCAGATTTTAGGAAGCACGCGCGCGGGACGTGCGATACGGAATCAGTTAATTTGAACCTCGCCGTTAACGACGGTAACCTTCCGAAATAAACGGGATTCGTTCATATCGTGCGCATCCAACGGCCTCCGACTAGTCCCATTCCTAGTGCTTGCCTGATTGATACGATACCATAGCGTGCTCTACTTAACACACCAAGCAGTGATGCGAGAGAGGTCGATCTATCTATCTATGGAGTCTCGCAAAAAAAGAAGATCTATCTACCTAAGGCGGCGGCAGCAGCAGCACTGCAGCCGGATGACGACACACCAAGATCCTGGGCTGAACTCCCGATGGATCTCGCCGCTGCCGTGCTCCGGCGCCTTCCGCCGCGGCCCGTCGACCGCGTCCGCTTCAGCGCCGTGTGCCCTCAATGGCGCGCCGCGGCACGAGAGAACCCCGCCATGCCCTCGCACTTCCCGTGGCTCGCCTTACCGGACCGGACATTCTACAGCCTTCCGGACACAGCTTTCCGGCTACTGCCGGCGCACCTCGACGGCCACCGGCAGCTGCCGCACGCGCAGACCTCCTGCGGCGAGTGCCTCGTCTTCGAGCGTCAGGACGGGGCCTTCACGCTCATGAGCCCGTTCTCCGGTGCAGCCACCATGGTGCTCCCGGGGCTCCACACGCTCCACGACGAGCCTTTCAAGATCTCCTGCGACGTCCAGGGGCCAGCCATCCGGAAGCTAGTCGTGTGCTCGGATAACCTCGTCGCCGCTGCGATCGCCGGTTCAAACTGGCGCTGTGTAGGCCAGGGGCAGGTTCGTGGTCTTGGGCGCTCCTGGACGGCTCCAGCGTCTATGCCCGAGACATTGTCTTGTACCAGGGGCAGCTCTACGCCTTGGGCCCCGACAAGAGCCTCTCCGCTATCTCCATCGTCGACGTCGTCGGCGAGCCGGCCGTGTCCAGCGCCGACCGTGTCATCGACGGCCTCATCGAACAGCCCCCTTCCAGGCGGTCCTACCTGCTGGAATCCGGCGGCGCCTTGCTGATGGTCACCAAGAAGGACGAGTACTCCGTCACGTCCCGACGAGGCGACGACCCTGAGTTGGCCAAGTTCGTGGTGTGCGTGGCGAGCTTCGAGATGTCGCGGTGGACGCTTGCGCAAGACGACAGCCAACTTCTAGCGGAGGTGACGGACGGCCGGGTGCTGTTCCTCGGGGGAAGGTGCTCCCGATCGGTCGCCGCCGGAACCCCCGACCAGCGCGGGATCGTCGGAGGAGGCTCCATCGTCTTCTTCTACGATCCAAACCGTGGCTTCAACCGCTTCCGCAATCAGAGGTATCCCTGTTATAAATGATAGCAAAGAAACGACGAAAACCAGAACGATCAAATCAAATGGGACACGAGATTTTAATGTGGAAAACCTCTCCAAACAAAGGAGATGAAAAACCACGGGCGCCAGCCAGCAACACTTCACTATATCGGGGTGAGGTTACAAACGTCGGAGATTTACACAATGCGACTTATTCCAACCGTCGGCTTACAAGAGAAATATATATGGTGGCATAAAACCCTAAGTCGGCTGCAGTCTGACCCGGAAACCCTTCGGGACGCTCCGCTCTCCTTCGTCACAAGTTGGCCTTCATCAGTATAATCGAATTTGGATCACCACAAAATAACACTCCGCCTTGAGACAAATTCCATCTTGTAGCATGAACGAGAACTTCACCCTGAAATAACAAAGAAAACACCTTCGCGCCAAATAGCCTCTTGGGCTAGACAGTGATACCAACTAAGCCCGAGCAAAGCTCGAACTTAGTAACAGGAACTGGCTTTGTCATCATATCAGCAGGATTATCATGAGTACTTATCTTGCATACCTTCAGCTTACCTTTTGCAACAACATCACGCACATAATGGTATTTGACGTCAATGTGCTTTGTTCTCTCATGGAACATCTGATCCTTAGTAAGGTAAATAGCACTCTGACTATCACAAAACAGGTTAATGCAAGTATCATCTCCACAAAGCTCAGCAAACAAACCTTTCAGCCAAACCGATTCTTTACATGCTTCAGCAATAGCCATGTACTCTGCTTCAGTGGTAGACTGGGCAACAACAGATTGCAACGTTGCCCTCCAACTCACGGCACAACCACCAAGCGTGAACACATAACCTGTGAGGGATCTCCTCTTATCCAAATCGGCAGCAAAATCTGAATCCACATAGCCTGCGAGTCCCTCATCAGTCTTGCCGAACTTGAGGCAAGCATTGGATGTGCCACGAAGGTACCTGAAAATCCACTGAACAGCCTTCCAATGTTCTTTACCAGGATTAGCCATATATCTACTAACCAAACTCATAGCATATGATAAATCTGGACGTGAGCAAACCATGGCATACATTAAAGAACCAACAGCACTAGAATATGGAACTCTAGACATGTACTCAAAATCCTCATCCGTACTAGGACATTGTTCAGCTGACAATTTAAAGTGAGGAGCAATAGGAGTACTAACAGACTTTGCATCATGCATGTTAAAACGATGAAGAACTTTCTTAATGTAATTTTGCTGACTAAGAAACAACAAACCAGAATTTCTGTCACGGGTAATCTCCATACCTAGAATTTTCTTAGCAGCACCAAGATCCTTCATCTCAAACTCGCTACTCAACTGTGACTTGAGAGCAGCGATATCTTTCTTGCTCTTGGCAGCAATCAACATATCATCAACATATAATAACAGGTATATAGGTGATCCATTAACAAACTTAATGTACACACAGCTATCAAATTCAGACCTCTTAAAGCCATGTGACAACATAAAAGAATCAAACCTTTTATACCACTGACGAGGAGATTGTTTCAAACCGTATAAGGACCTTTTCAACTTACACACAAGATCCTCCTTACCAGGCACTATGAACCCTTCTGGCTGGTCCATGTATATCTCCTCCTCCAACTCTCCATGCAGAAACGCAGTCTTTACATCTAACTGCTCAAGCTCAAGATCACGCATAGCAACAATACCAAAAATGTACGAATTGAACTATGCTTAACAACTGGAGAGAAAACATCATTATAATCAACACCTGGAATTTGACTGAAGCCTTTTGCAACTAACCTTGCCTTAAACCTCGGAGGCTCGCTAGGAGATAAACCCTCCTTTCTCTTGAAGATCCACTTACAGCGGACTGCCTTCTTTTTCTTAGGCAAGCGCACAACTTCCCATGTGCCATTCTTATCGAGTGACTGCATCTTCTTGCATAGCAGCAAGCCACTTCTCGCGGTCACCGGAACCAATAGCTTCAGTATAGGTGGACGGCTCATGTCCGTGCTCCACCTGTTCTGCACAACTCAGAGCATAATCAACAATGTTACACTCTTCAATTAAACGTGGTCGAGGACCACAATTCCTCCTGTTCCTACGAGCAGCAATAGACTGTTGTGGCTGCAAAACAGGGGGTGAGTTCTGAACATTATTATTATCAGAATCAGAAGAATCAGAATCATCAGAACCAGCAGAATCAGGATCAGAATCATCTGAAGTAGCAGCACCATCATTGTCAACAGTGACATTTTCATTTTCAACAGAGTGCTCCACCTCGACACGAACCTGCTCCTCAGAAAAATCTGGCAAAACATCTGAGGACAACTTATCAAAGTACATAACAGATTCATTGAAAACAACACTCCTGCTCATAAATGCCTTTTTAGTTTCGGGATTCCACAACTTGTATCCTTTTACACCCGAACCATAACCAATGAACACACACTTAATAGCTCTCGGCTCTAACTTTCCATTATCAACATGAGCATAAGCAGTGCAGCCGAAAACTTTAAGTTGTGAATAATCAGCAGGAGTACTGACCATACCTCGATGGGAGTTTTCTTGTCGAGGGGAATAGATGGTGACCTGTTTATCAAGTAGCAGGCGGTGGCAGCCGCCTCAGCCCAAAAACGCTTACTCATGCGAGCGTTGGAGATCATGCAGCGAGCCTTGGAGATGATGGTCCTGTTCATCCGCTCCGCTACACCATTCTGCTGAGGCGTGTACGGGATGGTGAGGTGCCTGACAATGCCTTCTTTCCTGCAATAATCATTAAAGGCATTCGAACAAAATTCGCCACCATTGTCAGTACGAAGTAATTTCACCTTCCTTTCTGTTTGCCTTTCAATCATAGCTTTCCACTCTTTAAAAGCAGCAAACGTATCATCCTTATTTTTCATGAAATAAGGCCAAACTCTTCTAGAGTAATCATCAATAATGGTAAGCATATAACGAGCACCACCATAAGAGGGCTTACGAGATGGCCCCCAAACATCAGCATGTACATAATCAAGTGTACCTTTGGTGGTGTGGACAGAAGCATTAAACTTAACTCTTGTGTGCTTACCGAAAATGCAGTGTTCACAGAACTGCATCTTACCCAAACTGCATCCTTGCAGCAAGTCTCTCTTGATCAATTCTGCCATACCAAGTTCACTCATATGTCCAAGACGCTTATGCCAAAGGTTAGTTTTACTAGCGTCATCATGAGAAACAGCAGCAACAGTACCAGATAACGTGCTACCTCTAAGAACATATAACTTAGCAGAATTCATATCACCAACCATAACAATGAGAGAACCTTTTGATACCTTTAGGAGTTTATTTCCTCCTTTGTACTTGTACCCGTCACAGTCAAGGGTACTGAGCGAGATCAAATTTCTTGCCATGGTTGGTATGTGTTTCACTCCCGTCAACGTGCGTGTCATACCGTCATGTGTCTTGACCTGAACGGAACCAACGCCAACAATGTTGCATTGCTGGTCGTTCCCCACACGCACGAAATCTCCAGTCTGCACTAACTCATAAGAACTGAACCAATCTTTGTTACAGCAAATATGAAAAGAACATGCAGTATCTAGAATCCATTCATCCTGACGAGAAACACATGCAGCTAAAACAGCTAGGCATTCGCCATCAGAACTACCATCAACAACAGAAGCCTCACCGGTATCATTACCTTCATTATTTTTCGGTTGGTAAGTACCTTTTCTTTTCTCCTTGTTCTGCAACTTCCAACAATCATCAATGACATGATTAGCTTTCTTACAATACCTGCAGAACTTGTCACGGCCTTTAGACTTTGAGCGACCTCTGTCACCCTTGCTCTTGTCTCTGTTGTTGTTGTAGTGTTATCTCGCTGCTCAGGCCTCCCTCGGACCTGCAAAGCATCGCCCTTGGAGGACGACGTCTCCTCTTTCTGTACCATACCTTTCATCTTTTCCCTGGCAAGCAGGGCCTCATATACTTCCGCGGTGGTTAGTTCATCACGGCTTAACAGTATGGTATCACGAAAATTTGCAAAGGAATTTGGCAGCGACATAGAAGTAAAAGTGCTAGATCTTCATCATCGTACTTTACCTCCATCGACACTAGGTCAGAAACGATCTCCTTAAAGATCGATAAGTGATTCATTACCGAACCACCTTCTTGCAACTTGTGCGTGAACAACTTCATCTTCACATGCATCTTGCTGGTGAGATCTTTGGACATGCAGATCGACTCCAGCTTAGCCCACAGTGCCGCTGCGGTTTTCTCCTGGAGTACTTCTTGCAGAATATCATTAGATAGATGAAGTTGAATAAGCGATAAAGCCTTACGGTCTTTCCGCTTCTCATCGGCGGTCCATGCCGCCGCATCCTTGTCGCCGAATTTCTCCAGCGCCTCGTCAAGATCATTGGACTGTGCGAGGATCGCACGCATCTTGACCTGCCACAGCGAAAATCTCGTCTTGTAGTCCAGCGCCGGTAGATCGAACTTCATCGATGCCATCCAAAACCCTAATCTGAAAACAGATCTGAAACAGGGCTCTGATACCACTTGTTATAAACGATAGCAAAGAAACGACGAAGAGCGGAACGATCAAACCAAAGGGGACACGAGATTTTAACGTGGAAAACCTCTCCAAACAAAGGAGAGGAAAAAACCACGGGCGCCAGCCAGCAATACTTCACTATATCGGGTGAGGTTACAAACGCCGGGGATTTACACAATGCGACTTATCCCAACGGCGGCTTACAAGAGGAATATATATGGTGGCATAAAACCCTAGGTCGGCAGCAGTCCGACCCGGAAACCCTCCGGGACGCTCCGCTCTCCTTCGTCACAAGTTGGGCTTCATCAGTATAAACGAATTTAGATCACCACAAAATAACAATCCCTTCTTCTGCGGCGTCTACGACATCAAGACACGACGGTCGCAGTCTCTCCTGCAGAAGTCGGTCTATCCGCTCAAAGGCTTCGAGGCCATCTCGTGGCTGTTCCGTCCGAGCTAGTCAGGCGTGAGCTCAACAGTCACGGTCTGTTCTTCCATCTTGAATAAATTCCACTGATCGAGCTCCGTATCGGACTCGTTTTTCAAATAATCACCTATATGGCTATATGTAATGTCCTACTCCTAAGGTCTTTATTATTTAGCTTGGGATCGGCTGTGCTTCTCCATTCACTTCAGTACTCTAAGTGTGTGTCCAGTACTAGCTTGTGTTATATGAGTCAATTTCACCCTAGGTGTGTCCAGTACTCCAGTACAAGTTTGCCGCTTGCCAACTATTGAAATTTACTCTTCTGTCTAACTGTAACTGCGACAGTTCCAGATCATAGCTGTTGAAATTGATCTTGCCGAAATGGTGCTACAGTGACCGCCGCCGCTTTCTGTTGCTTTTTTTTACATCAACTAAACATCTAAAACCATATGTGATCTTATCGGTTCTTCCTTTCCCTATGTCGGTTGGGAGGGTTTACTTCACCGGGAGCACACCAGAAAATGTGCAACTCCAACCGGTTTTCAGTAGGAGTTTCACTTCTTATTCAGAAATGTGTACAAAACAAACGGTGACCCTTACGAGATGCGCTTTTCACAATAAATGTGCAACTCCAAGTGGACTTCCATACGACGCACTTTTCTCGAGAAACTTGCTATTGGCAATCGGTTACCGAAATACGTTGTATTTTTCTAAAGAAAAGTCCAAGTAGCCACCGGTTTTCGATAAAACTTGCCGTTTTATACAAAAAATGTGGAATGCCAACTTATTTTTTAACGCGAGTTACACTTTTTCTCAAGAAATGTGCAACTAGAAGTAGTTTTCAATACAACTTGCATAATTCTCAAGAAATAAGCAACTACCTTATTTTATTTTGTTTCCATATTTCTATTTAATTTTTTGGCTTGTCCTTATGTTTCAAATCACTAGAACTTTTCATCAAAAAATGAGTTGTAAATTTCTTAGGGTTCTATATCTTTTTTTGTTCATTTTTGCTATGCAATTATTTTTTTATAGGTGCACTTTTGCAACACCGTGTTTGTACTATAAGTTTTTCTGCAACTTCCAGATCGATAAAAGTAAATAATAATCAATGTATTTTCTACTTTTATATGGTTATTTTATAGGCTTCATTTTTCGCGACATTATAGTTACACGTTTTGTAAAATGTGCAAGTACCTCACGAGAAAAGTACAACTAGGGGTTCTAAGACTAAATTCAAACCGCATTTTTGTCAGGCCATCTTGAGACTATAAGTCTTATATATACGTCAAATCAAACTCTAGCATATGTGGTGTTTATGTTTTTTTAAGCGCCAACTTTCATCAAAGCAAGTACTCAGGGTTCCTTAAATCCATAAATGGGCCATAGTACCGATTTTGTTGGAAGCTCAGCCCAGGAGTAACACAGTCTGCTCCCGATCACGCCACGTGGTGGCCATCTGAAGTGGCGAAATTAAATTTGATCACCGCCTAATCCATACCGATGACAACGACAGCGTCACGGCGACGCGCATGTGTACGAGCCCCGCACTCCTGGGCAGCGCGATCCACGCGCGCGTACGCGTCCGCCTGACGCAGCGCGGTCCACGGGCAGAAGCCCCGCGAAGGCACCGGGTACTTGTTTTTTTTTTTTTTTTTTTTTTGGCATAAAGGGTACTTGTTGCTGTACAACTTCTTGCCCCCGCCCGTACCAGCGACCTTTTTTTTGCATCCAAACGTACGAGCGACCTGGTCGCTGGTACGAAGCACCGATCGTACATACGGATGGCAATGGGTACCCGCAAACCGATACCCGATGGGTATCCGTCTTAAATGGGGCGGGTTTGGTAAAAAAAAAACCCACGGGTGTGCTTAGCGGGTAAAATCTATACCCGTCGGGTCTAGCGAGGACGGGTATGGGGTGCCAAACCCATACCCGCAGACCCGCATACCCGCTATGTCTGAGGAGTGGCCCACATGTCAATGCCTCACACTCTAACTCTCACCTAACCCAGCCACTCTCTCCCCATTTTCTGTGCTGCTGCAATGCTTGGTGGGTACGGGGCGGGTACGGGGCGGGTCCCGTGTACCCGCCGGGTCGCGGGTATGGTTGAGATCTTGACCCGCCGGCGGGTATGGGGCGGGTGGCGGGTGCGGGTGGAGGGGCCAGGTGCGGGTATGGGTATGCCAAACCGGTCCCGCACCCGGCGGGTGCCATCCGTAATCGTACACGTTTCTTTGGATGTACAGCTCATCCGCGCGATGGCGCTAACAGCTTGTACAACTAAAAAAAGACACAAGTTGTACAACTAAACACACACATGTTGTACAACTAGACAGACACAGATTGTACAAACACAGGTTGTACAACTAAACAGACACAGATTGTACAACTAGCAGGTTGTACAGACACATGTTGTACAACTATATAGGGACAAATTGTACAACTATATAGGCACAGGTTGTACAACTACGCAGACACAGTTTATACAGGCACAGATTGTACAACTAGATAGACACAGTTGTACAGACACATGTTGTACAACTATACAGACACAGATTGTACAACTACGCAGACACAGTTTGTACAGACATAGGTTGTACAACTACACAGACACATGTTGTACAACTATACATAACCGGAAGTAAAAAAATCATCGAATATCAACATTGAATCTAGTTTTAAAGATCTCGACGCGAGAAGCTCAAAAGTGAAAACGAGATGATTCGCTGGGTTCCCTTCACAAAGGAAACCCTTTTTCTAGTGATTTCAGCCGATTACATTTGGAAAATAGCAAAATAAAAAACTACACGCGAGATAGAAAACAAGAACGAAGGAAAATTAGTAAGGAGGAGCGTCGGTCGACTTTGACCTATTCATACTGCAAAACCGAAAGGTCAAAGTGTTAGGAATGGGTGCACGTGTTCAAAGGCAATTAGAAAAGTTAACCGGTTTTGCGGAAATGATGGATACCAATCTCGAATTTAACTTTTTGATTGATCTAGAAAACCAGGATTTGGTTAATATTACTCTATATCATTTTCCAACTGAAAAAATGAATTGATATGATACCATAACGCGCTCTAAGGCACGACAGACGCAGTCTCTCCTGCAGACGTCGGTCCATCCGCTCAAAGGCTTCGAGACCATCTCATGGCTGTTCCCTCCCAGCTAGTCAGACTGAAGCATGAACTCCACAGTAGTCCCACTGTACCAGCACCGTAGTAATACTGTACCTCACCGGCACGATCGTTGCAATCAAATAAATTTCATGGAGCTCCATGTACCGTGCTGGACTGCTGGACACATTTTCCAATATATTAGTACACGTTCGTCATCAGTTTTTTTTACTACAGTACTCCATGTCTCCATTTATTTATCTTCGGATCTGTGTGCTAAAAGAGAACTCTGGCTCCGCCATGCAGTTCAGTACTACTCTTCCTATGCATTTGCATCGTGCTGTATGTGTAAGAGTATCTCCACCGCGGGCCTACAAATCGGTGTTCGGCACCCCCAATTGAGGGTGCAGCCCACAGCGAGGCACTTGAACGGGCAACTCCAATTATTTTCATCTAACCACATCGGCGGTTGTTTTTGCATTTCAATACGAATTGAAGGTTGAAAACGTAATAATTAGTGCGTCACGAGGTCATTGTGCAACTGATGATGCATTGTTTCATCACGACTTTCCCGGTGCATGGCAATAAACTGTGCATACTGCGTCGGCACACCCGGTTGTGGATGGGCCATAGGCCCCTGGAAATCATACACATCGCTGACCAGTTGCCTCCTCGTATCACGCTCGCTCTCAATGATCATGTTGTGCATGATAACACAAGCACTCATAATCTCACACATTTCATCTAGCGACCATGATAGACAAGGGCAGCGGACGACGGTAAACCTGGCCTGAAGCACTCCAAATGCCCGCTCCATATCTTTGTGAACAGCCTCTTGCTTCTTTGCAAAATGGCAATCTGCCTCGCCAATAGGGTTGTGGATAGTCTTCACAAATGTTGACCAAGTAGGATAGATGCCGTCAACAAGGTAGTACCCATTGGTGTTCTCATTGCCATTGATCACATAGTTGCACGGTGGAGTTAGGTCATCACAAAGTTTCTTAAACACTCGGGAGCATTGGAGCACATTGATGTCATTGGCGGCAGCGGCGGTGCCAAAAAACGCATGCCAGATCCAAAGATCATAGTCTGTCACGGCTTCAAGTATGACACTGCACTTTCCGTGATGTCCTTACTTATACATCTCCTACCAAGCGAACAGGCAGTTCTTCCAGTTCCAATGCATGCAATCGATGCTTCCAAGAGACGAGACGTGTCTGCCTCATTTGGTGTTCTCAGATATTCTTCTCCAAACACTCAGACATACGGAGATAATCATTCAATGCATCGGCGGGGTGCCCGTAAGCAAGGCACCGTATGGCCGCCGTGTATTTCTGAAGAGATAAAAACCCAAGGAGGCCGATGCAGTCTCTCTTCAGCTCAAATTAGTCGTCGTATTACCGAATGCCATGCACGATCTTCCTGAACACGTCCTTGCTCATCCTAAAGCACCGGCGAAATTCATGAGGTAAGTTCGCCGGATTCTGGGCAAAGTAGTCGATGTACAAGAGCATGTGCCCAGTTGTTCTGTTACATTCCTTGTTGGCCCTCCGCCCCTTCGCTGATCCTCCAAACTTCGGCGCCGTGTTTGCCTCGACTGCGACATCTAGAACTGCGGCCATGACCATCTCATTCTCCTCGTCGTCGGTCGCTAGGGTGGCATCCTCCGCCATTATTTCAAAAATCATGATCTCGGCGTCGCTTTCCATTGCCTATTGGACAAAACAAAGCAATGAAACAAGGCCACGAATGGCCAATCAATAAAATCAGCCTATCAACCAATGGTCGAACTGGTTGCGTGTGGGGCGGGAGGGAAGAAGAGGCTTACCCGGGCTGAATTAGCTGCGCCAGCGCTAGACGAGGTCGGAGACCGGCGGGGAGCAGCGGCAGGCAGGCCTGCGTGTGCGCTGCGGCTTTGTCCCCGATGTGCGAATCAAGCAGGCGGTGACGAGAGTGGCGGCGATGGTGTGAATCGCCGGCGAGAGGAAAAAAGAAGGAGGGTGTGGGGAGCGAATGAATCAGGTCACGCCGGGGCTGTGTGTATGACGGGCGGGCCACCCCTGTCGGAGGGCATATCCGCCCCATGTCCGAAACCCCCGAGAGGGTCTCCAAAATTGGAGGCCCTTTCGGGGGTGCCAGACACAATTTCGCTCGGGCTGACCCTTTGGGGTGCCGCTGGTAGCCGATTTTGACGTCCGGACCTCCAGTGGGTTATTGAAGGGTCAATTGGAGGCCCCGGTAGTGATGCTCTAAGCACCAAACCAAGAGAGATGAACTCACAGAGGCAGGGCTGGTCCATAGATATTTGGGGCACTAGCGTGAGCGAGACCAAGGGACCCTTGTCACACACGAAATTTTAAAAACATAAATTTCATAGAGCAAACGAGTAGGAAGACCATGTTTTGGCACAACGTATTGACTTCCCACTTTTCTGGATCTACTTTTTATTCGAAGGAAACAATGTGTGCAGCGGAGTCGCACTATATGTCTGGACATTTCCTCTTCACCACAGGTCTGATGTTTTCTCTGCTCTCGTCATATTCTTTGCTTATGTCTATTCTCGGTTCCAGCTCACCGAGCTTACATGTCAGACTGAAAATGGCAGCGAGTTTGACAATGTTGCCATGCGTGTGTTCCCAGTGACTCTGCGTTTCTCCATGATCGCCGGCCGTTCGATCTAGAATCACAAATGATTACATTCCAAAAAAAAAAATCAGGCAACAAATCATTACATACCTTAAAATTGATGCATTCCTGGCCATTCTGATGGCCCAAATAACCTCTGCAACTGCAACCCAAGGGGCGCCCTATGCATCGCTTGAAGCGACTTGCTGACTTCTATGTTCAAACACTCTACTCGCCCGCGTGAATAACGATTGGTTCTTCTGAATATAGCGCATTTCCTGTTATGTTCGTTAGGTTTCTTCATTCTTTTCGTTTCTTGTGAATACAGCACATTTTCATTTGCTTTTCGTTTTTAATTTTTGGTTGCTTTGTTTCTACTTCTATTTCTTTTGAATGGTTTATTTATATATTACTTTATTATCTATTTAAATAAATATATTAATAATTGTTTAACCCCTAGTTTTTTTTGAAATTTGCGAACATTTTTTGAGATGTATGAAACGCAATAACATTTTTAAGTTGTATGAACCTTTTTCCGAATGCTTGAAAAAAAATCGGTGATCATATTTTCTAATCTCGTAAAAAATTATTATATATGAAAGAAACTTTTTTCAATCCATAAACATAGTATTTTTAAACCTGGTGTACAAATTTTCTGCATCCGTGAGCTTATTTTAGGTTCGTGAACATTTTTTAAATTTCATATATATTTTTAAACTACGTGAAAAACGTTAATATGAAAATAAAAATAAAATGGGAAAAGAAAATGAAATGAAAGAAAAGAAAAAGATGGATAACATAAAAAATGGAAATAAAACGAAATGAAATACATAGAACTGAAAAGAAACTTGAAAAATATAAAAAGAGAAAGTTATCTAAAAAGGAAATGAAAGAGCTGACAGAAAACCGGAACAACAAGAATGTTAGACTATAGGAGTTGGACATGGTTACGTATTGTAATTCTAGTAGACTTGTAGTCTAAGTTGGAATCCTAGCCTATGTCGGTTGTTCCATGTAGAATATAAACGCTGATAGCCCTGTCGTATCAATCAATCAATCAAGAGATTATTCCCAACTTACATGGTATCAGATTATCGATCCTAGGGCATGGCTCCACCGCCCAACCCTCCACCGCCGCCGCCCGGCTACTTCGAACGACGGGCCGCCAACATCGCCAAAGCAACCGCCGCCGTGGCACAAGCCTCTACCTCTACCCAAAATTCCCTTGCTCCTCTCTTCAATCTTCAACCTACTTCTCTCCTTGCCGCTCCAATGTCGCTCGCCGACACCATCGCCGATGTTAGTCCCTTCATCCCCATTGTTCTTGATCTCGCCGCCCACAACTATTATCATTGGCGCCACCTTTTTGATCTCCACTTCGGACGATGCAACCTCCGATCTCACGTCGCTACCACAAGTACCCCACGATCGGATGATCCCCAATGGGTGAAGGACGATCTCGCCATCGTACAGTGGTTTTACACCCGCATCTCCACCGAGATCTTCAACATGCTAGATCACGACGGCGCCACTGCCGCCTACATCTGGGGCTCCCTCCGTCAGCTCTTTCAGAGCAATAGCGACGCACAGAAAAACGTGCTCCACACCGAGCTTCGCAACATGGCCCAAGGTGATGCCCCGGTGAACCTCTTCTGCCAGCGTGTCAATCCATCGATGATGAACTTCGAGAACTCGGTGACCCTGTCAGCGATTCGCAACTCATCAACATCATCATCGTCGGTCTCAGCGAGGAGTTTGATAAACAAGCATCCTTCATCCCCATGATGCGGCCTCCTCCAACCTTCGCCGAGGTGCACTCTATGTTGCAGCTCGCCGCGGAGACGCACGCCCGCAAGGAGTCCCGCCCCAGAGTGTTCCTTGCTGCCACTCAGCCGCCACCGCCGTCATCAGCTCCATCGGCTCCTGCTGCTGTGCCGCCCGCGCCGGCGGCCTTGCTGCCCACGCCTACGACACACCCTCCTCCAGGATGGCGCCCCAGTCCCAACTACAAAGGCAAGAATCCGATCTACCGGCCACCTTGCTCCACACCGTCAGCTCCTGGTCCCAGCGGTGCCCCTTTACCTCTGGCAGCTCCTCCTTCGTCTCCAAGCTGGCGACCTCCTCATGACCCATGGACAAGGATGGTGCAGGCGTGGCCCATGCCCTGGACTGCACCTTCCTCGATCGGTGCTCCACCGACCTTCTCCGGCTCCTGGATGCCTAGCTTGCGCCCCCCACCGGCACCCCCGGCTCTCTCGGGCCGCGCCCGCCCGCCCATGCTTATCACGCTGCCCCGACATACTACCCCTATGGCACTCTCCCTGACGGCAGCGGTTACTACACGCCCTACCAGATGCCTCTACCGATGGCCATGCCAGCACCTCCGCCCACAACATCGACGACTCCTGCTCCTGCGCCAACATGGGATCAAGCTACTTTTTTGCAGGCCATGAACAATTTTGCTTCTCAAGGAACCACAGGTATGGACTGGATTTTCGATTCTGGTGCTTCTAGTCATATGTCTTCCTCGCGTAGTATGATGTCTTCTTGCACTCCCTCCCCCTTCTCTTCCATTACCCTCGGTGATGGTTCCTCCATACCCATACACTGTGTCGGCCAAGCCCAAATACAAACATCCTCTAAACCACTTCTCCTTTGCGATGTCCTAGTTGCTCCCGCTCTCATTAAAAAATTAATATATGTTCGTAAATTCACCTCTGACAATCTTGTTTCTGTTGAATTTGATCCCTTTGGCTTATCTATGAAGGACTTCCAGACCAAGGCAGAGATCGCACGCTTCACTAGTTCAGGTGACCTCTACTCATTTCACGGAGCTCCTGCCGCTGCCCAACCCGCATCTCTCCTGGCCTCCGTCGATCTGTGGCACCAACGCCTTGGTCATCCAAATGCTGCTGTTCTGTCGTCGCTGCTTGGTCAATTTTCTATTCCTTGTAATCGAGATAAGCCATGATACTTCAGTTTGCGAATCCTGTCAATTAGGAAAACATGTTCGTCTCCCTTTTATTTCCTCAACCTCTTCTAGTACTTTTCCTTTTGAATTGTTGCATTGTGATCTTTGGACATCCCCTCACACTAGTATTTCTTGTTTTAAATATTATCTTGTGTTGTTAGATGATTTCACTCACTTCGTTTGGACCTTTCCTCTACATAACAAATCTGACGTTCACGTTATATTTCTCAACTTCCAACGCTATGTTGCCACCCACTTCTTTCTCCCTATTCGTTTCATCCAATGTGACAATGGTCGTGAACTTGACAATCTTAAAAACCGAAATTTCTTCCTCCAACATGGCATTCTTCTTCGTTTTTCCTGCCCCTACACTTCTCCTCAAAACGGGAAAGCCGAACGATCTCTTCGTACTCTCAATGATATAGTCAGAACTCTCCTAATTCACTCCTCCATGCGACCTCGCTTTTGGGTTGAATCTCTACGTACTGCCACATTTCTTTTAAACATCCAACACTCTAAAGTTAATCCCAAAACCACCCCTTATTTTTCTGTCTTTCTTTCTCATCGACATTATCCTGATCTTCGGATTTTTGGCTGTCTCTGTTTTTCAAATTCCTATGCCACCTCCCCAAACAAATTGGCTCCTCGCTACCTATCGTGTGTGTTTCTTGGCTATTCTGATGAGCACAAAGGCTATCGATGTCTGGATATGCTCCCTGGTCGTGTTATTATCTCTCGCCATGTCACCTTTTTTGAGCACGTACTTCCTTTTGCACAACGCACACCTCCCACCGATCCTACTCCCCCATCATCTCCTCCTCGCTCAGCTTTCCTTCCCACCATTCAATTTCCTGCCGCGATAGCAACACCTCCCACTTTCTCTGCCGCGCCACCCGATTCGCCATAACTTGATCCATCGCCGCGTTCATCTCCTGCCGCGGCAGCACAAACTACCGAAATCTCTGCCGTGACAGACTCTACGGCTCCCGATGCTCCGTCTTCTCTGAGGTCTCTCTCTTCCGATGTGTCCGACCCCAACTCCGACGATGAACCCTCCCCACCTCCTCTCCCAGCCCGTGCTGATCATTCCATGCGCACGCGTGCCAAATCCGGTTTTCGTCAGCCTCGCCATCTTCTCAACCTGCATGCCACACCCATTGTTTCTCCTATTCCCAATTCCTATAAAGCTGCCCTTCTAGATTCCAATTGGGCTGCAACAGTGAAAGATGAATTTCAAGCCTTAATTCAAAATAACACATGGCAACTCGTTCCTCGTCCTTCCAATGCCAACATCGTTTCAGGAAAATGGGTGTTTCGTCAAAAATTTCACTCCGATGGGACTCTCTCTCGCTAAAAGGCTCGCTGGGTTTGTCGTGGCTACTCTCAGCAACAAGGCGTTGACTTCGATGAAACTTTCTCTCCTGTTGTCAAACCAAGTACAATTCGAATTGTTCTCAGCATTGCTGTGTCTTCCTCTTGGCCCATTCATCAACTAGATGTGAAAAATGCCTTTCTCAACGGTTCTTTGCAAGAGACTGTGTACTACCAACAACATCAAGGGTTTGTGGATCCCTCATCTCCCAATCATGTTTGTCTTCTCCAAAAATCATTATATGGTCTAAAGCAAGCTCCTCGGGCATGGTTTCAACGTTTCTCTACCTTTATTCAAACAATTGGTTTTCTTCCTTCTCTTTTCGATACATCTCTTTTCGTCTACCAAAAGGACTCTTCTACTGCCTTCTTACTTCTATATGTCGATGATATCATTCTCACGGCCTCCTCTCAATCCTTCCTTGATCACATCATCGCTCTCCTAGAGCACTAAATTTTCCATGACTGATTTAGGTCTCCTTCATCATTTTCTTGGCATTGCCGTCACTCGTGATTCTTCCGGTCTTTTTCTTTCACAACGCCAGTACGTTCTTGACCTTCTCTCCCGTGCTGGTATGATTGATTGTCAGCCATCACGTACTCCTGTTGATACTAGCTCCAAACTTTCTTCCGATGGAGAACCTTTTTCAGATTCCACTCTTTATCGCAGCATCGTGGGTGCCTGCAATATCTCACTATCACACGCCCTAAAATTTCCTACGCTGTTCAACAAGCCTGTCTCTTCATGCACGACCCACGAATTCCTCACTACAACCATATCAAACGCGTTCTTCGTTATCTCAAGGGTACATTGGATCATGGTCATCATGTAAATTCTTCTTCCCCAACCTCTCTGACAGCATATTCCGATGCGGACTGGGCTGGTTGTCCTGATACTCGTCGATCCACGTCCGGATATTGTGTGTTTCTTGGTAACAATTTAATTTCATGGTCCTCTAAAAGGCAGGTTACGGTCTCCCGTTTGTCTGCGGAAGCTGAATACCGTGTCGTGGCACATGCTGTTGCCGAGACGGTTTGGTTGCGTCAGTTATTATCGGAGCTTCATCGTCCTATTCAGCAGGCCACTATTGTCTACTGTGATAACATTTCAGCGGTCTACATGTCCAGCAATCCAGTCCAGCACAGACGGACCAAACATATCGAGATTGAAATTCATTTTGGCAGGGAGAAGATTGCCCTGGGACAAGTACGTGTTCTCCAAGTCCCGACCAGCGCTCTGTTTGCTGACATCTTCACAAAAGGACTCGCTACTGCACCGTTCAACGACATTCGTTTCAGTCTCAACGTTGTTGAACCCCACATTGAAACTGCGGGGGGATGTTAGACTATAGGAGTTGGACATGGTTACGTATTGTAATTCTAGTAGACTTGGTTAGAATCCTAGCCTATGACGGTTGTTCCATGTACAATATAAACGCTTGTAGCCCTGTCATATCAATCAATCAATCAATCAAGAGATTATTCCCAACTTACAAAGAAATCGCCCGGAGCAGCGAAACAACGATGTACTCCCTCCGTTCATAAAAAGATGTCTCAACCTATCCCAAATTTACATGTATCTACACACTAAATCATGTCTAGATATATACAAGTTTAGACTAGGTTGAGACATCTTTTTGTGAACGGAGGGAGTAGAAGATATAAGCTGCTGGAGGTCACTCGGAGGAGAGACAAGTAGTTTCGCTGCTGTCTTCCTTTCTATTTGCTCGGGTGTAGCTCTTGGTGTTTTGGTTGGTCTTTCTGTGAGCAAATTGATGTT
Source organism: Poa pratensis (assembly GCA_947311845.1). Lineage (NCBI taxonomy): Eukaryota > Viridiplantae > Streptophyta > Magnoliopsida > Poales > Poaceae > Poa > Poa pratensis. Next base: position 1,927,135 of record CAMZMU010000014.1, read on the forward strand.
TGTTCATTACTTTGCTGGTGCGTTCCTGCGTGAGCGTGGTTGGGGCATGTCCCAGGTGGCGGTGGTGCCTTATGGCTATAGTGGTAGCTAGCTTTCTTTTCTATTTTTTTTTTGCGAAACACGGTACAATACAGACGCTCACATACACGTGCACACACTTACCCCTATGAACGCACGCACGCATATCCTACCCCTATGAGGACCTCCGAAAGACTGAGCCGGCGGTCGGGCCTTGAAATTGACGAAGTCACCACAAGCGCCTCGCTGTCGACGGGAACGTCGTCTCCCACTGAAGAATAGTCCCAACAGGCGCCTCGTTGTTGGTGTTTCTTTTCCTCTTTCTGTCTAAGGACTATGTCTGTTTAGAGCATCTCCACTCGTCCCCCCCCCCTTCCCTAGGCGCAAAAACGGCGCTATTTCGGCCCGCCGGGGGGGGGGGGGGGGGCTCCGGCACTATTTCTCGCATGGGGGGCGCGCCGATTCCCACTCGTTCGGTCCCCGAGCCTACGATTCCGCCGAAAATGAAAACAATTCTACCAATATGCAAATGAACACAAATAGTTGAACATACACACATAGTCCAACAAACAAATAGTTCAACATACACACATAGTTCAACATACAAATAGGTCAACATACACAAATAGTTCACAAATAGGTTTTGAAACACATCAGACTAGGCGTTGTCGTTGCCTTTGCACCTCCACAAGTGCTCCACCAGATCGTTCTGCAGTTGTTGATGAGTCAGTGGGTCCCGAATCTCCTGACGCATAGCCAGAAAGGCAGCCCATGTTGCTGGCACCTGGTGATCGACAACTGCAAGAGGACCCTGTCGATAATATGGTTCGGGGTCAAGCACCGGGGCATTCCGCTCGCTCTCAATGATCATGTTGTGCAAGATCACACAACAGTTCATCACCTCCCACATATGATATTTCGACCAAGTCAGGGCGGGGTACCGGACAACAGCAAATCGAGATTGGAGCGCACCAAATGCCCGATCGACATCCTTCCTGCAAGACAGACGAGGGATCCTGAAACAGCGCCGAAACACCGTCTCAGCGTGGCAGGGATCATCAGCGAAGTAGTCGGAGTACAAGAGGCAATAGCCCTCCATCCGCTGCCTCGGCCTGCTCTTGCGGCGTCTTGGCGCCGAGCCACCACGCCGAGGCTGCGCCGCCTGCTTTGCGACCAGGCCAGCCAGACAGACGAAGGCCATCATGTTCTCTTCGTCGTCGTCGGCGGCGTCGGCTTCGTCTTCCAGCAGGGCGACGAGCATCTCCTTGTCGTCGGAGTCCATTAGACGGCGAGGCAAAACGCCGAACACCTCGTGGGCAAGCTGCCCGAGGAGGTTGGATGCGGCGAGTAGGCGGCGGCGGTGAGAGGGGGTACCGGCTACGGTGCGGCTGGTGGTGGCTCTGGTTCCTAGTGGCTAGTTTGCGCACACGGCGGGGAGAAAGGTGGTGCGGGAGGGCGAATCTGGGTGGGGAAAGTTGATGTGTCGCTGACAGAACTGGCCCACACGCGCTTGTGCCGGCGCCCCCAATCACCCCCAACGGCCTGGGTTCGAGCTGGGTGCGCCAGATGAAACTTCGGCCCGAAGCGGTGCTATTTGGACCCTGGAGACCGAGTGGGAGAAAAACGGCGCTATTTCGGCCGTCTGCGCCAAAAAAAGGTCTTGTGAGGGCGCTGGGGGACCAAGTGGAGATGCTCTTACTAGCTGGAACCAGTTCTGTGTGGCTCTCAATAAAAAGTCGGGGTCTTTGAGCCTTCCTTCTAAAAAAAAAAGATCGGCCAAGCCCAGCAGCCGAATGCTTCAGGGATTCAGGCCGCACGACTGTTCCAGGCCGCATTAAGCGGCATATAGGATTTGCGTGTTTTAGCTAGATTTAGGGCCCATCCGGAAACATTGACCACAGATTCTCACATAGTTCCCACCTGCACTCTTCTGAATTTGACACAAGCCCAACCGTATGCTAGCATTTGAGGGACCTCCACTGCTTCTTAAAATCAAATTACTTGATCGGCCACTTTTTATTTATTTATTTATCCATTTCTCGTTACAAAAGTGGCACTCTCAGGATCACCCACTTCATATTAAAAATATAGTGCACAATCTTGTTTGATCTACCTGCCAAGAAAAGGGGAATCGTCAGGTTTACTGCACACTCGTGAAGTTGTGATAGTGTGTTAGCTCGTACTCTTAATGGAGTAATTTTGTTTTTCCATACGAAAAAGGCGCTCCATGTGACAGAGATTATTTATCTCAATGGGAAAAAAATGATTCAAACCTGGGCAGACCATACATAAGCATGCTTTCCTATTCTGACAGCCTACTTTAATTTGAGTGTTAACCATCCCGCGGCTCGTGTAACGTGCTGAATGCATGTTGAAACTGCCGTAGACCCGTAGTGCATTGTATCTGCCGTTGCCTCTCGATCCAACGACGCCACGAACCCAGCTCTATCTGTCTAAAAACATGCAGAATCATCTCTCGTTAGACGCCGGCGATCATCTCTCCTTGTTCAAGGGCGTTAAAAATATGGCAAAAAAAAATGTCCAGCTCTAGCCACCGAAGATCATCCCGGAAGATGGCATTTTGCTGCGGCCGCCAACTATCATCGCGGAGGAGGGCACACTCTCGCGGTGTGTCACACGATACATAGCAGGACACTGTATTAACTTAATTACAAGCCAACATGGCTCAATAGCATGTTCTCGCTCTACTTTTCCTCGTGTGGAGAAGCCTTGGAGCTGGCAGGATTGGGGTCATCACCTTGTCGAGTCGATGCGAGAATAGTCTGCGTAGAGGATGAAGGTTGAGCCGGCGCTGGAGGAGCCTCTTGCGTGGATGAGACGGTCGATGTGCCCCTCCTAAATTCGTTCCACTTGATACACTAGGGATGATCAAGGTGGAGGAACTTCTCCAAATCGAGCGATGATGTGATCAAGGTTCCATGACCGCATTGTGACCTCTCAACGGCTTTATACTCCTCGTTGGCATACTCCCTGCCATCGGCATGCTTCTCCTGCAGCGACGACATACACATCGATATATGCATGATTTGCATGGGCAAAACCCACACACGAGTCGTGCCCTTATGCAGGGGCAGAGCCAAGATTCAGACATGGGGGGCCAAAAGTCGACGACCATCAAATAGAATAAACATCATAACATATTAGTAGAAAAATATATTATTGAAAATCCATATAAATATTCGAGTATATATGTTCGACGCTTAGAAAGAAATCTATAATAGTAATATTGGCGCTTGAAGTTGAACCAACCTGCTTGGAAAAGAAATCTACTCCCCTCTCCGATGGTCCCTTTCTCTTCATCTTTGAGCACAACAAAATGATAAAAGACACAAATTAATAAAGTAATCTACTGGTTTATGTACTAATGAATTAGATCAAGTGACTAAGATTTTAATTCGCTCAAGACAGTGTGCTAATATAGAACAAACAACAGGCAGCAGATACCTGCAGGTGTCCCGGAGTAATGTTGGACAGTTTGTATCTAATTGCCGGCAATCCAGCCGTGTATGCCCGCGGGGCGCTGCGGACGGAAGTACACGGCGATCGAATGCAGAACGACAGCAGCGGCTACGGCCCTAGCAGGGAGGAGGAGATGGAGAGCGGGAGAGGTAGGTGTAACTTTCGATCGGTTGGGGTCTGCGTCCATACTCCACACTCCACGATGGCCTAAGCCTGGTACGTGGGCGGTTGTGTATTGGGCTTAGTTACCTCTCTATGCAATGGACAATTAGTTAACAATGGGCTAAATAAGTCTTATTACAAGCGGACCATTAGCACACTGCACGGAAATCACTAGAAAAAGGGTTCCCTTTGCGAAGGAAACCCAGCAGACCATGACGTGATGACAAGTGTCAGCTTTTCCCTTCACGCGGTCCCCTGTGGGTACTTGCATATGCGACAAGTGGCAGCACGAGAGAGTTTTGGTGAGATTTCTGCTTCTCCATACGGTGGGTTGCATGTGCATTTATTTTGAGATTCGTTTAAAAAAAATGAAATATCTTGAGAACCGTTTATCCAAATTACGAACCGTTTTCACTTTTGAGCTCCTCACGTCGAGATCTTCAAAACTAGATTCCATGTTGATAGGTTTCGACGAACTTTTTTTTGTACAACCGGTTATGTATAGTTGTACAACCTGTATCTGTATAGTTGTACAACCTGTGGTCTGTACAAGATGTGTCTGCATAGTTGTACAAACTGTGCCTGTACAACATGTGTCTGTCTAGTTGTACAACATGTGTCTATATAGTTGTACAATCTGTGTCTGTACAATCTGTGTTTGTCTAGTTGTACAACATGTGTTATATAGTTGTACAATCGGTGTATGTGTAGTTGTACAACCTGTGTCTTTTTAGTTCAAGTTGTACAACTTGTTAGTTGTTTGTACAACTTGTATCTGTGTAGTTGTACAACTTTGTACACCATCATGTTTTGTACTTCCAATTATGTGTACTTTGTACAACTTCTTTTTTATAGTTGTACTCCCGGATCCGTGCAGTTTGTACACCAGCTGTCTATATTTTGTACTATTAATATGTACACGTAGTTTATACAATGTCTATCCGTAAAGGAAAAACGGCTGCGGCGCTCAGATCGATCCCTGGAGCTAGCTATCTCAACCAAGGCCTAGTATTGGCTTCGGTCAGCTCATCTGCTGAAACGTACGCGCGCAAGGAGGCTTCGTACATCACGGCGTCGGATCAGCTGCCGTGATCCAGTTTTCCTTCCACTGTCGTGCCGTGTCGAATTTTCCTTCCACTGCTTAGCATGTTCGCTTGTACGCCACGTGGCCTTCTCTACGCTAATTAACGCGTGACCTTTCCAAAGAGAACCGGTAGTCGTACCCACACTGCACGTCTGCACACACGTTTGACGCAATGACGTATTATTGCTTTAGGGCGAGCTCCTACAGAAAAGAAGTATGCATAGATCGATGGACCTACAGAGTGAGGCTCAAGTTATAAAATAATTCATGAAGAATTGGTGACCCAAGTTGTTCGACGACTTACCGGAGAATCATCGAATCATGTCAGAAATAGCTTTGCCAATCGGAGCGAAATCTATTGATGTAATCTTGCCGGTGGCGTTAAGGAGGATGAGGAATCGTCTGGTTCGGATTGGTGGATGGTCAATGCATGTGTGTTGCAAGTTTGGTATATAACGATCGATCTAGATGTATTTATTCAATAGTTCAAATGTTCAATAGCGACAACTTCGTTTTTGAAGCACCGATCCTTAATTAGGGGCATCCGCACGAATCTGAATTCTTCTACCTACTATAAAGAATCTGAATTCCTCTCGCGCATCTTGGTGTTGAAACTTTTCTTCCCTGCCCCAAGAATCGGCCAGCACGCGGAAAGTCTATTTTGAGGCCGACCACCATGCATGGATTAGCTCGCAGGTGAGGTGCGCCGTTGCAAACAATCTCCCATCGTACTAGCAATATATAATTGGTAGGAGCGTACTTGCGTATGCCGACGCTCTAGCACTGTAGGAATGGATTAATCGACCAGTCCAAAAGTACGTACAGTAGTAGCTACAGTCGTCCACGCCGCAACAAAATCAGGCATGCAAACCCTAATTACGCACTACTCCCTCCGTTCTATGTTAGATGACTTATTTTTTCACATATGGATGTATCTATACATACAACAAGTCTAGATAAATACATATTTATACAAATGAAAGTCATCTAGTTATAATGGAATAGGTAGTTAAGCTAAACCTAGGACAAGCACTAGTAGAAAAAGACTCAACTCCGACCCGGCGCGCGGCCGGCGGAAGATAATATCTGATGCACTGAATTTCGAAACATGCACTGATCTCGGTGAGTATATATTAGGAAGATTTGAGATCTCGGTAAGTAAGAAGATATTCATCGTGCTATTCTGATCGAAAGATGAAGATGAAGCTAGCTATGCACGTGAAACATGAAACCAAAAAAACACGCTGTCCCTGGGTGTGGACCGACTGGGACGTGAAATCTCGACCTGCCTATTTGTGTGAAAGTGCGTGTCTGTACACTGCATGTATCGACTGGATCGGATCGAGGACGTTGCAGCAATAAGATTACGTGGGTCCAGGTGCACCACGCAAGATGCGATCCGGCCCCTGGTCCTTTTGTCGTCTGGCCATTTATAGCACATGTGGGCAAATTATTGCTGTCCAGCTGGTAACGGAAATATTGATAGTGAAACCTGACCCAAATCAAAAAAAAAATCTATAATGGGCAAACCCAAATCAAGTATATCCCTTAGAAGTACACGAGCTGTCATGCAGTATATCTATCTAACTATATGAAAGATAGCGATTTCGCGGCCTCTCCGCGCTCGAGCACTGTTGCGAGCAACAGTAGTTGCAGTGATGAACAGTACCGCGTGGAAGGACCTATTTGCATTTTGTAGAAAATCGAGGGACTTTTTTGCAAAAACATCCACAACTTCATCTCTTTCCTCTCTCTTCCGCGCGCGTCCGGAAGTCGCCGCCCTTCGCCGCCGCTCCGCGCCTCCTCCCTTAGATCCACGCCGACGACGAGATTCGCCGTCTCTTCCTCTTCCTCCTCACTTCGAATTGCTTGCCGGGATGCCGTCTGCGCGCCGGAATCGTCAACGACGTCCGCGCTGTCCACCGCCGCGTTCGGTGGCCGCCGGCGTCGCTCCGGCGAGCCAGACGCAGCGGCGCCGCCGCCTGCGGCCACCCCGGCTCCGGGCGCATCCGCGACACGCACACGCGCGTCCCAGAACGCGGTGCTGCGCCGCCGCCGTAGTCCTTGCCATCGTCGCCGTCGGAGACCCTTCCCCTACTGATGTCATCCTGACGTCACGTTGGGCTCATTTTTTTTCTAAAAAAAGAAAATGCAAACATTTTTACAGTGACCATCCTCTATATAAAAAATATATCAAAATGAAAAATGACTAAATAACAAAAAACTATTTATAACAAAAAAGTAACACGTTTGAATATTTTTTATTTGTCAACATTTAGAAAAATTTGTGAGAAATACATTTCCAACTAAACCAATTTTAAAATCTAATCATTTAAAAACATAATTTTTTTAAATATAACAATTTTCAAATTTAAGCAATCTCTAAAATCCGTTCATTTTTAATGCAACAACTTTTTTGAATTCCAATAATTTCCAAACTTAAACAATTTTAGAATGTCGACCTTTTCAAATTCGAATTTTAACAAATTATATAACAGACAGGAACTTTCGCGCTCCCTCAGCGCCTCTACAATGCTGGAATCGGCTAACATGGAAACATACACAAGAAATAACGCACTTGCTGCAATGGGATTTGGGAAAGTCCAAGCATTTGTATCATTTTATGCAAGCATGGGTTCGGCTGCAAAATCAATGGAGCTCAATCTATTGTCGTTTATTGGGCCATTGCTGCGGGAGGAATGGAAAATTCTCTGTCCAAAATGATAGTCCACTTTGAAGTGTAGTGTTTGTTTGCATGTTAATGGAAGCATGTGGTTAGGGTTTTGTTTCCGATAAAAATGGGTGAAGGTAAACGACTTAGTCTTACAAACGCTTCCACAATTTAGTTTCTCAATACAACCTTTTTCCTGTTCCTTAGAATTATATATATAGTTGTAACCATGATCATGAATTTTATTTCCACATACCTAATGTATTGGCGCCATTTCATAAGTTCAAGCTATTTTTGAATTGTGCCTGCACATTTAGCTTCTGCAGGACCCTCAAAGGCGACATCCTATAAGTAGTTATAGTTGAAAATTTAAAATCCACAAAAGTTATTGCAGTAGTAATCTAATCTACAGTACCTACACAACAAATGGAGCCTGCATACATGTATCAAAAAATATGCTGATGGGATTGCTTTATCCTGAGAATGTAGATTCTATACCGACCTAATACATACCAAGTAGAAGTCCTAAAATCAATAACGTTTTTTCTACTTAAAATAGTGATTTTCAAGCTATTCTGTGGTTTTTTATCAAGGAATTTTCTCCTTCAAAGTACAATATATCAATTGCTTCATAATATTTATATGTATTATTCAAGCAAAATAAGCTCTATGCATGCCATTTTTACTGAAGTATCGTTAGAGCTATTCTCTTGAGCAGTGTTTTTAAGCATAATAACCTGTACATATGCATGTTATGTTTGCTAGAATATCATTATAACTATTCAAGCAGAATGAACTCTACGCGTGCCATTTTTACTGAAGTCTCTTGAGCAGAATTTTTAAGCATATATTAACCTGTACATATGCATGTTATGTTTGCTAGAGTATCATTAGAACTCTTCTTATCATGTTTCTTATGTTCGTCAATATGCATGTCTCATAGCTACAGAGATCACCAAACCATGAGACTCACGCTAACAACAAATCAGTTTGTTTTTTATCAAGGTCAGAAAACTGTTATATCTTCAAAGTTTGAAAAACATTGATGGAAACACAGTATAATTATGTGATGGTTTACTTGGTGTAAGTTTGAGCGAGATGTTCACGTTAAAGTAAAAGGTGAACGTCCATTGGTTTTCAGTACATGGTAAGGCTGACCACAAAATCACCGGCAGTGATAGATGCCACTAATGCACAAATCAAATTATTTGTGTTTATTTTAAATGGCAGATTCTTAAGTTTTTATTTTGACAATCCTAAACATATCCTTGCGTCCTTAGTCATGTTTTCTTTCATGGTTTTAGCTGAAAACCAAGGACAAACCGACCAAATTATATCTTTTGCCAGTAAATAAACTTAGTTCAATTGCTTTGAAATTGTCAACTTTTGCATTTAGTTGAAATAGCATCTACTTGCTGAAATCAATTATAGATGTATGTGCAGTTTTATGAAAAAAATAGACATGGTATGCTAAGGTTGTGCAAGAATATATTACTAAAACGATTGTTAACAGTTTGTGCCAATTTGGAAACTTGCTACCTCTCGATTTTTTCTTGGCAGAGGATTCTCTCTGGGTCTTCTTTGCAAAAAATACTAATGATTGAATATTCATGGGGAAACATTTAATCTGAATGTATTAAACAAATAGTTTTTTCCGATCAGGATCCCGTTCAGGTATGCTGCACTGATTACTTCATTCTCAACCTCTAGAACATATTGAATATTTTAAATAGTATGCTTAATAACTTATAAGTTTAAAAAAATTCCCATGGTTTTGTAAATAAAATGAACCTAATTTACAATATATTTGTTCCATACATTGAAATTTTATTATTCTGTAACAATGTCAAATCTCTATATGCATTCTCTATTTACAAATTGAAACTAGCCTATTTACAAATTCATTAGCTTTAAATTTACACACTATAAAAATATGGAAAAAAAGGCAAAATGGACACAAAAATGAATACCATCTATTTATGCTACAAGATCAAATTTTACAATTTGAATATTTTAAAATTTAAAATACCTTCCAGAACTTCACATTTCGTAAATGTTAAAGAATTATAATCTGAATATCTTCCCGATTTAACGACTTTTTAAAATCCAACCTACTTTTAACCGCAAACTTTTTTATAATTCCAACCATTTCCAAAATTGAAGAATTTTCAAATGTAAGCGTTTCCAAATTTAAAAATATTCCCCCTAATTACATTGAATCAAATTTGATGAATGCTCACAAATTGCATTCTCCCTAATTATATCTGGAGATATTTAAAATGCCAAATTGCTTCTTTTCGTTTACATGTTTTCATTTTTTCTATTGTCTTTTCTTTTTCTTCGCCTTCTCCCATTGTCACCAAACTTACATATTTATTGACAATTCATCTCCTTACAAATTTCACATTTCAATTTGTAACCATACTTGACAATTTCAATTACACAAACATATTTAGAGGTACTAAAACTTAAAACTCTCTAATTATGTAGTTAAATTTTAAAATGCATGCCTTAATAAATATTCAAAAAAATTCAATTCCACATTCCCTAATTATAAAAAGAACTTCAATTGAATTTAATGCATGCTCACTTAATATATTTCCACCAATTATTGAATTAAATTTAATATTTAAGAAAACCCTTAAACACATTATATAAAACTAAAAAGATTAATATTTAAAATAGTACTACAAATGAGCTTCCTACAACTATGCAGCTAAATTTAATAAATATTCAAACTGAACTAAACTTCCTCTAATTTGACAGTTAAATTTAAATAATGAAGAAACATATCACAAAATTCACAACAAAAGAAAAAATGCTGACTACTTATGACATACGATCCAATTTCAAATATGAATATTTGAAAACTACAAAATATTTTTAAAGGCGCACATTTCCAAAATTGAAATTTACCACGCGAGCGCAACGTATGCCGCAGAGAAAAAAAAATCAAAACTATCGCAACAATACAAATTTCGAAGTATAAACACTTCTTTAACAGAAAACTTTATTTGCATTCCCAATTTCCCATAATCAATTATTAACATGGTGGTCAACCGTATTATGAACGACAAAAAAATCATTGGCTTATCAAATTCTCTATCGAACTGTTAAAAAGAAAGAATAGGACAACAAAAAGACCCTCTTTAACCTAAATTCTAACTAATTGGATATCCCGCATAAGGAATTGAATAAAGACGCGACGTTTTATTCCCGGGAGTTCCCAACAGAGTTTAGAGCATAACGTCAGTTGTTGACCCACAACTCAGATTTCTCTTTTTTCAGCAACAATTCCAGAAATTAGTAGAATTTCGACAAGTGGGCCCACTTTAGGGTTTAGGCTTTGAATGTGCACACTTTCAAATTTGAAGTTTTTCCACCAAGTATTCACAAATATGACAGATATATGAACATTAACACAAAAAAATAAACGTTAACTATTTATGCCATATGATCAAGTTTCTAATTTCGAAACTTCAAAAATTTCAACGCCTTATAGATCTGAGCATTCAAAAAAAAAACATACAAATAGCTCCCCACTTTCACCAATTTTTGAGATTCAAACAAATTATAAAGCAATAACTCCGAATATATCCATTGGAAAAATACGAGTAATGTATCAGAACAGTCAAAAAAAATACATACGAACTACTTATGCTAAAGAATTTTTTTTGAAATATTCAAATGTCCTCATCATTTAGATGTAATTCAAATGCATCTTTCCTAAATTAAATTAAATATTGCCGCCAAAATACAACACATGTTCGACTATTTGAAACTACTAAATATTTGAATATTATACAGAGTGTATCAAAAATGCTCACAAAAATGCTACCTACTCATAACAAAATAAAAAATATGTTTGCAAACACCAATTTGGCCAACATTTGGATGAATATTTCGATATTCCATATAATATATCAAAGAAATACTCAAAAAAAAGGGGACATACTTACAGCAAAATACAAATACATGTGAACATTTCAATTTGGCCAATATTTTGACACCATACTACTAAACTTTCCCCAAATGTACAATCAAATTCAAATGGATTTCTCTGATTTCAATTAAATATTGACGTCGAAATACAAACATGCTTAAACATTTCAACCCACTAAATATTTTAAAATTCTACAAAATATTTCAAAAATGCTCACAAAAAAATGCTACCTACCTATAACAAAATAAGAACACGGTTTAACATTCCAATTTGTCCAACATTTTGATGAACAAAAAATATACATATTGTACAAAAAAATCACCAAGAGCGTGGCGTGTCGCCACGCAAAATTCAACTAGTTTTTTTTAATCAACTCGTGAATGTGTGAAATTTGACAAATTAAACTTCTTTTCGTAAGTTTAGCATAAAATGACCCTATGTTTTTTTACAATCTAACATATTTTCATAACGCCCAAGACCGCATAACTCGCCTAAAGCATCATGTCCATGACTATAGCGCCTTGGCCCAAGACGTTATGGGGAAGACACCGTGAACCCAGGGATAACGCCGACGTTATGCACATATATCACCACACCGTACAAACTGATCGTTATGGTACCGGCGGAGCCAGCCCTGGCCGACGCCCCGAGCCACCTTCATAGCAACAATGATGAACAATTAGTGATGAGTAGCTATGGGAATGAGTTAGATTGGAGAAAATTCACAATATGATCATTTTATGTTTAACGTCTAAGAAGAGATCAGAATCATACGTAAGACGGGCACGTGCCTTTTGTTTTTGGATAATATGCCTATGATTAATTTGAAGATGCCCAATTTACTAACCACCTGTATATAATACCCGTTTTTTTGTGTGAAAGCTTCGGAAGGGGTGGAACATCCGTACCATTATTTTGAATTAAAAGGGAGCTGAGGCAGCTCAACGTTTCGTGCAACAGTGAGTAACATGCAAATGTAAACAAGAAAACAATACCCGTTTCAGTAAAACGAACCACTACATATTTAAACCAGGAAACCTTCGGTCAAGCTAGCCACTGTATATGCACAGTCACGCTACATGTTTCTAGGCCCTACAAGTTTGTGTGCCTAGCTGGGGCCGCTTCGATTCGTGCAACTTTCATGTACGTCCATTCCTTTGGATATGGCACATGTGGGTGGTCTGCGCTGCAGTAAAATAAACAGCGAAAAAGCTGTCATCGTGAATATCGTGGTTCTGTGTTGAAATAAATAAAAATCCTGCCGGTGCTATGAGTTGCTGAGGCCTATCATGTTAGAAAACTTACATAGGTCACAGGTGCATGCATGGGTGGTTTCCGGCCGGCTTGAGCTTGTCCAAATTGTGAAAATTCTCGAAAAAAATGACGTATTGTTGAGCTGAAATAAATTAATGGGTAACCTGTAAATTCAATTATAGATACCAAAATATAACCAATTATACATACATCACATGGCACCCTAGGTCGGTCCTAGAACGGATCTAGAAATTTAACTTCGGGTGTTTAAATTCTAACCAACTGAAAACATAATAAGGGTGAAAAACTGATAATGGTCCATGCCTCCACTCCAGTAATGGTGAAAAACTGAAAATGTCCTCGTCTCCGGGAATCGATGACCATGACGGCCACCGCCGCGCTCTCCATGTCCCCCCTCCCCTCCACCCTTCTCACCTCATATCAACCGCTAGACGTCGCCATATCAGGGTTGCTTGCACCTCCTATCCGTGCATCGGCCTTCTTCCCTCCGCTGCTTGGCCTGACTCAGACCACATCAGAGCCATGCGGCGCTGCGTCTCTGCTCAATTTGCGAGGATTGGACGAATGCTCCCTTTTAGCATAGACTGGCCGCTGCTTTGCTAGTTCACTTGGTGAGGCCGCATGGTCATGGCCGCCGTACGTATGGGCTCATTGCCATGCTAATCCGAGGTTTGAGCTCGATTTGACCGAGAAAACGCCTAGTAATCTAGTATACATGCTAAGAAACACAACAAGTGATACATATGTCCACTATATACTACACATACTAGATTTACAAAAAATATTGGGCGAACATTTGTACACCAATGACCCATTATAGAACCGTACATAGCCCTATCGATGTCGCCAGCTAGATATTGCAAAGGAGCTAGAAGGAATCTATAGCACACGATATACATATCTGGTGCACGTTTAGAATGGAGTGAGGTGTTAAGTAAATTGGGTTTGCCATCATCGGTTGCTCCCTCCACCTCTACAGACAATCTTCAGGACTGGTGGAAATCCATTCCTAATCTGCTACCACAGTCCATCTCGGTGCTTAGATGGCGGTCAATTGCACTATTATGCTGGTGGATGTTATGGAAGGAGAGAAATGAAAGCATTTTCAACAAGAAGGCAAAGAATCCTCTTCTACTGGTTGACAAGATTCTATCAGAGCTGGCCCTCTGGAAAACAGCAGGGATCTTTGGAACGGTGTGGCCAGCGGGAGATTAGCTCTATAGTTCATTTTGTTATGCAGAAGCCGGGTGTAATACTTAAACTATTGAGTAATAAAGCTGTTTATCTAAAAAGCTCTATAGTTCATTACCTAGAAGTTCTAACTTTAGTTCTATACCTTTTCTTTTCCTTCATACTTAGTGTAACTGCCCTCTTTTGTCTCGGTTTGTCCTAAGGACTGCCGTGTAACCTCTTGTACTATCCCGGTATTTGACCGGTTCCATCTTAAGTAAATGAAGCAGTGCTCGCTGTTTCCGTCAAAAAAACTATAAAATATCCCGACGTCTTGGTTGTATATAAACAGGGGTAGTAGGGTGAGAAGCGGAGGCGTCCAGGTCCAGCCTATCTACGGAGGAAAGACATGACACCCACTACAGCCACTGCTCTTGTGCTAGCTCTAACCGTAGCACACTATGCCAGCCTCGCCGCCGCTGCCGGCCCCAGGGTCATCATCGTCGGCGCCGGCATGTCCGGTACATATGCACACCATTCATTAATTGACCAGCTCGTAATTTTACGTACATGCATTAATTCATGCATACATCCGTTAATGTTGTGCAGGGATCTCCGCCGGGAAGCGTCTGTCCGAGGCCGGGATAACGGACCTGGTCATTCTGGAGGCGACGAACCACATCGGCGGGAGAATGCACAAGACCAACTTCGGCGGCATCAACGTGGAGATGGGCGCCAACTGGGTGGAGGGCGTCAACGGCGGCAAGATGAACCCCATCTGGCCCATTGTCAACGCCACGCTAAAGCTCAGGAACTTCCGCTCCGACTTCGACGACCTCGCCAACAACGTCTACAAAGAGAAGTATATACGCCTACCCAGAATGAATTAATTAATTACCACGAAAGTGAATGCACGCTTATGCAAATTAATCAACTCATGAACGCATGGGAAATAACATATGAGCAAATACGTATGCTTCACTTGAACAATGGAAAGCTGAATTAAGTTTCAGAAGAGAATAGAACGAACGCATTTTAACAAAAAATAGTATATACTGGGTTTGAAGTTAGCTTTCCCACAATATTCAAACTGTGTTTGGAAGGAATGAAAATCACATTATTAATACAAGATCAGATTTCACTAGGAAGAGTTATTTTTCCGAATTAAGCAGCCCACGGCTCCGATTTTTCATTTCTCAAACTAATAACCATCCCAGCGGCTGTCTCATCATGTTCAAAACAGCAAAACGAACAGCAGAAAACAAACTTTTTCCTGGCAGGAACAAACCTCCCTCTCGGCCGGTCAGTCGGCCCTTAGGAACGAAAACTCTACCAAAAACAAACATTCACCACACTCCACACATACCTAGCAACATGATGGGTGAATAAAGAGGTGCTCCGACTGTTACAGATTCGCAGCAGAATAAATATTTCACTCCCCTCCCATGCTCTCTTTAACAGATTTTGTTTTGTCAGGATTGCAATTTTGAAAGCCACCAAAGAAAGAATTTTATTTCAGAGGAATCTTTAAAACTAAAATTTCTATAGGACTTTAAACTGGAGGACAGCGTTTTGTCTCTTGGATGCACATGCACCCTTAATTTAAAATGTATTTTTTAATAAAGAAAATTTCGTATGTACATCTCATCCACATCCTATTTGCGCACAAAGTCGTTTCTTGAAACACCGATATTTTTGTGGGTTGTGTAAAAATGACAATTATTCGTGTTCACTTAAGTTTTTCACGTGGCATTTATTTGTCTTCTTACACGGCTGCAAGCAAATAGAATTGGTGGTGTGTACGTGGAACTTTGTTTTTCGATTTTTTTAACATTTTAAATTATTTATTTGCTAAAGGGAGTATATGCATCAAGCAGGCAAAGTGATTTTCCGCCGGGTTAATTTTTTTGAAAAATCATTATACACATAGAAATCTCTTTCTTATCTAACAAGATCAACTGCATTTATTTGTCCTTCCCATTACTTAGCAGCACACTCTCACACATCAACTACAGTTGCTTTCGTTGTTCAGCTAAGTTACCCCACACAAGGTCTTCTAAAATGTAAATATTACCCATACGTATCCAAAACTTCATAAACCAGAATATTCTTACTATATTGTTAAGCCTGGAAACTTAATGCTTAAAGTAACATAACAATCGGTACGGTCTTTCCCTATTCTTACTAAGATTTATTTTTCTGTAAACCGCCGATACCAATTTTCATACTGCACAATTCCCTCCGTTCAAATAATTATTGTCGAAAACCAGGCCGGACAAGAATTATGAAACGGAGACAATAGTACCGTATAACAACATATCTTAATTTTTTCACAGCGGCGGTGTCTATGACAAAGCGTACGTGCAGGGGAGGATCGACCGGTCGGATGAGGTGGAAGAGAGCGGCGGCAAACTGTCCGCCCAGCTGCACCCCAGCGGCAAGGACGACATCTCCATCCTCGCCATGCAACGCCTCAACGACCAGTATGTGCTACGTACTAGTAGTAGCTAGCACCTTATTCGGCCCGACGGGCAGTATACTAAATCCGACGTGGTATGATCTGCCAGCATGCCCAACGGGCCGTCGTCGCCGTTGGACATGGTCCTGGACTACTTCAAGTACGACTACGAGTTCGCGGAGCCGCCGCGGGTGACCAGCCTGCAGAACGTCGTCCCTCTCGCCACCTTCGAAGACTTCGGGGACGACGTCTACTTCGTCGCCGACCCGCGCGGCTACGAGGCCGTCGTCTACTACCTCGCCGGCCAGTACCTCAAGGCCGACAAGTCTGGCAACATCGTCGACCCTCGCCTAAAGCTCAACAAGGTACGTGCCCAACATTCAAGTTCAGTGCGTTGCCATTTCCCCGTCAGAAATTAAGCATATGGGGTAACTTATACACTGTGACCATTAAAAAAAACTTATACACTGAGAAAAAATGTGGTCTTGCATTGCAGGTGGTGCGCGAGATTTCCCACACAGGCAGCGGCGTCACAGTGAAGACGGAGGACAACAAGGTGTACAAGGCAGACTACGTCATGATTTCTGCGAGCGTGGGGGTTCTGCAGTCTGATCTCATACAGTTCAAGCCACAGCTGCCCGTCAGTTTCTTCTGCACTGCTTTTCATATTTTAATTGACTGGTGTGCTGGTTTGGACCGTTAGCATTTTTTTCTGAACCTGATTTCTGTATTTCAGACATGGAAGGTTCTGTCCATCTACCAGTTCGACATGGCCGTGTACACCAAGATCTTCGTCAAGTTCCCCAAGAAGTTCTGGCCCGAGGGGAAAGGCAGGGAGTTCTTCCTCTACGCAAGCAGCAGGAGAGGATACTACGGAGTATGGCAGGTACGTACAAATATACCATGGTCGATGCTCTCAACAATTTCCTAACACTGGTGCTGCAGCTTAATTATAAGCTTTACCGCAACGGTCTTCTTAAACCTACTTGTGTTTATCCAGGAGTTCGAGGCGCAGTACCCAGACGCCAACGTCTTGCTGATCACCGTCACCGACGAGGAGTCGAGGCGGATAGAGCAGCAGTCGGACAACCAGACCAAGGCGGAGATCGTGGAGGTGCTGAGGAGCATGTTCCCGAACGAGGACGTCCCCGACGCGACCGACATACTCGTGCCACGCTGGTGGTCCGACAGGTTCTACAGGGGCACCTTCTCCAACTGGCCCATCGGCGTCAACCGCTACGAATACGACCAGCTCCGGGTACACCCATGCCCATCCTGGTTCTGAATTGCTCATGTGAATTATCATGTTTTTACATCAAACCATATGTAATCTTATCGGTTCTTCCTTTTTCCCTGAGCTAGGCGCCGGTTGGGAGGGTTTACTTCACCGGGGAGCACACCAGCGAACACTACAATGGCTACGTCCATGGAGCTTATCTTGCAGGTATGATAATGACGTCCATTTTGCATGATCTTGAGTTTCAAATTCGTGTACTTGGTATTGTGGCAGCAAAACATTTTGATGCTAATTTCGTGTCTATGTGCATTGATTTTTCCTTCTTTCCAGGTATTGACTCTGCGGACATTCTAATCAACTGTGCTCAGAAGAAGATGTGCAAATACCACGTCCCGGGCAAGTATGAGTAATGCTTTTCAAGGTAACCTCTAAGTTTCATATTCCGTCCTGGCAAAGCCCGGCCACCTGCATGCCATATAGAGTCTAACTATCATTATATTGATTTGTTTCCCTCTGCAGCAATTTCGTCGTAAATGTACGATGCCGGTTCTAATAAATTGAATGGGTGTTTGCATCCATGAGGGCAAGCTTGCTAGGGAAACTTCTTCAGAGAGCGCCATGTGTATGCCACGACGGCGCCATTTGTTCGTGTTAAATCAACTTCTGGATGTCTACTTGTGTCTTAATTTGTTACCTATAGTCTGTTCTTACCTTTTTTTATCACTGAGATCTTCATGTTCTCTTAAATTGAATAAAATCTCCATGTTCGTCTAAAACACGTTCCTTCTTTTCGTGTTTGAAAAAATTCTCAAATTCATTTGTGAAGTTTGTTCCATTAAGCTTCTTTTTCCATGGGATTGAGCTAAACGTAAATTTGGACATCTTGAAGAGACACATCATTTGCATAGGACGTCTTGGTTTTCCACTATTGGGGGAAGGGGGAGAAGTCTAACCCTATATCTGGACTAAGGGCACCTCCAACGGCTCACCACATACGATACTGAAATGTGTCTGATTCGATCCGTTTGGAGCAAACCGCGGACATGTTTTAGGCCTTTATCCGTTTGTGGTGGCGGTGTCCCCAACGGCCACCCACATTTTTTCCCCAGATCCGGCATTGGCCTTTTTTTAGTATTCTGACACAACTATGTAGCAAATAGTAAATAATTATCAAATTATGGTAAATGAATATTCCACAAATAGATAAATAATATGGTTCATAATTTCACAACAAAGTTCGCACACATGAAATAAATAACATAGTTCACACAATGAAAAAAAATAGAGAGGGTGTCACTACTGGTTTCCTATATGAATCCAATATTCTCTACCAAATCATTCTGCAGTCGGTCGTGTGTAGGTCGATCACGCATCTCATTATGCACGTGGAGATACTCCTGGAACGTCACCGGTTCAGGCGTAGGCTCAATCAACTCCCCCTGAAACTCTCAGCCTTGGTCGAATAGCCTTGCATTAACTGTGTGCGCTATATCACGAACGAACACTATTTCATGTCCGTGTGCGATAGTTTATCTG
The DNA here is from genome assembly GCA_947311845.1 of Poa pratensis. Taxonomy (NCBI): domain Eukaryota; kingdom Viridiplantae; phylum Streptophyta; class Magnoliopsida; order Poales; family Poaceae; genus Poa; species Poa pratensis. The sequence goes on from CAMZMU010000014.1 coordinate 1,946,169, forward strand.
TTGTAACAGTCAATACGGAATGACCGTGTTCATTCAGACCAAATGCTATAAGTCAAGCCGAGTGAGCAAACTGCAGAGAAACCCCTAATACTGAAAGATAGGAGTTGCGGTGGCAGAGGCGGAGTCAAAATCTCAATACTGCAGAAACCCTTACTAATGACGGGCAGTTTTTGTTCATCATAGATGGGCAAGCTGCCCGTCACTAGTATGATGTCACTGGTATACAGTTACTACTGACGGGGGCCCAATATCTTGCTCGTCACTGATATGAATTTCGGTATTAAAAAATATTTTTCACGATAGCACAATAAGATGTTATAAAAAGTTAAATGCATATTCCATGAATATTTGAGATAGTACAATAAGATTTTGTACCAATGATACGTTCACATAACGGATGCGGCGTTTTGGGTAGTAGGTGCAGATGCACCTATTATGTAAAACATTTTTAATGTTTTTTCAAAATATCAAAAAAATTATAGAAAAAATTCGGACACACATTAGAACATTTTGTGTTAGCATAAAAAATGTCGTACAGAAAAAACATTTTTTGTGGCATGTGCAAAAAAGACAAAAAATGTCTCGTATAAAATGTCTCGTTTTGGAGCATCCGGATTTATCTTTTTTGCACAAGTCACAAAAGATGTTTTTTCTTCACGTAACTTTTTGTGCTAACATAAAATGTCTTGAAGTATGTCCGAAATTTTTATTTTGAATTTTTTGACATTTTCAAATTTGCTTCTTGGGCAGTGGGTGTATCTGCACCTGCTACCCGTTATGAATTTCCGTCACATAACCCAATATGACATTATATTTTCACAGATAACACAATGGCATAAAACATGCAAATTGCATGATCCAAATTACAATGTTGCACTAACATCCGACATAGGACAATCCTAAACACATAGCACAATCCAAAGATATTCTCACAAGGGTGCACCGCATCATATAACTAGGCGTCCAAATCATAATCCTCAGGATAATCTTTCTCTCGTGAGAGAAAACAAACCATTTGAGATGTACACCAATTTAACCTGCATAAATCGAAAGTCACTTGCCCTTCAAATCAAAGCAATATGTGTGAACAACTAAAAATCAATAATAAGCCATCAGTGTAGGGTTGTACAGTAGGTGTGTAGCATATGCAAATGGTCGCGCATTGTGTTGGTATCTCATTTATGAACCTACAGAGAGATTTAGAAGCGTGCATTATCATAGGCTAAAATCCAAGATTTTCTTACCAGTCCTGAAAAATCAGTTGACCAATTGCCGCACACACTAGTAGAAAAAGTTCCTTTAGTCCCGGATAGGAAGGGCCTTTAGTCCCGGTTTTCCAACCGGACTACGTAATCGGGACAAAAGGCTCCGTCCTTTAGTCACGGCTGGCCACAAACCTGGACTAAACGCTCTCCATGTGGCTGCGGTGGAGCGCTGGGGTTGGAGGACCTTTAGTCCCGGTTGGTGGACTGCTCCACAAGCCGGGAGTTTTTTCAAGTCCATTTTCAAGTCTATTTTCAATTATATTCTTAATTCTATTCTTAATTTCATTCTTAATTCTATTCCGAAATTTTCCACTTAGCCACACACTTAATCTCTAATTATACACTTAATCTCAAATCAAAGTACTTACCCTGGTCAAACTTCCCATTCGGTCACCCATCGTCAAATTGTTCCAGCCCAAGCACGTTTAACTTTTGAGTTACTCCAAATTAGCTTCCAGATGAGAAGTTAGAAATTACTGTTATTAGTATCCTATCAATCATATAAACCCCTGGATCAAGTTATGGCAATTCCCACGGCATAGTTTGTGATAAAATTCTCAGAAAGTGTAGTCCACATTTGATGGATAATCCCCAAGTATAAATAGGAATTTTCTTGATTTCTATCTAATTTCGCCTAGTTAAAGAGTTTATGCTGATTTTTCGAAAGTAATCCAAATTTGAACTACAAGTGTTTGATAGTTTGGTCTGAATTTTTTAAATTCATTTTAAGGTACACAACTAGTGGTTATATCACAAAAATATCGATAGTTTTAGAGAATTTGACCTCTTTCGATGAATAGTCATGGTGGCCATTTTGACCTTTTTTGAAAAATAATCAAGTAAAGTGAAAAAAACCTCAAAAAAAGATATCCTCTGGCATGGAGACCTTTTATGTGTACTAGTTGCTATGAAAAATGATAAACTTGATTTTTGAATTTTTTTTCAAAAACAATCTTCACAAAAAGGTCTATCATGTATAAACATCTTTTAGTTTTAAGCCAAATGACCAAGTTATGACCATTCCCACGACATGTTTGTGATAAAATTCTCATATTCGACAAATAGGTGTATCTTGGTATAAGTAACAATGGTTCCGAAGGGATTATTCAAAATATTTTATAAATATCATTTTCCTTTTTCTAAGTGGCAAAAATGATTTGATTTGTGAACCAAGTACAAACAATATGGTGCAAAATGGCACCCATCTAATTCTCACAAAGAGTAGTCCATATTTGATGGATAATGCCCAAGTATTAGGAATTTTCATGATTTCTATCTAATTTCGCCTAGTTAAAAGAGTTTATGCTGATTTTTTGAAAGTAATGCAAATTTGAACTACAAGTGTTTGATTGTTTGGTCTAATTTTTTAAAATCATTTTAAGGTACACAACTAGTGGTTATATCACAAGAACATCGATAGTTTTAGAGAATTTGACCTCTTTCGATGAATATTCATGTTGGCCATTTTGACCGTTTTTTGAAAAATTCAAATAAAGTGAGAAAAAACCTCAAAAAGATATCCTCCGGCATGAATTCCTTTTATGTGTACTAGTTGCTATTAAAAATGATAAACTTGATTTTGGTAAAATTGTTCAAAAATAATCTTCACAAAAAAGTCTATCATGTATAAACATCTATAAGTTTCAAGCCAAATTACCAAGTTATGACCATTCCCAAGACTTTTTTTTTAGATAAAGGGCTTTATTACTCAAAAGTTTAAGTCTTACACCCGGCCTCTGAATAACAAATGCACACAGCCGCAATCCAAACGAGAGAAGTATCAAGTGCATAAAATAGACGAATTACAACCAACATGGACTATAAAACGCCTATGTCATGGCGTGCTCAACGACCTATGGAGGTCCAATCCGGCGATCAAGCGGCCACCCATGTTGTGAGAAAATGTCCCTTGCCACCTCCTCCAGTCGCGCACAGGTCTCCATAAAGAGGTCTCGATGTCCCACGCGTTGTAAGGTGGACCACGTACGGAGAGTACTTGTGCAACGGTAGAGTACCTGCAAAAGAGAAACGTCTTTGTCATTGAAAACCTTGTCATTTCTACAAAGCCAAAGCGACCAAATAAAGGCAATCGCTCCCACTCTAATAATTGTTCTAAGCTTCTTGTCTATCCCATGCAACTAGTTACCAAAAACGTTGGTCACAGACTTGGGAGGATATAAGTTAGACGTTATTTGGATGGATGACCATATAGAACATGCGAAACTACACTCGAAGAATAAGTGCTTTATTGTCTCTTGTTGAGGACAAAACACACACTTAGTACTTCCATGCCAGTTCCGTTTGACAAGATTATCTTTGGTTAAAATGACACCCCTACGAAGATACCACGTAAATACTTTAATTTTGAGTGGAATCTTCATGTGCCAAATCTTTTTATTATCATCGACTGGAATATCAGAATGCACCAAAGCCCTATACATAGAATCGACTGAGAGTTTTCCGTTCCCGCATAGATTCCATCTGAATTCATCGGATCCTTGTGTGAGTTGGACTGAAGCCAACCGTACGAACAAGGCATTCCAAGATATTAATCTTGGCCCAAATAAATCTCGTCTGAACGACACATTACGAGGAGAACTCTGCATGACGGTGGCTATCGTATCCCCTTTATGTCGGACAATATTGTATAGTGCTGGATATTGTTCCCGGAGGGTGGTGTTACCCAACCATTTGTCCTCCCAGAAACGAATTTCCGTGCCATCCTAGATATTAAAGACACCAAAGCGAAAGAAGTGTTTCTTAGTCGCCATTAGGCCGGCCCAGAAATGGGAATCACCAGGTTTCCAATACACCTGTGATACCGCCTTTAGGCCGATGTATTTCCTTCTAAGGAGGGTTTGTCAAATGCCATCTTCGGTTAGCAGTCGAAACAGCCATTTCCCCAGGAGTGCCGAGGTCTTGATACAGAGATCATGGATACCCAGCCCACCTTGATCTTTTGGCCTGCAAACAACATCCCATTTAGCGAATCGATACTTCTTTTTCTCGCCATCCCCTTGCCAAAAGAATCTTGGGCGGAAGTAATCCAATTTAGTCAAGACACCTTTTGGCAATTGGAAGAAGGATATCATATATAGTACCATGTTCGTAAGTACTGAATTAATGAGAACCAGTCTTCCGCCGAGGGACAGCAATTTTCCTTTCCAACTAGACAACCGCGCTTGCAGACGCTCCTCGACATGTCGCCATTCCGCATTAGTCAATTTCCGGTAGTGTATTGGTATACCCAAGTACATAATGGGAAATTGGCCCTGCTCACAACCGAATATTTCGGCGTACTGAGCAGCTGCGTCCTGAGCGTCTCCGAAGCAAAACAATTCACTTTTATGGAAGTTAATTTTTAACCCGGATAATTGTTCGAATGCTGACAATATCAATTTCAGATTCGTCGCTTTATCTAGGTCGCGTTCCATAAAAAGGATCGTATCATCCACATATTGAAGTATAGAAAGGCCCCCATCAACAAGATGTGGAACCACCCCTTCAATTTGGCCGTCTGTTTTCGCCCGTTCAATCATGATGGTCAACATATCCGCCACTATATTAAATAGTATTGGCGACAGAGGATCACCTTGTCTTAAACATTTTTTTGTCTGGAAGTAGTGGCCGACGTCGTCATTGAATTTAATCGCCACACTCCCCCCCCCCCCCCCCCCCCCCGCAACAAAATTAAGTATCCATTTGCACCACGCGTCGGAGAACCCTTTCATTCTCAGAGTTTGTAGTAAGAAAGGCCACTTTACTTTATCATACGCCTTTTCAAAGTCGATTTGAAATATTACCCCATTAAGTTTCTTCGTATGCATCTCATGTACAGTTTCGTGGAGAACCACGACCCCATCTAGTATATTCCGCCCTTGCATGAATGCAGTTTGGGTAGGCTTTACCACATGATCTGCAACCGAATTTAACCTAATAGTAGCTACTTTTGTGAAGAGCTTGAAGCTAACATTCAGGAGGCATATTGGCCGATACTATTTTATCCTTTCAGCCGCCTGAATTTTAGGCAACACGACGATTTCTCCAAAATTAAGGCGAAAAAGCTCTAGTTGTCCAGCATGAAAACAACCGAATAACTCAAGCAAATCGGACTTAATAGTTTCCCAAAAATGCTGGTAAAACTCAGCTGGGAAACCATCAGGCCCGGGTGCCTTATTATGCTCCATTTGGAAAACCGCCTTGCTAATCTCTTCCTCGAAAAAGGGTGCGATTAGCAGGTTATTTTCTTCCGGAGTAACTTGGGTAATATCATCTATTCTCGACTCATCTAAAGTGAAGTTTCCTTCCTCCGGAGCTCCGAACAAACCTTTATAGTAGTCAGTAATATACTCTTTGAGCTTGTCCTGGCCCTCGATCAGGCCCTCATCCTGATGAAGGGAATGAATGACTTTCCTCCTATGTCTGCCATTAGCGACATTGTGGAAGTACCTCGTGTTCGAGTCCCCTTGCAAAACGAACTGAGCCTTAGATCTTTGGTACCATTTGAGCTCTTCCTCTCGCAGCATCCGCCCCACTTGTTCGTTCGAGTGACGTTTGAGGTCACTCTCATTTGCTGATAGGGGGCGGGATTCCGCTAGTTTATCAAGCTCCTCAATGATTGAGCACAGGCGCTCCTTCTCTTTTTTAAGAACCCCGGTTGTATGCCGTGCCCATCCGGGCAGGAATGTACGCAAATTGCGTATCTTTCCATTCCACCACTGGATAGCAGAGGCACCCGCAACCGGTTGTGCCCATATGCTTTTAACCAATTCATCGAATCCATCCCGTAATAACCATCCTAATTCGAACTTGAATTGGGGTTTAGCGGTCGGTTTCAGTGATCCGGTAGAAAGGAGTATGGGGGCATGATCCGAAAAAGCCTCGATACGCTCCAAAGCTCGAACAATCACCAATGGATATTTATCCTCCCAACGGGAATCCATTAGCACCCGGTCTAGCTTCTCAAACGTCGGCTCGGGGAGACTATTCGCCCAGGTAAATTGTCTCCCCGACATATGAACCTCTCTCAGAGACAAGCTATCAATTACCGCATTGAATAAGAGAGACCAATGACCATCGAATCTGCCCTTACTTTTCTCGTGACGGTACCTCAGCATGTTGAAATCCCCTCCTATGAGAATAGGGTGCGGGTTATCCTTAGCTAGATTAACCAATTCACGAAGAAAAGCAGCCTTGTATTCCTCTTGAGCGGCACCGTACACAGCGACCAAACTCCATATAAAATTGTCGGACTTGTTTCGGATGTGAAACTTAATATGAAATTCACCATCCGAACGGTCCAACAATTCCATGGTATCAGTTTTGATGCCAAGTAACATGCCGCCCGATCTCCCTCGAGGGGAACAAGAATGCCATGCGAAATCCACACCACCGGAGAGGCGGTCTAGTAGAGTGCTTGGAAAATCTCGTCTACCCGTCTTGGAAATAGCCAGAAAATCAAACTTGTGATCTGATGGCCCTTCACGTAGTTACCCCACAACGGCGCCAGAAAACGGTCTTGACGGCCCTTCGTGTGGTTACCTGCATGAAAAAGTAAATGGGTCAGGTTGAAACTCCAAGTGCAGAGTGTATGTAGTAGTGGAAGACAGTTTTCCCCACGAGGGGTGACTCGAGGGTTTAATATCGAACTCTCGGGGAACCAGTATTCAGGTGTTATCTCCTTATCCTTCTCTTGAGAACCTGCAACAAAATAAATTGTTTTGTGCACTCAACCTCACCAAGTGGTTGTCAAGCACAAGGTGTGAGAATGATAATAAAATAAATATGCAAACATTAGTTAATATGCAATGATGGTAAAATAAATATGCAAGGATGATGGTAGTAATGATAAATGATATTTTTGGGTTTTTTATGATGAATGCAAGATGTAAAAGTGTTTTTGTATTTTCGGATTTAATAATGGCAGCAAACAAAAGTCTATCTATTATATACTAAAAGCAAAATGAGTTAGTTTTTCGAGACACCACGTTAATCCACATCATCTAAATTAATTATAACAGTTAGATCTAAAATGTATGGTTGAGATTTGTTAAGCGAATAATGGTCACGTAACATGTTTGGTACGATTCATGTTGAGAACATCATGTCTCTTGGACGGGGAGTCCGCACCATTTAAAAAACTATTTGTATACGAGATAAGCTTAGCTGTAACGTGATACGGAGTAGTTTCCAAGAAAAAAACTTGCTGGACCGTGTGGTGAAAATAAAAGCTGTAACGGGATACCTCCAATCCTCCATAGAAAAAACTTGCTGGACCGTGTGATCACAAAGGGCACGAGCGGATATAGACAGTTTAGAAGAAAAAAATTAAACTGATCGTGTACCAACTATGGCTGTAACGTGACAGCTCGAAGCCAAAAAAAAAAAAGGCTGGAACGTGCTGGTAAAGGTAAGATATGGACCGTATAGAAAACTTTAAACTAATCAGTACACACTTAAAGTTTGGTCGAAGTTAAATTTTGTGAATCATAAAAAAGTTAAATTTTGTAAAGTTTGATCAGAGATATAGCAACAAATATCAAAATTCATAATACCAAATTTGTATTGTATAAAACTATTTTACAATCATTTTATATTCTAAATGCTGATATAATTTCTACATATTCGGCCAAATTTATAAATTTGGTTTTGACTAAAGTCAGAACGAAATGTAATAATGTGTTGTTTTCTATGATTGAGTACACATAAATAAAAAAATATTCGGCTGCCATCTCACCAACACACTCACAAAAGGACTACAGAAGTTCGGAGTCTTAGAATTTCAGAATTAATGAAGTCACGACATTAGTCACACTATGTACATTATTTATATGATTGAGTATACATAAATGAAAATTTTATTCGACTACCATCAGACAAACAATTTCACAAAAGACCTGCGAAAGTTTGATTTGGATTCATGGAATTTTAATATTAATGAAACCACAACAATAGTCACACTATCGTCTAATTTGAATGATCCTCACACTAAGAAAATTACCTTATTAATGATACACACATGGTTGAGTGCATGCATATTCCGGCGAGGAATGTCCATCCATTGAAGAAATATTCCGACTTAATGAGACATAAAGCGTCAAATATTTGGAATTGATGAATATACATATTAGTCGATACACTATCGACGGGAATGTCCCTCACACTATAATTTTTTTGTCTTAATGATGCACACATGGCTAAGTCACCAAAAAATTCCGCTTGATATGTTTGACATTTAGTATCCACACTATTGTTAATACTAATTTTAGTCAAAAGCCTGAAAAGCGTACACGTAATTCTTATGAATTGGTTTGGAGGATATTGTTTGGGTTTTTTTTGGTACAAATATTTGGACTATTGTATGTGTCTTTCTTTAGGTAACAAAATAAACATAAGAGCATGTAAGTGTCATTCCAACTGCACAGTAAAATTGACGAATATGGAAAACATAGAGTCGTACTTCAACCGATTTACATCCAAATATATTCAAGCCATCGCTATTTAAAATGTCGACCAACATGTGTGGGTTTGTAAAAAAAACATAACATAATTCAGTTTTTGAAATAGAAAATTTGTAGTCATCACCGTTATGTAATGCGATGATAGCAAATGAAAATAGATAGATTCAAAATTAGGTTTTGTAGACATAGCTGATATCCAAAGTGTCCCAACACATATACAAATACACTATACAGTTGATGATAAATTAAAGTGCAAGGTTTCTTCCAACATAAGTTACTACATATGATACACTATACAGCTACTCTCCCATAACCACCCTAAAACTCAGATGTTTCACGGCTACTCGCGGTAAATTTGAAGCTATTTTTACTATCGATATAAATTAAATAATTCATTAAAAATAAATATATCTAGATTTTTTGACAACTATTTGAGCAATATCACAGAGAAAATAATTATTGAAATAGGGTATACTAGGCATTACCAACATCTAGAGCGATGATAGTACTCAAAAAATAGTTTAAAATAAAAAATAATTGGCCTAGCCGACATCTAAAGAACCCTCTTTTGAGAGGTGAGATTATATATTTTATTTTAGGAGAAATCTAAAAAATCTTATGAATATTGAAACATGTAAATATTGTAAAGAAAATAATGGAATTACGTGATAACTTACTTTATATGAAAATATGGTGCCAATGCTTATACTGATAGTAACATATATTAACATATATATAATCTTAGTAATATGTATGAACTAAACCATGCTTGCTGATGTTAAAACACCGGTACACATTGTAATGATGAAAATATGAAAACAAAAGAAATTGGCATGATCAATTGTCTCTGAAATTCATATGTTATGTTTCCAACATGGAAAAGATACCAGTAACTTAATTTATTGTATAGGTCGACAACTGTGTGTATTTGCAATGAAGGAGATGAACATGAGGTAAATTGGATATATTTTTTGAAATATTAAAAATGATGCCCTCGCATTTGCGAGGGCCACCTTGTTAGTTGTGATAAAAGTGTTGGAAAGGTGTTTCTTATGATTAAAAAAGGACCGGGGTTCATGGTTTCACAAATGCACTCTCTCTTGATAACGTGGTAGACAATGGAACTCTAAAATTAACATGTAAGATGGCAAGACATGGTTTGACAAGTTATTAATAATATGGGCATCACGTCCTAACATAGAGATCTCAAGTATAAGTTGTTCTCTCTCTTATGCTCCACCAAGATGTGAACTAAATCATAACACCTTAGTAATTAAGATAAATCAGAGCATAGCAATAAGTTTAATGACATGAAGTTAAAATAAGAACATGCTAGATCTAGTCATGGAGATAGTGGCCAAGGTCACATCCACTCTCCGGTAGCATGGTATTTTTATTTATCCCTAGTGAGGCAACAAAGTAAGGTAGAAAACCTAAGTGGATCGCAGAACTTTCTCTCACGTTCACTGCACTAGCCACCCCCCGTTACTCCAACTAATGCACACGTTCCCCCTCACAAGCTCTCATAAACATGCTTGATCATGACAAGTAAATAAGAACGGGGTACATAATATGCATCTACTTTCATAACTGAAACAAAACCATTGCAATCTCAAACATGTATTAACTCATAATAAAGATCCACCACAAAAGAATTACATAGATGACCGTAATCATGTTCAGCAGCTCATACGGTACTAATTAGTGAAGCTCATAGAGAGGAGAGATACATAAGTTACTTCCACAAACCCATAGTCCAGGGGTGGACTACTCCCTCTTCATCATGGTGTCAGTGGAGATGTTGTTGGAGGGGAAGGAGACCACACCAGCAGCGCCCCGCCAGAGTTCCCCCCCCTCCAATCTTCAGCTCCAGGTCTCTGTTTCGTGGTTTCTGTGTTTCGGCGGCGCTCTCTTTCGCGAAAGCCCTGGGGGGTCTATATATAGTCGTTTTTAGGTCAAGACGAAGCTTCGGCAAGAAAGATCGACGGCAGCGGAGGCCCTAGGGCCAGTTTGGTGGGTCCCACGTGGTCAAGGAATCTGGCCGCGTGGGCCCACCCCTTTCGGCCTTCTGGTCTCCATTTTTTCGATTCCTTTGCACCTACATTTCGTTCCTTCCAAAAAAGTGACCCCGTAAAATCTCAGGTCATTTGGACGTCGTTTGGGTCCCTGAAACATCAAAATATAGAAAAAGAGGTTTTCTGACAGCGCAGGGTTAATTCCAAAAAAATGGGGAAGTTGTTAATTATCCCCAAAACTCAATATAAATCATGAATATAACCCTTATATGATGCAAATATCATGGAATAACATGTAATAAAATGTAAAGTTCATGTATGCATTTTACATGCATCAACATCCCCAAGCTTAACCCATGCTCGTCCCGAGTATGAAGGTGATAAAACTAACATGGACTTTGAATTTTAATACTATGAATGGATATCAAAGGTGATTACTATTGCTACATAGAGTCAAATGATTCATTCTTCAAAGGAATAACAATATGCATGATAAATTATGAAGTGATATCAAATACTCAATGTAAAGATGTTGAATGATAAATTCACAAAGTGTAATATAGAAGAGAGTACTATGGACCAAATGTATGCATAATGAAAAGTAAAAACATCCTATGGTAGTCATAGAGTACTTCTTATAAAAACTGAATATAAAAGGTGGACACTTTGGATAGATAAATAAGTAGAGGTAAAGCATGAATAAGTTTCATCTAACTTCCAAGCACTTCTACTTAAGTTAATGCTTGCAATGTGGTAGTCATTGGTGTGGAGCTCTCATTACCCCTATCATAGCATCTTGAATGATTAATGTTTAAAGTGAAAGCAAATATGAGTGGTGTGCTTGACAATGTATTGGTTGAATGTCTCATGTCCCTTGAATACAAGTGCCTACACCATGTGTTACTCACTTTGGTCCACAAAGTAAATTCAAATAAAGGTCATTGCAAGTAATAATAGTATCATCAAGAACTGCACTGGGGTACCTCTTGCCCCTTGACATGAACAAGCCCATGTCAAAACAACAAGACAAACAGACAATGAACAATTTCAGCACTCTTTTATTTACTATGGGTATAGCTTTTTATTATGAGGTGCATCACTGAATGAACATTATGGTTATGCTGTAAATTTCCACAATGAATGATGCATGGCTTAGATCAGTGGCCCGGGCATTTCTCTAACCATTTATACAAACTCTTTGAACTTGCTAAGTATCCACATTCATTTCACCCATGATAGGCATCCATAATGAAAAGTACATGACATCAACTAAATATAAATAAGTGCAATGTTAAAGCTTGCCATGTGACAGCACATATGGGCTAACTCCCAACCCAAACAATTGTCAAGCCCACAACTTCATAATTTTAATCACAATGGTTCATGCTTATTAAATGCAATAAAAGTAAATTGTGTATCAAGTTCGTGAGAGCTTTTAACCAATTTTTCCCATGACAATGTGGCGCCCCGACCCGACTGCTATACAGTGATACTGTGTCCCCGGTTATCCGATACCACCAGACACACTATCAAAGCATAATAGAGAGATCAAGACTTGTGGAACAACTGGCACATCACAGACTCTACGACACAAATCATATAGTTCAACTCTTATAATAGAGAAAGATAGCAAATGACAACCAGAGGTCATAGACCCAACATTACAACAAGCGGAAGCAAATTAAGTTGTTCTAAACAACAAGATCCAGATTATGGCCTAAGAGGCCTACAAATAAACATCCAACGCCAGCTCCTCTGGGATGTCCCAAGCTGCCACCTGGGAACCCCAGACTACTCGTCGACGTCCACAAAGAACCCACCTTCGAGGTCGGTGAAGTCCTCCTCTGAAACAAAGCAAACGACGTTGAGTTTGACGAACTCGCAAGATTATATATAGAGCTTTACCTCGATGAGGCTTTCAAGGTTTTATGGCGGTTTTGCATAAAGCTGATTTTATTTATGAAAACATAACTCAAAGGCATCGACTATTCAGATTATTTTCAAAAAGAGGTAAGAAGTAACTCTTTTCTCTTCATCACCCTTTTTCATCATCAACCACCATCATCAACCACGGTACCTGTTTCACCAAGGCATCTCCCCGAATCACCCTCGAGGAAGTCAACCTTACAGTCTTGAGTGGTACCTCTAGTACCCAGTTTTTAATCATTCCGTTCAAGTTATTCTATGATCTTACCTTCACTTCCCAAGTTCGTCCATAACTGCGGACACGGCTTTTCGAAAAGATTTACTCTGCAGGGGTGTACAATGCTTACCACGCGTACCGTCTGGCCCATTACCTGATCATTAGCTCTCTTCCTTGGAAAGTCGGCTGGGTGGGAGCGGTGTCGAATTCTCCCTCGTTAAGGACTAACCCAGGATCATCAGTGAGGACGGAGCAGCGATCCAACACACTGCCCCGTGGCCACTCATTTTCCTAAACACCACCATCCTCATCTCAGTTCATCCCACCATCATCACGCACGTGCAAATGGAAGCCCGAACTAGAGGACCCTGGCTAGTCCCGCCTGAGTTATTTAGTCTATGAGGGTTCCTGCAATTGCATAGGCCTCACGCATGGTTGCACGCTCAGTCATGGTCCAAGAGGAATAGAACTCGCACCTAGGTGGCGAGAATGAGACAAAACACCAACCACAGTGGCCTCTCATCCCCACCTTTAAGCATTTTATTATCCGTCACCACAATTTCTCCGCCATCATTCCCATCTCATCACCTGTTTCCAACATGAACCATCCATCGTATAGCTATGCAATTAACTAAGCATGGCTAAGCATCAACATAGCATCTTAAGTATCTCGGCCAGCAATACAATCCTATGGATAATAGGAGGGAAACATGTATTGGCATCGGAAACTTAATGCAACTATAGGATACTCTACTCCAATAAAATTGACATTTGGAACCGCATGCAATATTATAGTGGAGAAAATATTTGTAGAAACATAGGATAAGATATGCTCAGAGGGGGATTACGCTTGCCTGTCTCAACGTGCTGGTACTACGGATCGTCGCGATACGGTGGGGGCACTTCCACTCCTTGATCTACCGATGCACAAACAATACCGGAGAGGAACAATCAAAACCACGGATAGCACCGGTGCAATGCGCAAACACATGATGGCATGACTTTTTAATGCACCGACTTATTATAAGCTAACCGACAAATTAAATGGGGTGCGAAAACTAATTACTTCAACTAGATAAGAAGACACCCCATATTTGACTTAGTGATTCTACGAATTTGTAACAAGTGCCATTCTTTAGTGGTGCTCAAATATGCATGATATCATTTTAAAAGGTTAGTTCCCGAATTTCCGGACATTTGGGTATCTCGAACACATTTTATGATGTCCCGAGAGAAGTTGTTACATTTTTAAATTCCTCTTTTAATTATGCCTTGGTTATAAGTTAATTCAAACAATACTGGAATTACTTCACCAAATTAGAAGAGATAAAAGAAACAATTTAACTTTTGGGTGCTGGACAAAATCGGAATATCCAATTTTTACAAATTCGGAATATCCGATCGGGTTGCTCACCTGAAATTTGGCTAAGGACTTAGGAACATCCAGCACTGGAGAACTTCAGAACATCCGAATTTTTCCTACACCGGATTATTCGATCGTCTCAGATGGACCGAAGAAATTTGTAAGGACCTAAGGATTTCTGGCACTGGTCTCCTTCGGATTATCCGATTGGTTTACGACCGGAAAATCCGACACAGCGGCAACGAGCGGCGCCGGCGTCCACGGTGGTACCACGGCATGGCTACGGTTCACGCGCGGGAGGAATGAGGGCATGGGGAGGGGCAGCATCTCACCCTGAGCTCGCTGGTGAAGACGGCGAGGTCGGAGACGCAGCCACGGCGGCGAATTGCTCCCGCGGCTCGTGATCGTCGACGGCGAAGTAGTGGACGGCTACGTCGATTGCGGGCTCCTCGAATCGATTCCTTCGGAAGAGAAGATGGAGACGGCGCGATGGAGCTAGTGGTGGTCGTTGATGTACTCGGCGCGGCCTCAGGCGACGGCGACGCGGCATCAACGGTGAGCTCGGGTGCGGCTCCGTGGGAGAAGAAACGGGAACGAGAGCAGGGGAGAAGAGGGAGCAGGCAGGCGAGGGATGGGAGCAGTGTGGCCTCGGGGTCACGTTCTCCTCGCAGGGGTAGGCAGCGAAGGGGGCCCGGCGATGGGGCGTGCGGCATGGGAGCACGGCGGCATGGCGCCAGTGTGGAGAGAGAAGACGACGGCAAATTCCAGAAAACCCCCTGGAACTTCTGTTTCTATCACAGATAGATCCTTTTTTTTCTTTTTAAAACCTTTTAAAATCAGTAGCCTCTATAGATTTAAATAGAGCACTTAAACAATTTAGAAAATTATGAAATAATTTGTGTGGCCTTTTCATATCATGTGGAAGCTCCACAAAAATTGGCGTCTCAAAATAAAATGTTTTGAACCACTTTTGTTTAGAAAGGTTGGATATGGCATTTTGCTAAATTTCAAAATGTTGCTCCTTTAACAATTTGGAGCAAGTGCAAAATATTATTTTGGAGCTCTTGGAACTTCCTTGACAAATATAAGAGGACAAGGTATTTGTGTTTTGCAAGTTTGAGTGCTTTCACGGTTCTGAAATTTGTCGAAGCAAAATTGGCATTTTGTTGAAGTGGTGCCAAACCTCCACAATTTCCTAGCAACAACAACAATTCCCTAGCAACAACATGATGCATGGATGCCATGATGCAATGTACACAAAAGTGGAAAAATTACACAGGTTTTTAGGTGCTCAAACTTCGGGCTGTTACAATTCTACCCCCTTACAGGAATCTCGTCCCGAGATTCTAAGGTTGCGTAAAGAAGTCGGGATACCCCTCACGAAGACTAGACTCTCTTTCCCAAGTCGCTTCTTCCTCGGAATGGTGCGACCACTGAATCTTGAGAAACTTGGTAGTCTTGCTACGGGTCTTCCTCTCGGCTTCATCTAGGACACGGATGGGATGCTCGCGATAAGTAAGATCTTCCTGGAGATCCAGCTCCTCATGATTGACCCCATGGATAGGATCCTTAAGAGCATCTCCAAGCGAAGGCCCCAAACCCACCCCAAACGTCCGGGCGGACAGCCCGGACTCGTTTTGGCCCAAAAACCGTCACCCAACGACGGCCCTCAAAGCCACCCCAAACGCCCGGGCTGTCCGACACACCCTAAACCCAGCCCATATGTAGGGAGGGTTTGTGGGCGTCCGGACGCGCCCGGACGCGCCGCCACGTTGGACGCGGCCCAACAATACCCCACATATATCTGAAAATTCCCCACCCCGGTCGGAACCCTAGCTCTCACTCTCCTCCGATCCCCTTTCCACTCAACTCTTCTCCGACCACATCTTGCCAATGGCGGGCTCCGGCAGCGAATCCGCCACCGAGCTGTACTGGCATGCGTTCGCGGAGGCGGAGGAGGAGGAGATTGGGAGCTGCGTCGGGCCGGATGCCGCCGCGCCGTCTTCGGCGGCTCTGTACAACGCCGCTGGCAGTTCCGCCGCCGCCCCCGCCGCCGCCCCATCCGATGAAGCAATGGAGGTGCTTCCGCAGGTTTGCCTCCCAATCTCCTCCTTCGCTTCCGGTTGGAATGCCCACATTATAGGAATGAGTAGGATGATTAGGAATTTGATGCCCGATGCACTCCGTAGTACTCCGTCGGCGACGATAGGTTGCTGTGCAATGCGTGGTTGTCCACCCCGTCGGATCCTCTGACCAGAAGACACCACCGTGGTACGTTCTGGGAGCGGATCGGTCAAGTGTTCAATGCAAACTCGGAAGTGTTATGCAATGAGGGCTCCATCCGCCATAGATGGGGCACCATAGTGGCGGAAATCAACAAGTTCTCCGGATGCTTTGCTCAAATGGGTTCCGTAAGTTCTATTGTTAATTTTTTACAATGTTGGATCCATTAGCACCGATTCATGGAGTGTCTATTTTATTTTTATAGATAGACGAAGCCGTCATGCTGTACAACGCACTTGGGGGGAAGCCGGAGACGACGGAGTGGAAGTTCGGCCATTGTTGGGACATGTTAAAGGATAGCCCTTTCGTGGACTACACGCCGAATGAGGAGAGGAAGGACATGATCCGCCGAGTGGAGACCCAAGCTCGACAGGCACGCCGTGCTCGGCAAAGGGAACACGAAGCACATGAACGTGAGGAGGCCACTGCCGCCGCTGCCAACCGGGAATGCCAACGTGCATCCGTCGTCGCTCACGCACGGGAGCTGGAGCGTGAAGCGGGAGCCCGCCGTTGCCTTCGCCGTCGCCAAAGGCGTGAAGCTGAACGTGCGGCGGCCGCCGCCCGGGGTCCTGTTTGAGCGCGCCTCCGATTTGATTTATGAATGTTTGAACTATGTTTGTGAATGTTTGAACCATATGATGTTTGAACTATGTTGATCATTTGATCTACGTGCATGTCCAATATGGGTTTGGGGGAGATTTTTTGAGGGTTATGGTTGTAGGACACCGTTTTTGGGGGCTGTCCGGTCACCATGCCCGGACGCGTCCGGTCGCAGTTTGGGGGCCGGATTTGGGGCCTCCGCTTGGAGATGCTATAAGACAACGGCGGAGTTGGGAGACATGAAACACATCATGTACATTTGGAAAGATGGACGGTAACTCCAACTTGTAGGAAAGATCTCCTCGCTTGACCAGAACGGTGAAAGGGCCAACATAGCGAGGGGCCAATTTCCCTTTGATACCGAAGCGGCAAACGCCACGAAGGGGAGAGACGCGGAGATAAGCTTTATCACCAATTTCATAGTGAATTTCCTGATGGTGCTTATCATAGTAGCTCTTTTGCCTAGACTGAGCAATCTTCAGATTCTCCCTTATGATTCTAACCTTCTCCTCAGCTTCATTGATAATATCTGGACCAAAGAGTGCCCTCTCTGGTCTCAGACCAATTTAGAGGAGTGCGGCATTTTCTTCCATAGAACCTCAAATGGAGCCATGCCCAGACTAGCTTGATAGCTATTGTTGTAGGAGAACTCCGCGAAAGGGAGATACTTTTCCCAATCCTTGCCAAAAGAGATTACACATGCCCTAAGCATGTCTTCCAAAACTTGGTTCACTCTTTCGGTCTGACCATCAGTTTGAGGATGGAACGCGGTGCTGAAGTTAAGACGAGTTCCCATAGCAGTTTGGAAACTAGTCCAAAACTTGGAGGTGAATAGGCTTCCACGATCAGAAATTATCTTCTTGGGAATGCCGTGAAGGACGACGATACGAGAGGTATACAGGTCTGCCAACTTGGCAGCTGTAATGTCCACACGAACGGGGAGGAAGTGAGCCACTTTTGATAGTCGATCAATGATGACCCAAATGGCATCATGTCCCTTTGGAGACTTCGGCAGACCAGTAATGAAGTCCATACCAATTTCATCCCATTTCCACTCGGGATAGCAATAGGGTGAAGAGTGCCGGCAGGCCTTTGATGTTCAGCCTTTACCCGTCGACAGGTGTCGCATTCAGCAACATACCTAGCAATTTCTCGTTTCATCCGAGTCCACCAGAATTGTGGTCGAAGGTCTTGGTACATTTTGGTACTACCGGGATGAATAGAGAGAGGAGATTCATGAGCTTCTTGGAGGATCAGCTCCCTCAATTTTCGTTTCTTTGGCACTACCAAGCGGTCACCAAAATAAACAACTCCGGATTCATTGACAGAAAACATTTGGCCTTCCCGCTAGCAATGTTCTCCTTGATTTTTAGAATACCCTTGTCACGCTTTTGAGCATCCTTAATCTGGTCTACAAGAGTAGATTTGATCTCCAGATTTGCAAGGTAGCCGGAGGGAACAATTTCCAGGTTCAAACGAGAGAACTCTTCATGAGGGCAGGTTGGGCCTTCAATCATCAGATTGTTGCAATAGACTTCCGACTTAGCGCGTCAGCCACGACGTTTGCTTTGCCGGGTTGATAGTTCAGACTCACATCATAGTCCTTGATTAACTCCAACCAACGCCTTTGCCTGAGATTTAAATCCGGCTGGGTGAAGAGGTACTTCAGACTCTTGTGATCCGAGAAGATCTCGCAACGGTTACCAAACAGGTATGGTCTCCATTGCTTCAAAGCATAGACCACAGCGGCAAGTTCTAGATCATGAGTTGGGTATTGTGCTCATGCGGCTTAATTGGCGAGAAGCATATGCCACCACATGGCCATCTTGCATTACACAACCCAAGCCTTGTAGAGAGGCGTCACAGAAGACGACGAAATCCTTGCTTGTGTCCGGCAGGACAAGCACAGGAGCGGAGTGAGTTTGGCTTTCAGTGTTTTGAAGCTCTCTTCAGCTTCGGCCGTCCATACGAACTTTTTATCCTTCTTGAGAAGGTCAGTCAGGCCTTGGCTATCTTGGAGAAACCTTCGATGAATCGGCGGTAGTAACCCGCCAATCCGAGAAAGCTACGAATGTCCTTGACTGACATTGGAGTTTTCCAATCCAAAATGGACTGAATCTTGTCAGGAATGACAGCCACACCATTAGCGGATATCACATGACCAAGGAAGACGAGATTATCCAACCAAAACTCACACTTGGAGAACTTGGCATAGAGGCGGTGTTCTCGAAGTCGTGTCAGAACCAACGAAGATGTTCCTCATGCTCTTCATTGGTTTTGGAATAGATGAGGATGTCATCAATGTAAATGACGACAAACTTGTCAAGATAATCCATGAAGATGGAGTTCATGAGCCTCATGAAAGTAGCTGGAGCATTGTGAGACCAAAGGACATGACGGTATACTCATATGAGCCATAGCGAGTAACAAATGCCGTCTTTGGAATATCCTCCTTTCTGATTTTTATCTGATGGTAGCCTGACCTCAGATCCATCTTGGAGAATACCGTTGCACCAGCTAACTGATCCAACAGATCATTGATGCGAGGAATAGGATACTTGTTCTTGATTGTCACCGCATTCAACGGTCGATAGTCAGAGACTAGACGAGGCACGGTAGAATCTCTTCTTGACAAAGAGTACCGGACAACCCCAAGGTGAACTGCTAGGCTGGATGAAATCCTTGCTAACAGCTGATCAATTTGCTCTTTCAACAGAGCCAACTCTTCCACCGGCATACGGTAGGGCTTCTTGGAAATTGGAGGTACCGGGAAGTAGATCTATGACAAACTCCACACTTCGGTCAGGAGGCATGCCAGGCAATTCTTCCGGGAACACATCCGGGAAGTCACACACCACGTGTATGTCCTGGATTTCAGGAGGGGATTCGCCTTCCATAAAGCAAAGGAGGATCTCAGGTGAGTTGGGTATGATGAAGATGGAGGTCTTGATAGTGCAGACCAATACTTCACACTGTCACCGGAAGAATTGGTCACGGTGACGGTCTTGGCAGCACAGTCGAGATTAGCCTGGTATTTGGCTAGCCAGTTCATGCCCAGTATGACATCAATGCCACTTGACCTCAGAGCTACCAAAGCGAAAGGAAAAGAGTAGTAACCGATAGTAATCTGAACTCAGGAGTAACCCCATCGGTTTGCCATTTGGAGCCAGGAGTGGAGATCTCCAAGGGACGCTCATTTTCTCAAACGGTATTTTGTGGTCTTTTGCAAAAGCTATGGATATGAATGAATGCGATGCTCCAGAATCAAACAAAACTGTAGCGATTGGTTGATTCGTAACTCACCCATAAGAACGCCGGGGTCCTCTTCAGCTTCTTCAGCAGAGATGTGGTTCAGGCGACCACGCACAATAGGTCCAGCCTTGCCAGCTGGAGTGGCAGGGGCTCGTGCAGGAGTTATCGCGAGAGGTGCCTTCTGGGGGCACTCCCTGGAGTAGTGGCCAGCCTGGCCACAGGTGTAGCAAGTGACTCCAGGTGGAGCAGGTAGCATAGGACGGTACCCACTCCGCCTACCCCAAGTGTCGAAGTAGTGGGGCGCGGAGGGGTGGCCTGTATCCCGGCTCTTGGCATGAATGGAGCACGCGGTACAGCGCTGTAGGGACAAACACCCTGCGCTTCTTGCTCTCAGAACCCGAGGAACTCTGGTGGTCCCCGTGTGCGGGCCTCTTGGAAGCCTCAAGTTCCTTTCTTCCTTGCTCGAGAGTAAAAGCCTGGTTGAACAGCTCCTGGTAGGTCTGGAACCTGAAGGGCAACTCATAGCGGAGCTGCGGCAGACCCTTGCGGAACAGCTCTTGCTTGTCAGCATCATTGGTCACGTCCCTTGGGGCGTAACGAGAGAGATGGTTGAACTCACGACCATAAGTGCGGAGGTCCATCCGTCCCTGTTGCAAATCCAGGAACTCCCTCCTCTTCAAGTCCATGATCGGCTGGGGAATGTACTCCGCACGGAAGGCAGTGCGGAAATCAGCCCAGTGAAGACATGGTTGGCTGGAAACAAAGCCACATGGCTTTCCCACCAACAGCCAGCAGCACCAACCAAGAGTAGGTGGCAAAGTTGACTTGCTCAGCCACTGGGACATGAAGCGCGGAGAACTTGCGCTCCAAGCACGAAGCCAATCATCAGCTTCCAGTGGCTCCTTAGCATCAGCAAAGGTGGGTGGCTGCGAGCGCAGGAACTCAGTGAGAGTGTTGCACTCGTTCCTCCGTGCATTCTGCTGCACCAACTGCTCAAGCAAGCGCTCATTGCGCCCACGGTTCTCCTCAATGGCCATCAAGACCTCCATCGAGGGTGGTGGCGGCAGATCATCCTCTCATCATTGTGGTTACCGCGGCCTCCACGGCCTCCTCGAGCCATTCTGGAGATTTGACAATGACACAGTTAGTATCTTTCTCCGAATGGTCGAACAATAGCATTAGCGTCTACACAAGTACACAGACTAGGGACGATAATACATTGTGTAACAATTAACAAGGAATCAACAAGATAGAACTTGGGTCAAAGATCAGCATCATGTGCTACTAGCGAGAGTTAAGAAATCACAACTTAACACACTCTAGTTGGCACAATCCGGGACCTTATGTTCAAGTCCTGGGTTAAACCCAAAAAAGAGATCATGTTTTCGTTGTAACATATTTTGATTGCAACGCAGCGGGAGCAACTGGACACATAACACTAAAGGTCGAACCCACCCACGTTTCTAATCATTTTGAAGTAACAGAGAGAGTAAAACCTTTAAACTCAAATCGAGTAAGATTGCTCCGAGATTAGAGGGTAACCAGATAAGGAGTAAAAAGAATCCTAAGATGGTTTTCACAACTCATTTTTAGGTTAAAAATATTTTCACAAACACTAGACTCAACATCGACCAGTAGAAGGGTTTCCTACAGGCAGTACTGCTCTGATACCAACTTGTGGCGCCCCGACCCGACTGCTATACAGTGATACTGTGTCCCCGGTTATCCGATACCACCAGACACACTATCAAAGCATAATAGAGATCAAGACTTGTGGAACAACTGGCACATCACAGACTCTACGACACAAATCATATAGTTCAACTCTTATAATAGAGAAAGATAGCAAATGACAACCAGAGGTCACAGACCCAACATTACAACAAGCGGAAGCAAATTAAGTTGTTCTAAACAACAAGATCCAGATTATGGCCTAAGAGGCCTACAAATAAACATCCAGCGCCAGCTGTTCCGGGATGTCCCAAGCTGCCACCTGGGAACCCCAGACTACTCGTCGACGTCCACAAAGAACCCACCTTCGAGGTCGGTGAAGTCCTCCTCTGAAACAAAACAAACGACGTTGAGTTCGACGAACTCGCAAGATTATATATAGAGCTTTAGCTCGATGAGGCTTTCAAGGTTTTATGGCTGTTTTGCATAAAGCTGATTTTATTTATGAAAACATAACTCAAAGGCATCGACTATTCAGAGTATTTTCAAAAGAGGTAAGAAGTAACTCTTTCTCTTGATCACCTTTCATCATCAACCATCATCAACCACTGTACCTGTTCATCAAAGGCACCTCCCCGAATCACCCTCGAGGAAGTCACCTTCATCTTGAGTGGTACCTCTAGTACCCAGTTTTTAATCATTCCGTTAAAGTTATTCTATGATCTTACCTTCACTTCCCAAGTTCGTCCATAACCGCGGACACGGCTTTTCGAAAAGATTTACCCTGCAGGGGTGTACAATGTTTGCCACGCGTACCGTCCGGCCCATTACCTGATCATTAGCTCTCTTCCTTGGAAAGCCGGCTGGGTGGGAGCGGTGTCGACTTCTCCCTCGTTAAGGACTAACCCAGGATCATCAGTGAGGACGGAGCAGCGATCCACACACTGCCCCGTGGCCACTCATTTTCCTAAACACCATCCTCATCTCAGTTCATCCCACCATCATCACGCACGCGCAAATGGAAGCCCGAACTAGAGGACCCTGGCTAGTCCCGCCCGAGTTATTTAGTCTATGAGGGTTCCTGCAATGCATAGGCCTCACGCATGGTTGCACGCTCAGTCTTGGTTCAAGAGGTATAGAACTCGCACCTAGGCGGCGAGAACGAGACAAAGCACCACAACCACAGTGGCCTCTCATCCCCACCTTTAAGCATTTTATTATCCGTCACCACAATTTCTCCACCATCATTCTCATCTCATCACCTGTTTCCAACATGAACCATCCATCGTATAGCTATGCAATTAACTAAGCATGGCTAAGCATCAACATAGCATCTTAAGTATCTCGGCCAACAATACAATCCTATGGATAATAGGAGGGAAACAGGTATTGGCATCGGAAACTTAATGCAACTATAGGATACTCTAATCCAATAAAATTGACATTTGGAACCGCATGCAATATTATAGTGGAGAAAATATTTGCAGAAACATAGGATAAGATATGCTCAGAGGGGGGATTACGCTTGCCTGTCTCAACATGCTGGAGTACGGATCGTCGCGATACGGTGGGGGCACTTCCACTCCTTGATCTACGATGCACAAACAATACCGGAGAGGAACAATCAAAACCACGGATAGCACCGGTGCAATGCGCAAACACATGATGGCATGACTTTTTAATGCACCGACTTATTATAAGCTAACCGACAAATTAAATGGGGTGCGAAAACTAATTACTTTAACTAGATAAGAAGACACCCCATATTTGACTTAGTGATTCTACGAATTTGTAACAAGTGTCGTTCTTTAGTGGTGCTCAAATATGCATGATATCATTTTAAAAGGTTAGTTCCCGAATTTCCGGACATTTGGGTATCTCGAACACATTTTATGATGTCCCGAGAGAAGTTGTTACATTTTTAAATTCCTCTTTTAATTATGCCTTGGTTATAAGTTAATTCAAACAATACTGGAATTACTTCACCAAATTAGAAGAGATAAAAGAAACAATTTAACTTTTGGGTGCTGGACAAAATCGGAATATCCGATTTTTACAAATTCGGAATATCCGATCAGGTTGCTCACCGAAATTTGGCTAAGGACTTAGGAACATCCAGCACTGGAGAACTTCGGAAACATCCGAATTTTTCCTACACCAGATTATCCGATCGTCTCAGATGGACCAAAGAAATTTCTAAGGACCTAAGGATTTCTGGCACTGGTCTCCTTCGGATTATCCGATTGGTTTACGACCGGAAAATCCGACACAGCGGCAATGAGCGGCGCCGGCGTCCACGGTGGTACCACGGCGTGGCTACGGTTCAGGCGCGGGAGGAATGAGGGCATGGGAGGGGCAGCATCTCACCTGAGCTCGCTGGTGAAGACGACGAGGTCGGAGACGCAGCCACGGCGGTGAATCGCTCCGGCGGCTCGTGATCGTCGACGGCGAAGTAGTGGACGGCTACGTCGATTGCGGGCTCCTCGGATCGATTCCTTCGGCGGAGAAGACGGAGACGGCGCGACGGAGCTAGTGGTGGTCGTCGATGTACTCGGCCCGGCCTCAGGCGACGGCAACGCGGCGTCAACGGTGAGCTCAGGTGCGGCTCCGTGGGGAGAAGAAACGGGAACGAGAGCAGGGGAGAAGAGGGAGCAGGCAGGCGAGGGATGGGAGCAGTGTGGCCTCGGGGTCACGTTCTCCTCGCAGGGGTAGGCAGCGGAGGGGGCCCGGCGATGGGGCGTGCGGCATGGGAGCACGGCGGCATGGCGCCAGTGTGGAGAGAGAAAACGATGGCAAATTCCAGAAACCCCCTGGAACTTCTGTTTCTATCACGGATAGAACCTTTTCTCTTATCTTTTTATAACCTTTTAAAATCAGTAGCCTCTCTAGATTTAAATAGAGCACTTAAACAATTTAGAAAATTATGAAATAATTTGTGTGGCCTTTTCATATCATGTGGAAGCTCCACAAAAATTGGCGTCTCAAATAAAAAGTTTTGAACCACTTTTGTTTAGAAAGGTTGGATATGTCATTTTGCTAAATTTCAAAATGTTGCTCCTTTAACAATTTGGAGCAAGTGCAAATATTATTTGGAGCTCTTGGAACTTCCTTGACAAATATAAGAGGACAAGGTATTTGTGTTTCCAAGTTTGAGTGCTTTCACGGTTCTGAAATTTGTTGAAGCAAAATTGGCATTTTGTTGAAGTGGTGCCAAACCTCCACAATTCACTGGCAACAACCACAATTTCCTAGCAACAACAACAATTCCCTAGCAACAATTCCCTAGCAACAACATGATGCATGGATGTCATGATGCAATGTACACAAAAGTGGAAAAATTACACAGGTTTTTAGGTGCTCAAACTCCGGGCTGTTACAGACAATCAATAACATAAGCATTTAAATTCAGAAATGTAGATAACACAATATAACATGATAAACATAATTGGAATAGCATAAAGCTAATACGTAGATATGGTGGACTCACTGGAAAAACTTTGGTTGAAGGTGTTGAGAAACAAGCTTTTTACTTGTTGTAATTTTTGGGCTAGCAATAGGGAGAAAGTTGACCATCTAAATGCATGCATAAGTGTCCATAGAACTAATCAATCCATGTTAAACCAAGTAAAGTTAAAATTCAACATCTAAACATGGTAAAAGATAGTTCTTAACAACACACTTGCAAATTAATAGTCATTCAAATCACATGAATTATGCAACTATATGTATCTTTTAAAATCAACTCAAACATCCCTATCCCAATATATTTAATAGCATCAAACATAATTCAACCCAAACTTCCAGTAGCTCTCTCATATAGAAATGAGGAGGCGGCGATTTGGCACATGGGTGCAGCTGCACCATTGCCCGGAATTTTTTTTTCGAAATGTCAAAAAATTCGAATTTTTTTTTGCATGTAGTCCAACATGATAGAAGCCAGCACAAAAATTGGCATGATGAAAAAAAAAATTTGCAACCTGTGCAAAAAAGACAAATTCGGACATACCGAAAAGTATATATACGCGTCCGAAATTTGTCTTTTTTGTACAGGTTGCAAAAAAAGTTTTTTCACCATGCCAATTTTTGTGCTAACACGTCACGCTGTAATTTACATCCGGATTTTTTTTTGGAATTTTTTGACATTCTGAAAAAAAATTAAAAATAAAATCCATAGTGGGTGCATCTACACCCATGCACCGTTATGGATTTCCCATAGTTGTGGTCTTATTAACAAACCGAAATAACAAAAGCAAAAAAAAAAACAGACGCTCCAAGTTTATACGATAAAGTGTTTTGATCGAATAACAAAAGCAAAAAAACAGACGCTCCATTTCTTTTCTGTGGGGTGATATTAATAGAGATAAACAATAGGTTCCTTGCTGCATAAAATCCTTAGGCAAAAATTCATATGAATGTCCAGAGAGTATAATGTTGTATGCCTACTCATAAACTCAATTGAATTAAAAAGATTCAAGCAAAAAGCTCAAAGAATGCATCAAACAATATCAAGACAGAATCTGTCCAGAAAAACAGCAGCAGCAAAACGCATTTTTCTACCCTACTGAAACTTGTCAGAAAAATCTGAAAAAATCACGTATACAGAGGATGAAAAGTTGAAGCTACAGTTCAAATTACAGCTCAATCGGAGTTACAGATAAAAAAAAATGAAAAATCAAGCCGTGCACATACTTCGTGTAGGCAGAAAAACTCTCCGAAAATGAATAGCAACTTTTCAAACCCAAAATAGGTAAAACTTGGTTCTTTATTAAAAATCCTAGAAACAAAACTAACAAACTACTCTCTTGTTACAGCAAGAGGACTCAAAGAAAATCTCAAACAAAAACAACCGGGTTGCCTCCCGTAAAGCGCTTTCTTTATAGCCATATAGCTAGGCTTACTACTTTATAATCAAAGGGGACGTAGCTCACGAGGGAGGTTGAACCTTGGTGTGTCCCTCTTCCTTGGGAAGTGTTCCATGCTCTTCTTGTGTGGTAACTGAAACTTCACATTCCCTTTCTTTGAATCAATAATGGCACCTGTAGTACGAAGAAAAGGTCTTCCCAAAATAATAGGACTAGAGGTTTTATTCCCCATGTCCATGATTAGAAAATCAACAGGCACAAAAGTCATGTGTAACTCTACCATAACATCACTTACTTTTCCTAGAGCATGTCTAATGGAATCATCAGCAAGTGCAAGTTCAATAGAGCATTTCTCAATATTTTTAAGTTCAAGGACTTCATATAGTTCTTTAGATAATATAGAGACACTAGATCTAGATCAAGTATAGCATGGTGTGTCTCTTTTCCAATGGTTACTAGGACTTTGGGGATCCATATATCCCCAATCTTAGGTGGTATCATAGCCCTTGGTTGTACCTAGCAATCTTTTCTTTTAAGACATGATTAGCAATATAGGAACCAAAACCAGCCTGGTTAATATTAACAGAAGGATCACTTGCAAATTTTTGTAAGATAGAAATTAATTCATGCAAGCTACATTCTCTAAATCAACAAAATGGTTCCTTAACTTCACTAAGCATTTTAACTTCCTCAACTTTTCTCTCTTTTTAACATATATGATGTTCTTTAATGAGGAAACTTCCTTAGTGAGTTGATCTACTCTTTCAAACAAAATATCATGTTTTTCGAATTTGGATATGAACTCCTTATTGAGCTCCTTTTGAGTAGATATAAATGATGTAATGGTGTTTTCCAAATTACTAGAAACATTACTACTAGTGGTATATTTGTTTGGAACATATGGGGGCTTATTATAAGAGTTATAATTGTTTGTTACCATACCCATTATTACCATAGTTCCTAATGAAGTTGACATCAACATTTTCAGGATTATTACCAACTAGTTCTTGCAAAGGCATATTTTCAAAATTTGTTTATTAATAAAAGCAAGAATGGTGTCCATTTTAGATGACAAATCATTTGTTTCTTCTATAGAGTTCACCTTCTTAGATGAACTAGGTGCTCTATCAGTATGCCATTGACTATAATTTTGCAAGATACTTTCCAAAATGTCTTATCTTCTAAAACAGTTTTTCCCATGAAAGCACCTCCAGCAGCTGAATCAAGTATATTTCTAGACATGTAATTTAGGACCATTGTAAAAAGAGTGTAAAATGGTCCATTCATTAACCCCATGTGATGGACAAGTTCTAAGCATGAGTTTAATCCTATCCCAAGCGATGACAACATGTTCATTTTCATTTAACCTAAAAGAGAGGATATTGTTTCTATTTTGCAATATTTTAACACGGGATAATATTTCTTAATGAAAGCTTCTATTAAATCATCCCAAGAATTAATACTACCAGTAGGTAATGAATGTAGCCACTCTTTAGCTTTTCTCTAAGTGAGAAAGGAAATAACTTAAGTTTTAAGACATTACTTTCAACATTTTTAAACTTTTGCATGTCACAGATTTCAATAAAATCATGAAGATGCATAGAAGCATCCTCAACAGCACTACCACCAAATTGTTCCCTAGTTATCAAGTTTAACAAACTAGGACTAACTTCATAGCTCTCAGCAGTAATCTCAGGTGTGGTAATAGGCTTAGAAATAATTGATCATTAGGAGTGTTTGTGTAGTCACACAATTTAGTTCTATCTCCCATTTCAACAAGTTTTTATGTGTTTTTAATTTTTTATGCAAAACTGAAAGTAAAATGACACTAATGCAACTCAAAATAACAAATGCAACACAAAAATGTAAAACTGAATATAAATATGCAAACCGAAATATAAAGATGATATGCAAGACAAGAACAAAACAAAATAAAATGATTGAAGGTAAAGATGGATAAGATGATGCTCACGTAGGTGCAACCTCCCCAAGCTTAGGTTGTTACACAAGTTAGTGATGAAGTTGACATGATGTGAGTGATCTTGGATAAACCTTTCAGCTATGGTTCCCCGGCAATGGCGCAGAAAACGTCTTGATGGCCCTTCACGTAGTTACCCCACAACGGCGCCAGAAAATGGTCTTGACGGCCCTTCGTGTGGTTACCTGCGTGAAAAGTAAATGGGTTAGGTTGAGACTCCAAGTGCAGAGTGTATGTAGTAGTGGAAGACAGTTTTCCCCATGAGGGGTGACTCGAGGGTTTAATATCGAACTCTCGGGGAACCAGTATTTCAGGTGTTATCTCCTTATCCTTCTCTTGAGAACCTGCAACAAAATAAATTGTTTGTGCCCTCAACCTCACCAAGTGGTTGTCAAGCACAAGGTGTGAGGATGATAATAAAATAAATATGCAAACAGTAGTAAATATGCAATGATGATAAAATAAATATGCAAGGATGATGGCAGTAATGATAAATGATATTTTTGGGTTTTTTATGATGAATGCAGATGTAAAAGTGTTTTTGTATTTTCGGATTTAATAATGGCAGCAACCAAAAGTGGTGATAAAAGTGTTGAAAAGGTGTTTCTTATGATTAAAAATGGACCGGGGTTCATGGTTTCACAAATGCACTCTCTCTTGATAACGTGGAAAGGTGTTTCTTATGACATGAAGTTAAAATTAGAACATGCTATCTAGTCATGGAGATAGTGGCCAAGGTCACATCAACTCTCCGGTAGCATGGTATTTTTGTTTATCCCTAGTGATGCAACAAAGTAAGGTAGAAAACCCAAGTGGATCGCAGAACTTTCTCTCACGTTCACTACACTAGCCACCCCCCCCCCCCCCGTTACTCCAACTAATGCACACGTTCCCTCACAAGCTCTCATAAACATGCTTGATCATGACAAGTACATAAGAACGGGGTACATAATATGCATCTACTTTCATAACTGAAACAAAACCATTGCAATCTCAAACATGTATTAACTCATAATAAAGATCCACAACAAAGGAATTACATAGATGATCGTAATCATGTTCAGCAGCTCATACGGTACTAATTAGTGAAGCTCATAGAGAGGATAGCTACATAAGTTACTACCACAAACCCATAGTCAAGGGGGGACTACTCCCTCTTCTTCAAGGTGTCGGTGGAGATGTTGTTGGAGGGGAAGGAGACCACACCGGCAGCGCCCGCCGGAGTTTTCTCCCTCCAATCTTCATCTCCAGGTCTCTGTTTCGTTTGTTTCTGTGTTTCGGCGGCGCTCTCTTTCGCGAAAGCCCTGGGGGGGGGTCTATATATAGTGTTTTTTAGGTCAAGACGAAGCTTCGGGAAGAAAGATCGATGGCAGTGGAGGCCCGAGGGCCAGTTTGGTGGGTCCCACGCGGTCAGGGAATCTGGCCGCATGGGCGCACCCCTTTCGGCCTTCTGTCTCCGTTTCTTCGATTCCTTTGCGCCTACGTTTCGTTCCTTCCAAAGAAGTGATCCCGTAAAATCTCAGGTCATTTGGACGTCGTTTGGGTCCCTAAAACATCAAATATAGAAAAAGGGTTTTCTGACAGCGCAGGGTTAATTCCAGAAAAATGGGGAAGTTGTTATTATCCCCAAAACTCAATATAAATCATGAATATAACCCTTATATGAGCAAATATCATGGAATAACATGTAATAAATATAAAGTTCATGTATGCATTTTACATGCATCATGATCCTCACATGATGCGCAATATTTAAATGTTTAGCCAAGTCGCCTAGACCTCTACTATTTTCAAATATGCCATTCATTGGGAAACTATTGTGATTTAGACTTTCTCGCGCTTTTGCGCGACGATCGAGCATTTTGCTTTTTTACTTTTAGCGGATTTGGATTTCCGGCCGGTAGCGTACAGGTCATCAAAAGATCCCAGCTGAGCCTCATCCAAATCCACCTCTGTAACCTTCCTACAAGATGTGATAAAAGTTGTCATCAAGCGTGTCATTCGCTTCATCATCATCTATAGGCGAGGCACTCGGCTTAGTCGAAACACTAGGTGAAACCTTACGGCGATCATATTCTACGTGTTTCAAAACATTAGCCGATAAAACCACTTCCTTTTCATTCCTCCCTAAACTGACGCCAATACTAGACAACTGAGCTGACAATTTAGATGGCGAAAAAGAAAGGAAAGACTTTTGGGATGAAGACTTACAATGAGTCGGAGTAGAGAACAGCCCCGCCTTGCGCCGCATCGCCTTGGTCATGCTGTCCTGTCCGTCGCTGACGCACCGTCGACCCCTGTTAGGTGGCATTCACTACGCCTAGGCATAGCCGTAGGTAGTGATTGCCCCCCAACAGGTGTAGTCATAGTGGGAGGGGACAGAGGTGTAGTAACTCCCCTCTCCACCATAGAATCCTCTGACGGAGAAGGTCGAAGACGGCGGAGACACCACAGGGGAAGGCACGGTCGATGTAGCAGCCCCCACCGCTGTGGTGTCCGACGTCAGTAGAGGCGAGTTCACTCTGGCGGCCGGACTGGGACAACCGAGCGAACCCACCATGATCACCTCCGAAGATGGGCCAGCATTATTTGCCGCGCAGACGGCAGCAGGCAACCCAGCATCCGCCATAGCAGCAGGCTCCCCAGCCGCCGCACATGCAGCAACGCTTCCGTCGCCCGCGGCCTTCAGCCCGCCAGCCGCGTCGTCCAACCCGCCAGCCGCTACCGCCCCGGTCCGCATCCCAGCGCCGCGCGGGCGATAGTGAGGCTGTCATCGCCCGCACCCACGGCCCGCACCGGCGCGGTCTTCGTCGCAGCAGTCCAGCAGTGGCCCAGCAGAAGTCGGAGATGTGGGCTGCGACATCTCGGCCAGACAATGGCCTCCAGCAGTAGTCATCAACGTGCTCGCTGTAGCAGAAGGGAATGCAACTTTTTTTCCCTTTTTGACCAACTCGATGCCCTCGGTGTCGTGGGAGTGATGTTGAAAGGAGTCACAGCCACCCCCAACAACACATTCGCCACCACAGCACCGTGTACATGTCCCCCACCGTTTGACGTGGTAGGGTCAATCGACATGCTCGAAGCACCCGTCCCATTAGATTGACGGATCAACTTCTCCATCATGGCCTTCACATTATCATCAGCCATGTCGTTGTCATCGGGTCATCTTTTCCCTTCCGCTGCCACAAGAATGGAACAAAATCCGCATCCCGAACAAAGTCCGCCTTCTACGACTGGAAACAAAGTCATAGCACTTCAAGCGCAACACCCGGTCGTCGCGAGGAAAGGCCCCAACTCATCTATATCCTTGAAGCGGTCCTCAGCCACCATCCTCACCAGAATACGAACCACACCCTATAGCGAAGAGCGAACAAATCGACATCTATCATCGTACCGATGAGAGAACCAACAGCCCACAGACCCTAGAAATGCCTTAGAGGGTCTGGCACTCCAGTCACATGCACCCAAACCGGATACAACTCCGTAGAGTGCTCAACATCCACAGGTTTCCACTCGCTGAAGGTGAGCTTGGTTGCTTGAGATGGTACACATAGCTCAGCCCAACAAACCTGGAGAGCTCATCCTTGCTAGGAAAGTTCACCGTAAAAGAGTTTTCCCCACATGGAATAGCCTCCCAACACCAAGAACGTGCCATGCAAAGCCTAGCCACCTCGGCTTCCACCTGTCTCGCAGTGGCGGCCACTCCCTGCACTGTCAAAAGAGCAACCGTGTGTTTCTTCGGGGCCGACTCCTCTTGTACAAGTTGTCTGGGAACATAGTGAACATGGTGTCAAGTTGCCCATGCCCGGCAACGTAAACCGCTGGCCTCGGCAACTTCAGAGTTGGGCACATAGGAGTCGGATGCTTAGTATTATCACAGAGGTAACAGTAATGCTTCACTGGACAGTCTTTGGTGGCGTGATCGTTGACAGCACATTTCCAACACCACCCTACTGACTTTCGTAGCAGCTCCTGGCGCAGGTACGTTTACCGCTGCCACTGCCACCACGTTCTGCGGCATCGTGGGAGTGACAACAGCTTGGACTGCCCCTAGGATCAAAAGCTGAGTACCATCAGCTTGATGCTGACCTGCAGCGGGCTGTGCCGGAGCGAACGGAGCAAACCCCCGGTATCCCGACTGCTGCCCTTGTCCCATGGCCCTCTGCTTGGTCCTCTTCTTCTTCCTCTTGGGGGCCTGGGCAGCAGCCGGCGGCGGTCCACCTGCGACGACAGCAGCATACGGATGGACCACACCTTGCTGCACTTGAGCGCCAGCCACTTGAGCACCAGCCACGCCGGGCTGGCCCATGCCTGCGCCGAGCGGCGCCGCGACCGGGGCGTAATAGGAGGCACCAGTAGCGTACTGCCCAGCCGCGCGCCGCCGCCGTGATACACCGCCGGCCCCGGCCCGTACTGCCCTGGCCTCGCGGCGTGCATCGCCGGACCAGAGCCGCCCTGGCCTACACCCGCGCTAGGGTGGTACGCGGCGAAGTTCGCCGCCGCGCCATGCTGAGCCGCACCATACCTCGGCGCGGAGTTCGGGGACCAGAAGCATTGCCGAAGCGG